>OY992888.1:43739081-44162864 GCA_963921405.1 Cepaea hortensis
GCATTTATGCCTGAGCCAGTTACACGTTTGTTTTCCAACCAGTAGCTCGGGTGGTTGTTACTAACAGGTGTTAACCAAAACAGTAACTGGATCTGTTTCCAACCCAATATTTGGGGTCGAATCCAGAGTGTAAATTAGATAAAGGTTAGTGTAATCACGCAGCAAATATATCAAGCCCTTTGGACAACATTAACCTTCAAATTGATATCCAAATTGTGGCTGTCTTGGTCATGGGACTTTTAATCTGAGCCAGGCGATGGACCCTAATATAACTTCTTTTCTGATGTTGAACTGGGTAAGAGTAATGGTAGAATGATGGACATATATACCGCTGTAAATTTATGCAAGGTTAGGCTTTACCATATACTAGGTCACGGCAGAATGAAAAGAAGGGACTAGTTACTACCTTTCTTTTGCAACAAATGTTCAGACAATTCTGAACAGTATTTGGTACCAGTATGATCAAGTTGGTTCGACCCCAGACCTGACTAAACGGCAAGCATATGGTCACTAGTGAGAAGTAAACCAGGACAACTCTACTGGTAGAAACCTCTATTTCATAGTGAAATGGATACAACATATTTTACTGAGCTGACAAGGGAGTAAGTGAACTGCTCCACCCTTCTCATAATTGTACAGTGTGCTATATCCGAAGGCAATTACTTCATATATCAGTTTGCTGTGTGATTACCTTTTTACTTTTGTGCAGACATGAACATTGTAGAACTATACACGAACAATGTTTTTGAATTATATAATCCCTACAACAGCAAAACGACTAGAAGTCACACATTTATACACTCCAACCATAACGTAACACATGTTAACACACACACACACACACACACACACACACACACACAGATACAGACACATGCGCGTGCGCGCACAAAGACGATTACAAGCCACATATTTAATACACTCCAATATTAGTGTGACATATTAATACTACTCATTATCACACCCTGCCTCTTCTTTATTAGCTTGTTATCTCTCCCAGTCACATTCGTCATTATCATCGTCTCCCTCTTCTTTATCTTATTTTACACTATATCATTATCTTTCTGAATGTTAATCACTATCATCATCAGCACCATAATAATTTTCATCTTCATTATCTTATGTTCTTCCGCTACCATTATTCATCTTCATAATCATCACCATCTTATATAGACAAAAAAGCTGGGCAGATTTACAGTGAAGACATCAGACTTTCAGCAGACTGTCTCAATCTCAATGTTCACTCCTGCTGTATATAGAGCACTAAACAAATGTCCCCAAGAAACAATACATACAAGGGTATTCTTTCAAGAATGACTCTGGTCAGTTGTGAAACGTCACATCTTCGCCCCTGTATGAATACATGATTCCCTAGTTTCTGTTTAGTATTATGTCATGTTTATAACATATCTATAACTATATCGATTTCTAGTTCTTGACTATGACATCACAGTTTATATTCGGCTTTTCTCGCATACGTGTGAATATTTCAGTTCCTCCTTACATATCCCTTTACATACTTGAAATACGAATATCAATCAATAACATATCTGTTTACACATGAATGACTAAAATCAGCCAACATCACATTAATCACTAATATCAATCAATATCACACGAATCACTAATTTCAGACCAAAACGCATTTTTAAACACGGGAATTCCTTGTTATTGACTACATATACATTTTAAAGTGCATTTGTAAACACTGGAATTCCTTGGCATTGCCTATATATACATTTTAAAAAGTGTCATGTTCTTTGCAGGACGTTACAGTCAGCTGCAGCCTCTATTGACTATCTGAGATGTGCTAGGCATTTTTGTTTTTTGTTTTTGCTAGGCAGAAGTGAAACAGAAATCAAAAAGAGAATAGGAATGGCCATACATGCTTTCAGCAATATGAAATCAGTATTAACATCTAAAGAGATTAACAACGCATTAAAAATTATAATTGTCAAATGTTATGTATATTCAACACTACTATATGGCGCGGAAGCCTGGGCATTGAATAAGCAATTAGAAAGTCGAATCGGGGCCGTGAAGATGTGGATATACAGAAGATAATGTCATATGTCATGGAAACAAAAACAATCAAATACAGAGGTTCTAGAAACACTGGGAATGAAAAAAAGAGAGTTGATGAACGAAATATAAGAAAAAGCAAGTGAAATATTTCGGCCACATTAAAAGACACAACACTATTATAAAATCCATATTGGAGGGTAAGGCTGAAGGCAAGCGAACAAAAGGTAGACAACGATACAAGAGATGGACGAACAGCAATCTAACAAAATATACAGTCAGGGCGAGAGACAGACAGTGTTGGAGATCGATTGCGCCAACCTTCAATGTGAAGACGGCACATGATTGATTGATTAAGGCACTATTACGTTCATTAATTGACCACAGCTTTCTGAAAGAGAAGTTAGTTAATTAGTTAGTTAGTCGACAGATCATCCTCATTGCACATCGAACCATTCAGTCCATAAGTGCTCGGATCCCCTCCTCAGCAAATCCCGCAGCGTGTAGCGGCTAACGACGCCAGTTCTGTGTTGGTTTATCAATCTTCTTTGGCTTCCTGCGTAGTGTTCTTGTTTGGCCACACCTCTTTTAATTTGCTGCTCTCGCAGTCTGGCCATTGTTGTAGATTCATAGTCATCACTTGGTTCTCGCAAAAATCTTACTTCTCGTAGAGCATTCAGAATGTCGGCCTGGTCCATGGCGCGTCCGCCCTCCACAGTAGCCTCACCTGCGAGCTTGTCAGCCCGCTCATTTCCTTGTACTCCCGCATGCCCTGGCACGAAGATGAAACTAATCTTTGCCAGTCGATACCGCTCCAGAGGCAGAAACCATTCTCTTCGGATCGACCCCTCCTCTATCCTCTTGATCATGTTCATTGAGTCGCTAAGGAAACAAGCCCTAGTGAATGTCTGTGTCTCGAGCCATGTTATTGATTTACTTACTGCCATGACTTCCATGGTCAGGCTACTTGTGGTTTCAGTAAAAGCACCAGAGTCCTCCTTCACAATTCTCCCTCCGGCCCGAGCTGTAAAGGCCCATGAGCTTCTCACATGTCGGACGACCGACCCATCTGTGTAGATGACCGCGTCACCGTCTAGCGAATTCTCGAAAATCAACGCTTGTACTTCAGCCTCAACAGCAGCCGGATTTTCTTGTCTGCATTTTCTGTCAAGTTGGATGCAAACTGAAAAGGATGTGCAGAAGTCTGTTGGCACTTGCACCCACTCCTCGCCAGGTTCTAAGTCCTCAAGTGAACACACCTGTTGAAGAATGTCTTCGGCTTGACCCATCCACGACCGTCCTCTTTTTAACCTGCTGCCCTTCACCTTCCTAATTTCACTATGCAGTGGATGTTGTGTGTTTGCGTTAATTCTGAGGTAGGCGCGTGCCCTGCAATCTTGTATTCTCTCTTCAATGGTTGGAAACCCAAGAAGGTAGCGCATCGCCCTGCATGCTGTATCTCTTGTACATCCAAGAATAATGCGCATAGCTTCGAACACTTCTGAAAGAGAAATCAACACGGAGTCAAACAGACCTACGTGTTGAACGAACCCACTACGCCGCTGTCAGAAGAAAAAGTTTAAGCTCGTTAAACCTCTCAGCCACGATGACATCTATATATCTATAAATATCGAACATGTAATTCATTGTTGTTGTAGTACCTGATAAGTACTTGAAATCATAGACACGGTATAAAGC
The DNA here is from genome assembly GCA_963921405.1 of Cepaea hortensis. NCBI lineage: Eukaryota > Metazoa > Mollusca > Gastropoda > Stylommatophora > Helicidae > Cepaea > Cepaea hortensis. The sequence continues at coordinate 43,742,802 of OY992888.1, forward strand.
ATACCTACAAGTGCTTTAAAACCTAGTTCCTGTGCATAAAGCTTGTATACAGGTGCTTGAAACCTTTATTCCTATCAATATCATATCTAAAGTACCTGCAACTCTAATTCCTAATAATTCGTCTAAAACCCATCAAAGAAGAACTTGAAATCCCCGTTCTTTGTACGAGGTAAGTGCAATCCTAGCTGCTTTCTACAAAATGTCTAGAAATACGTGACATCATAGTTGCTGTCTATATCGTGTGTGGAAGTACTTGAACTGTTAGTTCTTGTCTATGACATGTCTGTAGATGCTGTGTCGACGAACTCTGCGAAGGAAATCTCCAACAGTAACTCGTTGTGCCGGGTTGCGCTGTAAAAGCCTCAACAACATGTCCCTGTAAGGATAGAAACAAACAACGAAATTAACTAAGTTTTCACATGATAATATTCAATAATGCAATGGTATTAACTGATACATACACACAATGATAAACAAAGCAGTCATCTAAATCAAAGGACACACACAACACAGTTTGAAATTTTAAAAAATGGGACCCTTTTATACTCGTTTTGGGTTATGGTGTTTGTCTCCCTTTGTTATAGATTAATCGACACTAGTTGGGTGATATGTTTAGTATCACACATGTCGCCTTTACTTCCCAAGACATTTACTGGTACCCATTTTAGGCTAGGTCTGTCTGAGAGGCCACGTCAGTTGTTAAAATCCGCTCCGATGAGAATTCGATCTCCTCACCACAGGGCCCTCAAGCGAGCGTCTATTCATCACGCTACCGCGGAAGCCCAAATTCCAAATGGTCAGTTGAAAATAGCATATTCAGCAGATACAAGCGGACAAACTAAACAACAGAGAGAAGCAGATACAAGCGGACAAACTAAACAACAGAAAGAAGCAGATACAAGCGGACAAACTAAAGAACAGAGAGAAGCAGATATAAGCGGACAAACTCAACAACAGAAAGAAGCACAGACAAAAAGATATATAGACAAAAGATAGAAGAAAATACAAATAGGATAGATAGACAGCAGATAGAGGCAAATATAAAAGCAGAGATAGGCAACAGATAGAAGTAAATACAAAAGGAGAGATAGACAACAGAGAGAAGCAAAAACAAAAGGAGAGACAGAAAAGATAGAAGCAAAGACAAAAGGATAGACAGACAACAGAAATAATCAGAAGACAAAGATGAATGAAAAAAGGAGGTCAGCATGGCAAAATGGATAAGAGTACTCGCTCTTCAATTTCCCGTGTGTCCATGCAGAGGTAGCGGGTAAACTAAAATGTTGACTTCTCGTCCTTGACTTAGACGTAAATTACAAGTACCTCAGACGTCGGAGTGGGTTCGTCTGATGGTGAGGGACACTAATAATAGGAAAGCTAATCCACACACTGCCGAACTCCCTGGCTTAGGTATTAAAGACTTTCTTCGTAATACCGTATACTCTTGTGAGTAACGTGACGTGCTTAAGAATCGGTGGCGGTTCTCTCCGCGTCGGTAACTTACGGGGGAATATGAGAAAGCCCAGAAAGCAATGGCAAACTACTGAGCGTAATCTTGCCAAGAAATCAACAATAAGCTGAAAGATGCTGATGTTGACAGCGATGTCCTGTAAAGGATATGCGAACCAAAAAAAAAAAAAACACACACACACACAAACAAACAAAAACAAACAAAAGAACATATACTTAAATCAGTCCAGTGCACTAAATATAGTAGATTGTGTATGAACTACGCTTGAGTTCAAAGTAAGCGAAAGAAAATAAAACAGAAAGAAGCAAATACACAAGGACAAATAGACAAAAGAAATAAGCAGGTACAAAAGGACAGATAGACAAAAGAAATGAGCAGGTACAAAAGGACAGATAGACAAAAGAAATAAGCAGGTACAAAAGGACAGACTAGACATCAGAAAGAAGAAGATAACAAAGAACAATAGACGACAGAAAGAAGCAGATACAATAGGGCACTAGACGATAGAGAGAAACAGATACATGAGGACACTAAATAACAGAAAGCAACATACACAATAGGACAGTAGGCGACGTAAAGCTCCGTAGCGAAGGTGTTACGGACGCAGTTCGTAATCCCGCATATCGCGTTCGAAACACAACTGTGTTGGTTATTTATGAAAGGGTATGGGTGCCGGTCGTTCAGAAAGCAATGAATGTAAACTTGCCCAGGAATCACGAACAGCCAAAAAATGCTGGGTTTGACTGCTACGTCCGTACAGGATATACAGTATTTTTAGACGTAAAAAACAGACACATAAGAAGACTATAGGACAGAAAGATACAGATTGAAATGGACACTCGACGACAGAAAGAAACAGATAGAAATGGACACTAGACGACAGAAAGAAACAGCTAGAAGTGAACACTAGACGATAGAAAGAAGGCAGAGAATTCCATTCCAGGCAAAAAAGATGCGAACAGAAAAGCATACATTAGACATGATTAAATCACAAAAAATGTGACACACTAGACAGTAATAGGAGGAAATGTGAAAGAAGCAAATAGCAGAGAAGACAGTAGACTACGGGAAGAATTAAACAACAGAAAAGACACTGTATAATGAAAATAAGTTAATAACAGGGGAGACAACAGAGACATAAAAAGAAATAAATGACAGACACTGAACATTGGACAGATGTAAATAACAAAGGCGACGTTAGGCAGTATAAAGAAGTATAAAACAGAGAAGACACTAGACAACAGACAGAAATAAGTAACAGAAAATCTACTAGGCAACGGGACAAAAGTAAGTACATGCGAACCAGTAAACACCGGATGAAACTAAGCCAGGTTAGACAACTGCAAGATGTAGCTAACAGGAATTACAATAGACATCAGGAAACGAAGACAAATAAGATACAATACAACAGAAAAACATGAAACAATGGACATAAAAACAGAGAAAACTGTGGTCAGCTTAAATAAATAAATAATTGAAACGTTATTGGACAACCGAAAGAAAGAAATAACAGAGACGACACTAGGCAAGAAAAAGCAGTAAATAAAATAGAATACCAAGCGAATCACGGCGTGATGAACAGACCCTGGCACTGGATAGGACATACAGAGAATACCTGTTATTAGTCTAACTAGGAAGTCCTTTCTATGAATTATATAGAGCAAACGATAAAGATTGAGACATAAAGACACACAAAAGCAATAATTAGAACATAAATGAATAATGTGGGTAGGACACGGAGAAAGCTGCAGGAGATGACAACACATAGCAAAGTAAAGTCTATGCTCCACTGTGGGATAAAAGGCAGGAGGAAGAGGAGGAGAGGCAGGAGGTGCCGATGAAGAAGAAGAGGAGGAGAAGGAGAGAAAAAAAGAACAATATGACGGAGAAACACACTAACCAACAGAAAGAATGAATTAACAGTAAACACAAAAATAACATAAAGAAATAAAGAAGACAAAAGTTGCTAGACAACAGAAAGTAGCATATAACATAGAAGACAAGATAGGATATAGGAGTAAATAATAAAGAAGGCACTAGACAACAGAGGATCCTCTCCTGTACTGTATGTTGTGTTTCGTGAATGTGTTTGTTTTCTGATGTAGGCTAGTCGCCGCAACGTCCAGTATGTGTCGTAATTATGTTTTGTAAAGCTGCATTACTTTGTGTTATTTTATATTGTAGACAACAGAAGGAAAGAAATAAATATCAGGGAAAACACCTTTTGTTTTTGTTCGCATATCCTTTACAGGACATCGCTGTCAACATCAGCATCTTCCAGCTGATTGTTGATTTCTTGGCAAGATTACGCTGAGTAGTTGCCATTGCTTTTTGAGCGGCCGGCTCACATACCCCGTAAGTTACCGATGCGATTCGAACCACTGCTGATGTGAACCGTCATCACGTTACCGACGAGAGTATACGAGATTACGGAGTAATGTCATAAGAGACTATGGAAATAAGTAAATATCAGAGAAGATACCGGGAAACTAAAAGAAGTAAATTTCACGGAAAACATTAGGCAACGGAAATAATTAAATACGAGTATCTGAGATGACACTAGGCAAAGGAAATAAGTAAATATCAGGGAAAAAACCAGACAACCGAAAGAGTAAATAACAGGGAAGACACTGGACAATGTAAATAAGTAAATATCAGGGAAAACACTAGACAACGGAAAGAAGTAAATATCGGAGAAGACACTAGGCAACGGAAAGAAGTAAATATCAGGGAAAACACTAGACAACGGAAAGAAGTAAATATCAGGGAAGGCACTAGACAAGGGAAAGAAGTAAATATCAGGGAAGGCACTAGGAAACGGAAAGAAGTAAATATCGCAGAATACACTAGGCAAAGGAAAGAAGTAAATATCAGGGAAAACACTAGACAACGGAAAGAAAGAAATATCACGGAAGGCCCTAGGAAACGGAAAGAAGTAAATATCAGGGAGGACACTAGACAACGGAAAGAACTAAATATAGGAGAAGACAACGGGCAACGGAAAGAAGTAAATATAAGGGAAAACACTAAACAACAAAAATAATAATATATACGAGTATCAGTTATGACAAAAGGCAAAGAAAATAAGTAAATATCAGGGAAAACAGTAGACAGCGGAAATAAGAAAATATTGGGGAAAACACTAGACAGCGGAAAGAAGTAAATATCAGAGAAGGGACTAGACAACTGAAGTTAATCAATAACCAAGTAAACATTGGACATGGGAACAGATTAATATTGCATAGGAAAGGTAAGAATGATCACGTGTCTTCAACACTACAAACAATAAAATGGGACTGAGTTGGTCAAATATCAACATACACGGTTGTGTTTATGAATGTACCTGTTCCCTGGCGTGAGTGATTCAATGAAGGCAAGAGACACTGGAAAAGTTTAAATCAAATTAGGACAAGACTCAACAACGATGGGGCTACAGAGGTTTGAGTGAGTCAATATGCAGCTGGACACAGAATAGCAGGTTGATGTTATGTAAATTCTACAGTAGTTTGGGTGAGTCAATGTGTTGCAGGACAGAGAGTAGCAGGTTCATGTTAAGTAAGTTCTACAGGGGTTAGAGTGAGCCATTGTGTAGCAGAACAGTATATCAGGTTGATGTTATATAAGTTCTACAGGAGTTGGAGTGAACCAGTGGGTTGCAAGACACAGAATAGCAGGTTGATGTTACTTAAGTCAGTAAAGGACCCTTTTACACGCCTTAGGTACACTGGACATGTTGTGTTGGACCCTACTCTTACAGATTATTCAACTCTCGGTGGGTGAAGTGGTCAGTATCACATTCCACATTTACTTCCCTTGACATTGCCCGGTACCATTGTTAGGCTGAGTTGACTTGGGAGCCCAGGTGAATTTTGAAATCCGCTCCAATAGTGATTCCAATCTGTGACCACAGGGCTGACAGGCGAGCGTCTAGCCACTACGCTGCCGTTGTTGCTGAGGTGGCTGTTGCATAACATTAATGATACTGATCATGGCAATCACATTGATGAAGATGATGATGATTATGAAAAATGTAATGACACATACCTGATATTTGGCTGCAGATCTTGCCTCTTCTTTGTCTCAAAGTAGTAGTTGATACTCTCATCAGATCCTCGCTCAAATGTCAGGCACCAGATCACAACTCCAAGACTGTAGGCGTCCATCTGTGAACAAGCAATTACAACATCTGTTTAGTGTTGTGACTGAGGACATTTTGATAATTAGTTCATATTTGTGAATGAAATCAAAGTCTCAGCTCACAGGGCATATGCATGTGTGCCCAGTATCTCTCAAGGGATATATTAGAGTATAAATTTACAGATACTGCCGTGGGATACTAATTGTTGCATATTCATTTGTACTAGATTGTGGTATTATGTGATGTGATGACAAGCTTCTTTCTTCTTCAGATGTTCCATCCAGACAAATCTCTGCTACAGTTTATAAAGCTGGGTTGACCCAAAAGTTTGGCAGGTAGAAATAAAATTCGACACTGAAGACTCCCTGACCAGTGTATAGGTAAGGTAGAGGATTAACAACTACACCCTCACAACTTCTAAATGTTAGATACTTAAGCTAATCTACCGGCCCTAACCATTCCTAAACATAATGGTGTCTGACAGTGTCATCCCTTCATTTTCTTGTGTAATAGCTTTCCAACATTCTATCCAGAATCGTTGTCTGACCATGCTTTCAATTTCCTACCTGTTGTAAGAATCAGGAAATTTTTCTCAAATAACGGTGTCAAAGACTGCCTCATGATAGAACACCACCAGGACGTGGGGTCAACCTCAGAGAGAGTAGAGAGAATAATGTGCCCGGGATCAGGGCAGGATAGATGATAGAAAAAGGGGGACTATTAACTAGTCCTCACACGGAGGCGTTGACCAGATAGTTAGCACTACTGGTCACGACAGAATCACGCCTGCGTGATAGCAACGATTAGCACTCAAACCAAAGCCAGCTAATAGAAGCGTGCTAACTGATCTAGCACGCAAAGGGGCGAAGGGCGTATGAAGGTCCTTCCGCGAGGCGTGTAGCGACGCGAGTGAAGCAAGTCAGACTGGGGACTGACTCTGTAGTGTTCACATCGTGTAGAATAGATCTGTGTTTTCATATAGCCTAGTAGATAGAGAATAGCTATAGGGGTTAGGAAAACTATTGATAGAGAATATTGTGACTTTATGTGTGATTAGATAGCGACTGTTTTTGCAATTGTAAAGAGCCAACGGCAATAAAATGTACCATTTCATTCCTCGCACACGACTTGCAAGTCTATTGTATGGTGTGTGAGAAGTAATCCGATGATGCCTGAAACATGAGTTGTTGACAGGCAATAGGATTAAATGTGGTGTCAGAAGTGCTGCTTGAACCTGAGTTCAAGCTATAAACACTTACCCACGGCTCTAGACTAGGTTTACGGATAGGATATTACAAAGATTAAATTGTTTAATTTGTGTCAGTGACTATGACGTGTGCAGACTAGATCGAGTTGCCGGCAGAAGTGTGCCTATCGTGATGAAATAATGTTTATTTGTGCTTATTAGAATGTTATATATTTAAATAATGTGCTTTTCAAAGTTGTAAGTATTTATATTATGTTCTTCTTTCATTTATTTATGTAATTATTTATTTGTTTGTGAATAATCGTCAAAAATGATTCATGGCGGAGCAATACAAAGGTCAGCGACAGTATTGATTTTTGCAAGCTAAAAATAGCGCTGCGCCTGTGACGTGGCACGATTGACAAACAGTTGGGCCTCGCCATTTGCAATCAGCATTTCAGTGTTTACATACTGGCAAGCTGCTGCCTGCCTGAATCTTTACGATATATTACCTATTATTTGTTTATTTAAGTTAGAGAATGAATATATTTATTTATTTACACATTATTATTATATTTATATTTATTTAAAAGCAGTTATTGAATTTTTTTCGTACTTTTCTATTTGTTTACCGTCAGGAGGGCACTACTTTCGGCTATGCAAATTAGATTTAGCCTGCACCATACTTACTTCCATAGTTTAAACTAGGTTAGTAACGAAAGACATATTACTGTAGAACGAAGACAGGACATTGACATTAAATATTAAGTAATCGATGTTCTGTTTGTTCGTGGGCATGTTTGTGTCATTGTACCAATTTGTCAAACATCTATTTGCGTTTACGAGTTGGTAATTTTTGCTGCTCTGTAAAACAGGGCGAACAACAGCTGAGTAAGAACGTGAGTGTGTGCCGATGTGCCAAACAGGGTGACCTGAGTAGAAAACTCGTGTGTATTCCGGGGTGCCAAACAACGGGACCGGTGTTGCTGACGGGTTGTTCCTTGTTCTGGGGAACATTAAGTTGAGTAAAACCTACGTTTTTGGCATGCATTGTGATTAATAGTGCATCTCTTTTTCAGCGTGTATTGTACGAACAGACTTTGTGCTCTAATTTTTTGGAGAATACGATTTTTCCAGAATGTAAACAAAGAGTACAATTTGTAGTGCTCAGATATTAAATAACGTAGCATATCAAAGAATAATAACTAATTAAAGCAGTCAGGTCAGGTCAACGCAAGCCAATTACCCAGCAACATGGCTACTCTAGCTGACTTCATTAAAGCAGGTAAAGAATTGCAATACACAGGTAAAGAACTAGAACAATATGCGGATCAAAAATTTAAAGAAGCAAAAGAGGCAGAGAGAAATGAACGGGCACTAGAAAGACAACATCAAAAGGAGATTGCAGAACTAGCGGAAGTAACAAAACAAAAACATCTAGAAGATGACAAACAAATTAAACAGAAAGAACTAGAATTAAAACAGAGGCAATTAGAACATGATAAGCAAATTAAACAACAACAATTAGAACATGACAAGGAAATTAAACAGAAAGAACTAGAATTAAAACAAAAGACATTAGATCAAGAAAGAGAACTAAAGCAAAAAGAGATAGATGAAATGGCAAGAGTTAAGGAAAAACAAATACAAGTAGAATCAGAGACACAATTAAAGATGAAAGAGATGGATGTAGACTCACACGCAGAGATATCTGCCACTAAACTTAAAAGTCAACAAGAAGAAAATAAGTTCAACAAATACAAAAATATTATCAAAGCATATTGTAAAGAAGATTCAATTTCTGCCTGGACAGAAAATGTCGAGTATCAGTTTAAATATCACCAAGTTCCTTTAGAGATGTGGGCTATGATTTATATGAAGAACCTGAGTGGTGAGCCCCTTAAAGTAATAGAATCTATACCAACCGATCTTAGATCTGACTACCAATATATCCGTGATAGGATTATGCAACACTTTTTACTTGATGCCCCTGGGTATCAGGTTCAGTTCTCAACTTTAAAACCTAAACCTACTGAGACTTTCATTGACTACGTCTCAAACGTTCAAAGTGTACTAAATAGGTGGCTTAAAGCAGCTAACATAGGAAAAGACTTTGATAAATTAAAAAACTTAATAACTATGGATAAAGTAATATCCACTATACCATCCTCTTTTGCTAAATTTTTGCAGCAGTCAGACATTGAAACCATAGAACAGTTTGAAAAGAAAGGGTCAGCATATTTTTCTTCAAACAGAAATATTTTTAAAACTTCAAATGACTCTGAAATAGTTTCCTTTGCAAAAGATCAATCTAAAAACTATCAGAGCAATAGAAAACCATTTAATAAATTTGACAAGAAAGATAGAAAAGTTTCAAAATGTATCCACTGTCAACTTTTACATGACACTTATTCAATGTGTGACAAATCGCCAGGGTATCCAGCACATCTTGAAAATGTTATTAAGAAGCAACAGAACAAAAGATCTGCATACCGGCGTGCCATTAAATGTTTTTTTTTTGTTCCAGCTACGGCCATTATTCAAATAAGTGCCTTGGCCGCCAACGTATGAAAGCCAACAATGCTATTTTACTTGATACATCGTCTGATAGTGGTAGTGAGACTGAGTGTGATGTTGAAAATGAAGTACCTGTTAACCAAACGGAAGAGGTGTGTTGTGTAAACGATATGTTGAGTTTTGACAGTTGTGAGCGATGTCACCAGTTTCATGCTGACGGAAAATTAGAATGTGGACATACAGTTCCATTCTCATCTGAGAGTGTGAATGCAGCCGTAGCCTCCAGAGGCAATTTAGAGTTCCACAATGCAATGGTCAATGATAGACCATGCCAATGTTTGCTGGACAGCGGGAGTACCCTTATTGGTCTCAGAAAGGAACTGGTGAGTCAAGAGGATTATACAGGTGACTCTGTCAAATGCCGAACCTTTTCGGGTAACATTGAAATTTACCCTTTGGCCAAAGCCCGTATTGACACTCCTTTCCTTTCGGGTACATTTACTTGTGCTATACTTGACAACCCTTGTACTGATTTAATTCTGGGTTGCTTACCTCAACTAAAACAATGTACTAGCGATGAAATAACTGCATGGAACCAACTGAATGCAGTTAATGCAACAACCAGAGCAGACACTAGAAAACATCAAGACACGCTTCAAGATGAGAGACTACTGATGCTTTCTCCATCTAGCACTGATGATAACAACAGACAAAAATTCATAGAACAGCAGAAAGCTGATCCTAGTTTGTCTCCTTATTTAAAAGTATTGAAAGAACGAGCAAAAGTAACAAAGAACGCTTCATGGTTCTTCAGATTAAATAATGGCATTCTTACTAGATATTATACTACTGGTAACCATGAAATTCAGCAAACGGTGTTACCTGTACAACATCGCATAACTGTGCTAAAGATTGCACATGAGTCACCGTTTGCTGGCCATCTTGCATATGACAAAACCAGGGCCAGAATTCAGGCTCATTTCTATTGGCCAGGTTTTTGCAATGATATTAAATTATTTTGTCGTTCGTGTAATGTCTGTCAACAGTTAGTACGAAAGGGTAAACATGCTACAGCTGAAGTACAACCTTCTACACTGGCTTCTAGGCCATTTGAGAGTGTGGCGGTAGATATTGTTGGACCCCTGAATCAGGTGTCCAGCAAAGGAAATCGCTTCATATTGACGATGGTCGACCTCTGTACAAGGTGGGTTGAGGCAGTAGCTTTGAAGTACATCACCTCCAAAGATGTTGCCAATGTATTTCTACACCTGTTCTCACGATTCGGATTTCCACGGACCATTTTATCCGATCGTGGAACACAATTCATATCGGCTGCAACGCAAGCCCTTACAAAAATGTTAGGGATTAAACAACATTTCACGACAGCGTACCATCCAGCCAGCAATGGGATAGTAGAAAAAATTAATGGAGATCTTAAGCATATGCTGGCTAAGGTAACAGCAGAAAACCCAGCTGATTGGGATACACTGTTACCAACAGTGCTGTTCGCCTATCGGGAGATTCCCCATTCAAGCACGGGTTTCTCACCGTTTGAGTTAGTGTACGGGGCTAACCCACGTGGACCCCTAACCATTTATCATCAAGCAATAACGAATTCTATTCAAATTCCCGAACCAAAAACACCTTATGAAATGGTGACTGAAACACGAGATAACATCATGAAATCGTGTATTATAGCTAAGGCAGCTTTGGAGAGGAAGGGTCAAATCTACCGCCAATATGCCAACAAAGGGGCGAGAACAATTGAACTTGAACCAGATCAAGACATACTTCTCTTGCTTCCTGACAAACGAAATTTATTATTGACTTCATGGCAAGGGCCATTCAAGGTGGTACGTAAGATTTCAGATGTTGACTATGAAATATCAATAAACGGAAACTTAAAGATATTCCATGTCAACATGTTGAAACCTTACTATTCACGACAAGAGACAGAAGTAGAGACAGACGAACACAGTGCACCCACACCAAGTGATCAGACGACAGACATACAAAACGCAACTACACTAGTTAGCGAGACTGGCATATCCGACGAGCATACACGTAGCGAGAATACAGAATACACACTTAGCACCACCACCGTACTGAATCAGGTAGACGACGACGGAATGGAACTACCAGTTCCTACTGTAGACAAGACTGCTACATTAGATACCATACATATAGAACAGGGACTAACAGACAGTCAACGACGACAATTAGTAGAATTAGTGACGGAATACAAAGACATATTCTCTGACATTCCAGGTAGGACGGACAGAATCGAACACTCCATTCTTCTTTCGGACTCTAAGCCTATTAAATGCAGGCCGTACTCAATCCCACTAAGCTATAGGGAAAATCTTAATAAGGAAATTCTGAATTTAGAGGCTAGTGGGATCATCCGGAAATCCACCTCTGAGTACTCTTTTCCAATTGTTCTAGTTAAGAAGAAAGATTCTACAATTCGTCTGTGCGTGGACTATCGAAAGCTCAACAACGTCACCAAGATCGACGCAGAGCCAATTCCTTCCTGCGAAGATCTTATTCTTGACATGTCCACCTCCAAAATCTTTTCTAAATTAGATCTCACTAAGGGATATTGGCAAGTCCCTATGAAGTCTCAATCCATCCATCTTACTGCTTTCTCAACACCTTTAGGACTATACGAGTGGTGTTTTCTTCCTTTCGGACTTCGAAACGCTCCTGCCACTTTCGTACGCTTAACTAGAGATCTACTTCATGGAGTGACGAATACAGTGACCTATATAGATGATATATGTGTCCATACTGATGACTGGACAACACACCTACTGAAACTGAGACATGTCTTTAATAGGTTGCGACTCTTCGGGCTCACTGTCAAACCGAGCAAAGTCGAATTGGGCCTAAAAGAAATAGAATTCTTGGGTCATGTCATTTCTCAAGGTCAACTAAAGACTGACCAGAAAATTATTACCAAAATTATGAATCTGACCATGCCTACCACCAAGAAACAGGTCAGAAGCCTTTTGGGATTAGTTAATTACTATAGTAAATTTATTCCAAATTTAGCGGAGATTACAAGTGTATTTTCCAATGTTCTAAAAGCTTCTGTAAAATTGGATGTTAAAGATGCATTATTAATTTCTGCATTGTCAAAATTGAAAATTTTGTTTAGTAATGTTCCAATCCTCCGCTTGCCTAACCCGAGGCTCGTTTATTATCTTAGGACAGATGCCAGCAGGATCTCCATCGCTGCAGTACTAGGCCAATTTTACGAGGGCATCTTCCATCCGATTTGCTACGTGAGCCGTAAGATCACACCCACCGAGTCCAGATATTCCATATCCGAGTTGGAAGCCCTAAGCGTCATCTATGCGTTGAGAAAGCTGCATCGATTTCTGTCGGGTGTACACTTCATTGTCCAGACTGACAACTCCCCAATAACGGTCATGCAGAGTGGCGTACATCGAAATGACCGAATATACAGGTGGTCGCTAATACTACAAAATTACACCTTTAGTATAGAACATATTAAGGGGAAAGATAACATCTTGGCTGATACCCTTAGTCGACCATCTGATGTAGCAATACCAGAAATTTCTACATAAGAGTATATTGTATTATATGTTGAGTTAGTACAGTCAAATATTCTATGTGAAATATGTCAGAAATACATGAATATTGTGTGCTGAACTAAGTACCAAAAATATTGACCTGCTATGTGTCTGTAGACATCAAAAGTAAGAACTTTACAAAGGAACAAATATATCACCTTGTGAACTAGGACAGCTTATTACTTGCTAAGCTCCAAATATGTTCCAGTGAAGTAGTTGTGTTAAACAGAGAAAAACAGTGTCAGATGATTACATACATACAGACACAAGAACAGTGCTCTACAAACGAACTCTACAGGTGCAATACCCATAGAATAAATATGACTGTGTAATGGATTTCAAATACCCAGAACAATTGTATAGATATTATGCCAATGAAAGCATGTTTCTGAACATTAATGGCAACAACTAAGCTGAGGTATTTAAAAGACCATGTATATAAAACTTAATGTGATATGTATCATAATGTTTTAATATAGTGATAAAATATAGATAGATTATGTCATTTTAATTTAGAGTTAGATAATATAATACTTTTTCATTTTACTTTAGATAGAGGATTAATTTACATATTTATTTAGCTTTAAAAGTAGATTAGGATAGTAATTTAAACATGACAACTAATTATAAGAAGTTTAGATAGGAATAGTATCATTCAATTTATTATATTTCACTTTGTTTCATTTCATTTGATTCCATTCCATCTTAACCAATCCATTTAACAAACGTTATCATTTAGTAGTATGATTAGATTACACCATAATAGAATAGAAATATTATACACTTAAAGATACATCATTTACACCATATAGAATAAGAATATCAATTATATAGTTTGTTTCATTTAAAAACATTAGTTAAAATATGTTATATGTCACATCACCCATTTTAGAAAGGGACGTAACTTATTACATTTCACATCACCCATTTCACAAAGGGTCATAACTCATCTCACATAAATTTCATTTCACATAGTTAAATTACATCTCTTAAATTAGATAAATATTAGGAGTAATGTAAGCTTATTTTAAGATTAATGTGACAGATAGATTAAAATAGGCAATAGGATTAAATGTGTATTTATAGAACTAGTATTAGTATGTCAGTATTTAGAGTAATATTTCAGTAGAATAGAGGGGTTAAGAATACCATAGTACAAACCATAAAAAAAAAATTTTTTTTCTTTTCTTACATGTAAATATGTTGTAAATACTTGACGTGTGCAACGGTTGATGCACAGTCATTAGGCTCAACTCTGTCAAACTGAGCCAAACTTGTACAGTGTCACTCCAAGGTTTTTAAATAACTATGAGAGTAAAAGATGCGTGACAAAGGTGAGAAAGTTATGTGACAGAAATGAAGGTAAAAGATGTGTGACAAAGGTGAGGGTGAAAGATGTGTGACAGAAATGAAGGTAAAAGATGTGTGACAAAGGTGAGGGTGAAAGATGTGTGACAGAAATGAGGATGAAAGAAGTATGACAGAAATGAGGATGAAAGATGTGTGACAGAAATGAGGGTAAAAGATGTGTGTCAATAGTGAGTGTAAAAGAAGTGTGACATAAGCGAATGTTAAAGAGGTGTGACAGAAGTGTGAAAGTGAGAACAAATGTAAAATATACAGGAAAGAGTGAGAACAGTCAGCGGATGTTTTTTTGTGCCGCTCAACAAAACTTTTAATTTTGTTGCCGTCAAATGTAGGTTTTGAAAATGTGTTGTAATGAATGTATTTTGTGTAGTTGAGTTTAGGATCTTAGTGAAAGTATTTTGAGTCTCATAAGACAGAAACATAGTCACAGATTTGTATTATACACATGTTTGTGACCACAGTTAAATGGATTATGGCACTTGAAAAACTAACTTACATACACATGATAGTTAGATACACATGTTAGAGATTAGATTATACTTTTAATTACATCCAAACACACAAACAACCAGAAAAACAAACATGTAAATTGCATACACTTTTATTAGATCAAAGGGAGATAACTCCGGGTCAGGGGACATAATAGACAACGAAACACTAACTTAACAGTGAAATGTGACTTTACACGCGGAAGCGAGATAGGTAAAGCCTGTCGCTCACAGCTTGTGTAATGGTTGTTTAATATTATATGGGGGACATGAAGCAATTCATGTGTTGACCTTCAGAAAGTCAACTTTGTATGGGTAGTGAGTTAATTTACTATTTGAGGGCAGGTCTTATAAGACAACGGTCCGGTTCAGACATACCTCTAATTAAGATAATATTGCGATTGAGAATAGGGCTCACGCCAACCAGACAAGTTTGTGGCGATTGCCAGTAGCCAAGTAAAGTGATGCTACATTGTGACATTAGTCAGTAGGTCTATTAAATAGCCCAAAGCC
Source organism: Cepaea hortensis (assembly GCA_963921405.1). Classification (NCBI taxonomy): domain Eukaryota; kingdom Metazoa; phylum Mollusca; class Gastropoda; order Stylommatophora; family Helicidae; genus Cepaea; species Cepaea hortensis. The sequence continues at coordinate 43,758,082 of OY992888.1, forward strand.
AGGCTATCTACAGTCTTTGAAAAAAAAAATTAGACACACTAATTTTTTTAGAAACCTCTTGCGTCACAACCAAAGAGTCAAAGTTGATGACGCAACACAAGAGGGGTGGGTGTGTGTCAAAGACTGCCTCATGATAGAACACCACCAGGACGTGGGGTCAACCTCAGAGAGAGTAGAGAGAATAATGTGCCCGGGATCAGGGCAGGATAGATGATAGAAAAAGGGGGACTATTAACTAGTCCTCACACGGAGGCGTTGACCAGATAGTTAGCACTACTGGTCACGACAGAATCACGCCTGCGTGATAGCAACGATTAGCACTCAAACCAAAGCCAGCTAATAGAAGCGTGCTAACTGATCTAGCACGCAAAGGGGCGAAGGGCGTATGAAGGTCCTTCCGCGAGGCGTGTAGCGACGCGAGTGAAGCAAGTCAGACTGGGGACTGACTCTGTAGTGTTCACATCGTGTAGAATAGATCTGTGTTTTCATATAGCCTAGTAGATAGAGAATAGCTATAGGGGTTAGGAAAACTATTGATAGAGAATATTGTGACTTTATGTGTGATTAGATAGCGACTGTTTTTGCAATTGTAAAGAGCCAACGGCAATAAAATGTACCATTTCATTCCTCGCACACGACTTGCAAGTCTATTGTATGGTGTGTGAGAAGTAATCCGATGATGCCTGAAACATGAGTTGTTGACATCCATGCCATCCCTTTCATTTCTGTTGTAAGACATCTCCAACTTTCTCTCATGTAACATTCTCTGACCACTCCATCCCTTTCATTTCTAGTGTTAAACATCTCCAACTTCTACAGTGGGTATCTGCAGCAAATTATCGTTAACTTGAATTTTTCTTTTATTTGATCATATACGCTTTTTTATCTGCGTAAGGTCTCCGTCCGTTTATTATAATCAATTGTATAACTGAAGTATCTTTAGCCTAGCTGTAAGTTCACTAAGATACCGACTGTTGTCTGGAGGTTAATGCTCAATACTCGCAGGATGTTACCCCATCTCTGCAACTCAAGGGTGGACCCAGCATTACAAAATGCATACCACAAATTTCTGAGAAAGTTTCGTGCCCTGGTGAAATACTGTCATTATCAGACCTCGTGTTGCGATCGGTCACCAACATTATTCACTTCACACAATTACCCCAACATATTTTGGTTGGTTAATTTTTTCATTTCTTTGCCTGTAGATATTTAGTCTGTCATAGTTTCCCGCTTGCTATTTCAAGTGATCGTCTTGACTCTGTCCACGGGTGCTGAGTATTGTGTAAGCATCCAGTGTTACCTGTTATTATAAAAAGATATCTGTTGCCTACTATCTCAATCTGTCACCTATGTCGGGTCTTCATCCTTGGCGGTGACCGCCAGTCTTATTATCCTTTTTCTCATATACCATTTTGTACACGCCAGTCTTATCATTCTTTTTCTCATATACCTTTTTCTACATTCCAGTCTAGAAGTAATCCAGCCTTACAGAACTTAATTACGGAAAACATGGCGTTCAGTCAAGTTGCATTACTTTGTGCTGTTTTTATATTGTTTACATTTCCACAGCTTTACCGCAGTTCCACTAATTTTATCAATTTATTGTGTCCATACTATTTTCTATACAGTAGTCTTATCCTCTTTCTAAAATACCAGTTTCTACACTCCAGTGATACCCGGAGTCTGACTCTTATTTCCTACGATGGAGATCAGAGTGGCCGAATGGATATGAGCGTTCGTCCTTAAAACACCATCTGATGCCGAAGTAGCGGGTTCAACCCCTACACTTGTCAGTAGGACTAAAATGTTGACTTCTGAGCCTTGACTGCGGGACGTAAGTTACATGTACTTCAGAAATCGGAGTGGGTTTTCCTGATGGCGAGGGGGACTGGTTTTATAGAAAGAGGGGGAGAGACTGAGCAATATGGGATAAAACCTGTTGTATGTTTTTAAAGGTAAAGGGTGTCTCATCGCAAGTACTACCGTTAAGGTGTGAAGCATTAGGTCGTCCAATTCATATAATCTAGACCACGACATAATGAGGTGTGGTCGCCAGTACACTTCCTTGCAGATATCCCTTCTCAGACAGTCTCCATACAATTGTGAACATGAACCAGTACACATTGCACGCCCTGCTGGGGAATGGTGATGTGGAAAACAGAATCCTACAACTGTTGGGTATTTAACTTAGACCACTGTGTTTAGTAAGTCGGCACACTAATCACTATGCTAGTGTGGCTGTTCCTAGATAAATATAGTGACTTGTCACAGAATAAAACCACACGGACGTTAGAACATAATATGGAAATATATTTGCAAGTCAAATGTATATTCAAAACATTTGAAGAAAATGCCGTAAATGCGACCACCCCCTCCCCCCCCCCCCCACACACACGCATAAAGAACCATTTTAAAGCCTCGAGACGTGTTGGCTATATCGTAGGTAATTTTTTTTTTTAATTGAAGGAAGAAAACCACAGCAAATAACTTGTACAGAGCCAGAAAGACCAGCAATGAAGTTTACAAGAGCTTTGTGATTAACTACAGGCTATAAGGTGGAAAAGGGACGATGAGGTGACGGGGAGTAGGATTAGTAGTTGTACTTAGGGTAGATAAGGGAAGGAAGGAGTAGAGGAAAGAAACGGAAATGAAAGAACGAACTTATTTTAGAAGGTTAAGAATTGGGCACGCAGTGCTGTCTACATTGTGGCCATGGTTTCAATAGTCGTATGCAAATTAAGATAAAAATCAGCAGCAAAGGATGGGATATGTATATAAGTGCTGAAAAATTATACATAATAATGATCAACAGGTGTACTTATTATAGAAGAAAGAAAGTTTAAGGTGTGAATAGGAGCTTGTAAAGCCTACATAGAAGGTAAGCAAAGTGTTAGCATGCGAAGTAGTTTTAGCCGTTACAGACTACAGATTTAGTATGTAGGGAAAATAAAAATGTAGACATGAAAAGGAAAGGATAAAACTTATACATTGTATAAATAGTAACACTTACTTTGTAAGGGTCAAGTTCCACGTCAGGTTTGGCTTTAATATATTCCGGAGCAAAGTATCCATGTGTGCCGCCAATATTACGTTTGGCCAGTGTTTTTTGTTCAGGTGCCAGCTCCTTCGCTAGGCCGAAGTCTCCAAGGATGGCGTTACATTCTTCATCTATGAAAATATTGTCCAGTTTCACGTCGAGGTGCACCAGGTTGTGATTGTGTAGATAGCGAAGTGCACACGCCACTTGGATAGCATATAATTCCGTCATGTCAAGGATCATGTAGCCAAGATATTCGTCCAGCGAGCCTCCAGAGTAATACTTCATAGTTATACACAAATCTGTCGGGCATGAAGTCGCATAGATACACTTTGCGATAAATGGGTGGTCCAACGATTGCATGAATTTGACCTCGAGGTTGAACATGTCCATGTTTCTTTCACGTGTCTCCTCGTTGAGTAAGGTAAACCGTTTGACTATAGATTTCTTGTCGGGCTGACCCCAGAGCGAGGCTAACACAATGTCCCCGCACATGCCCTTGTCTAGGATCGTCTCCGAACACAGGCTGGAGAAACAGAAGAAATCCACAAGGGAGTCAATCACATCAGGACTTCGGAGAACAGATTGAGCCATGCTGAAATACAACTTGCCGATATTGAAACTAGTAAATCCAAGTCTGAAATGTAGTCCACACTGGAATAGAAGAACACGACTGCTCGAAACCACTGCTGGTGAAAACTGAACGATCTGGTAGAAATTGTAACATGTGGACCGTCTTTGTACTTAGAAAATCCTCCTGGCAGCTACATAGAAGCTTCCCATGAGCGTCTATTATATAATGAGCTTACCAGTGTGACGTGTAACCAGCTAACAGATGAAAGAACGCCGCCACCCACATTGGTAGGCTTGAGTCAATATTGGGCACCGGTACGTGCCAGCATCTGCTCTAGAACAATACAATCACCGGACGCTTGTGTCCAGCCGGAGCTACCACCTGAACAGAGCCTCCATGACAGGCTTGGGAGTGCCAAGGACGTTCAAGGGTGACACTTCGAGAACAAAATCACAAAGAAAGAAACTATAGCATACACGTGAGTCTGCGCGCGCGTGTGTGTATATATATATATATATATATATATATATATATATATATATATATATATATATATATATATATATATATGTATATATATGAGGAGTTAGACTCCGTGATCAAGGCAGTTCCAAAATCTGACTACATTTATATGCTCGGTGATTTCAATGCTCGTGTGGGCAAGGACTCGAGTTCATGGCCAGTGTGCCTTGGAAAATACAACATCGGTCGCATGAATGAAAATGGGCAAAAGCTGCTGGAGCATTGCACCAGTAATGACCTATGTATTACAAACTCTTTTTTTAAAACAAAAGAGATGCATAAGGTCACATGGAAACATCCAAGATCCGGCCATTGGCACCAGCTGGACTTCATCATCACACGGAGACAACATCTGAACCATATATCATTGACTCGAAGTTACCACAGTGCTGACTGTGATACGGATCATTCTTTGGTTGTTGCAAGGGTTAGACTGAGACCAAAGAGAATCTACACAGCTAAACACAAATCTAGCCCCAGGATTAATATTATTAACACTCATGATCCTGAAAAGTGCTTTCAGTTTCAACAGCAACTTGAAGACGCTTTCACTGATACACCAGAAAATTGTACAGTAAATGAAAAGTGGGGTCAAATTAAGGAAACTCTTTATAAAACTGCCGTAGGGGTTTACGGCACTGTGGATCATAAGAGGCAGGACTGGTTTGCGGCCAACAGCGAGACTCTGCAGCCCTTGATTGATAAGAAGAAGAAAGCTCTCTTAAGAACAAGGAAAGACCAACGCGTAACACTCTGAGTGAGCTAAGGCAAGCTAGGAAGGATGTGCAAAAGGCTGCCAGGCAGTGTGCAAATGATTATTGGATCAAATTATGTGAGTCCATTAAAATCGCAAGTGATAAGGGAGACATAAGAAGCATGTATGAAGGAATAAAGAAAGCCTGTGGTCGAGTGATCAAAAGAAGTGCACCATTGAAAACCTTGACTGGAGAAATCATCACTGACAAGAAACGGCAGGTGGACAGATGGGTAGAGCACTATTTGGAGCTTTACTCAAGTGAGACCAAACTAGTGGATGATGCCTTCAACGCCATAGAGGCTCTACCAACTCTTGACCACCTGGACACACTTCCCACCATAACAGAAGTTAGGTGTGCTATAAATGAACTTGCATCTGGCAAGGTTCCAGGTAAGGATGGGATTCCAATAGAGGTTATCAGGAGTGGGCAAGACACACTCACTATACAGATCCACCAGCTAATAGAGCTATGCTGGCGTGAAGGACAAGTCCCACGGGATTTCAAAGATTCAAGCATCATAACACTGTACAAGAACAAGGGCGATCGGAGCGACTGCAACAACTATCTCACTTCTGTGTATTGTTGGAAAAGTATTTGCCAGAATTGTTCTGCGCAGACTTCAAGTCCTAGGAGATCAAGTCTACCCCGAATCACAGTGTGGCTTTCGACAGAACCGGTCTACCACTGATATGATATTATCATTGCGACAAATGCAAGAAAAATGCCGTGAACAGAATCAACCACTGTTTATTGCCTTCATCGACCTCACAAAGGCATTTGATTTGGTCAATCGTGAGGGTCTGTTCAAGGCACTAAAGAAGATTGGCTGCCCACCAACTCTTCTGTCCATTGTGGAATCTTTCCACACAGGCATGAAGGGTATAATTAAGTTTGATGGTGCAACTTCTGAAGAATTTGAAATCAAGAGTGGAGTTAAGCAAGGTTGTGTACTAGCTCCCACCCTCTTTGGAATATACTTTTCACTTCTACTGAAATATGCATTTCGTGATCAGGATGGTGGTATATACATTCACTCACGCTCAGATGGCGGCCTCTACAATGCTCAGAGATTGAAGGCTAAGACCAAAATTAGGAGGGTACTGATCAGAGAGTTGCTTTTTGCAGATGATGCTGCAGTTACGACCCACTCTGAGGAAGAATTGCAATGTCTACTATCTGCATTCTCCAATGCTTGTTCTGAATTTGGTTTAACAATTAGCAAAAAGAAGACACAGATTATGTCACAAGGTGCACATGGGGTACCATCAATCTTTATTGACGACGCCGAACTAGAGATAGTAGACCATTTTACATATCTAGGATCAGTGGTAAATGGCAAATTATCCCTAGATCAGGAAATCAACACCCGGATTGGTAAGGCAGCAACAACAATGAACAGGTTAAGAAAAAGAGTCTGGGAGAACAGGAAGCTTACTGCCAAAACAAAAGTCCTTGTCTATCAAGCCTGTGTCCTTAGTACTCTTCTCTATTGCAGTGAAACCTGGACAACTTACTCACACCAAGAGAACAATTTAAACAGCTTTCATATGCGGTGTCTGCGAAGAATTCTTGGTATTAAGTGGCAAGACAAAATCACAAATACTGAAGTATTGGAAAGATCAGGTTGTGTGACAGTTTATTCCATGCTCAGTCTTCGTAGACTTAGATGGATAGGACATATTAGGAGGATGGATGATGGTAGAATACCAAAGGATATCTTTTTTGGTGAATTACAGATTGGTAAGAGATCTCAGGGTCGGCCTCTACTACGATACAAAGATGTGTGTAAGCGGGACATGATTGATACAGGCATTGATAATGCACATTGGGAGCAAGTCGCCGCTGAACGTGTTGCATGGAGGGCAAATATCAGAAATGGAATAAAGTCAAAGGAGAAAATTATTGCAGAAAAGTCACACACCAAGCGTTTGAGACGTAAGATGGTGCATGATGGTGGAAATGACCACGTGTTCAGATGCACCCACTGTGAACGGACATTTACAGCGCAAATTGGCCTTATCAGTCACACTCGCTACCGCCATAGTTAAAAGTTATTATGCCTTTTTAAAGCACAAACTATCGTCTGTCAAGACGGCAAGGTGCCAATGAGTGAGTGAGTATATATATATATATATATATATATATATATATATATATATATATATATATATATATATATATATATACACACACACACACACACGCGCACACACACATACACACAGAACACAAATCATCTAGGGCAGGCAGTACTGTCTGCATTATGGCCGTTGTTTCAACAATCGTATGAAACATGCAAAATAAGATAAAAATCTGAAGAAGAAGATGAGATAGATATACGGGTGATGAAATATGATACATAATAGTGGTCATAAAGATATATACCGTGGCGATTATTACTGGAATTTTGCAACTGAAAATGGAAGTCTTTTTATATATTCTGGTAGAGATGTCGGGGGCCAGAGCGGAGTGGTATTTTGTTCAGATAAAATAACTGCCAAAGCTTTAATTGGATATAATCAGAATAATAATAATAAGAATGAGAGGATATTGCTACTTGCACTTCATAGAGACTAATATTTGTAATTCTCTGTGCTCTGTACACTTCTTGAAGACCGACACTTATACTGCACTGTGCACGTTTTAAAGACGAATGGGGGTATATTGCATTGTACTCTTCGCAAAGACTGATATTTATACTGCACTGTGCACTTCGAGCAAGCTTAAACATTACAGTGCTCTGCACATTTTTTTTTTTTTCAGGTTAAGTCATACACTGCTCTGTGCATTTCTTGTAGACTTAAAAATAAACAATGTTATGAGCGGCTTGTTTATTTCGCAACTTAAATTCCCGCTTCTTGCGTTCGTTGTCTAGGACGGCTGCTTGGTGCAGCTAACAGTGTCTTCCCACTTTTGAAATTGTAACCTAAAAGACGAGTTTACACCCGTCGATGCGTTTTGGTTATATGGTGCTAGTCTCATATTTTAATAGACGAAGCGAAACACAATGAGTAATGTGGGCATCCTGCCATCTTGACTTAACATAACATTTCCTATCGCCCATATTAGATGGGAAAATCATCCTGGGATCCCAGATGAACACAATCGCCCATATTAGATTGTGTTCATCTGGGATCCCAGGATGATTTTCTAAGAATTCTTATGTGACTTCGAACACATACCGTCTGTACCGACAGACAAGCGTTCTAACCCCTGCGCTACAGTGATATTTATAATGAAATCTGACTTGCAATATTCCAACAAATCGATGTAATCACTTCCTTTGTTTAAATTCATTGTCAGCATTCACAAAGTTTTCGTTATGTCATCGAAATATAAAGACAATTTCGGGAATCTTAAATTATTTTCGTATTGGTTACAGAAAATGTTCCGGGGTGCAAATGTGGCTTCCATTGCACAGATCTAGTCGCTGGATGATGATGATGATGATGATGATGATGATGATGATGATGATGATGATGATGATGATGATGATGATGATGATGATGATGATGATGATGATGATGATGATGATGATGTATATCATATATATCCAAGACATATGTTTTAGCTCCGATTGTGTCAAGTCTCCAAGCCAGTCAGGTATTTATGTTTCTATGGTTCCCTTGCCTGCTCCGTGGCGAAGGTGTTACGGACTGTGAGGTTTTTTGTGGGTTTATAGAGAATTACAGAAGTTCCAATGAGTGAAGTTCTATAAAGTATATCTCTCTATAAAAGATACAGGTTAGTAACAGCAAGTGTTGTCTAGAGGTATTGATATTTATTCTCGCATAACCCTTGTAGAGAAACCATTCAGAATTTTGGCTCATCGAGTATCCCCACTGTGAGAAATTAGACACAAGTTAAGTTCTACACAGAATTATTTATAGATGATTTCTCTTCTAGGCCATATATATATATATAGAGATCTTGGCAGTTAGCCACAGTAACCAATGAAAGCAGTTCTCTCATCTTCCAGCTGACTGTGCTCTGATCGCCCACCTCATTTTTGATCTCATTACTTATTTCAAGTGACACAAGACACTTGGACAAATGATCACATTGACAATTGTACCATTGTAGTGAACATAAACAACAATGATTGCATTCTACACTGGTTGAACAAGACATCAACATGAGAAGATCTTGACAACAGTTGGACAAACATTCACAAAGAATGATCACACCAACAGGTTAGACAAGTCATACATCATGGAAGATACTTGACAACAACCACACAGACTTTCACAATCTCTGTAACCAACCATAACAGTAGAGTAACAGTCACCATGAAGATGCTTGACACCAGTTGGACATTTCTTTCTCAACAATGTACAAGACAATCACAGAGACATGTATCTCAAAAACTGTTCTCTTACTACTAATACTTTATTAATGTCTGATGAGGTCAAGTGAAGACTCAGGCTTCATATTCTGCCAACAATTTACATCTCAAATATGTTTATATGCAAATTATAGTGACATTATCTATGAAAACCCAAACACATCACTCAATATCCCCACAGAAACATCAATCTAAATAAACCCTCCTCCTTCACATATCTACACCATAAGTTATCCTACACCACAACACTTTAATCATGCTATCACTTTTCCAACCGTCAAATGAGGAAAACACATGATAAACCTATAGCCGGGCACAAGTATAGGGAGACACTGCTATACTGATCCGTGTACCGTCTTTTAGCATCAATGAAGGTGTTTTGAATGTCTCAGGTTTCAGCTTTCCCCATAATGTTTTTCCAGTTTAGGCTATTCCCTACTTTGACTAGTCCGAAGCAAGTGACAAACATGTCCTTCCGAAGGGTGAGTAGACTGTTCGCAAAGTTGATAATTTGGGATTAGTTTTACTTTTCCAGCAGAGGAAGATCTAAAAACTATGATGTCCCATCATTCTTCTCTGCCAGTCTATCTCCCACAACAGGTTCTGATGTAATTGAATCACCACACCGACTTATCACTAATCCATTTTTGTGAATTTGCTCTATTTATTAACTTCTGCTCCATCAGCTTTCAGCCATTATTAATATTAAGCTGTGATAGGGTCAGCTCCAAGTGCACCTTTAATGTCCACTCTTAGCCAGTAGTGACATGCTGAAAACCAGGTGATCTCTCCTCTTAAGGTTTCTTCTTGAATTTATCTTGAAGATATAGCCTGGAGCTTTTACAAAATTGGAGAGTATCCCTGTCTTAGGCTTTTAAGAAAGACTTTTCTGCAGTGCCATCTGTATAGGCCAGAATTAGTGGATTCAGGCTGAATCTTTGCAACCTGTTGTTCATTTTGGTCTTTTTGGAGTCTGACTTTTCAGCTGGAGTTGAAGACTAGAGCTCAGGACTTCCCCTGGAGTTGTCCTGGTAATTGAAAGGCCTCCCCCATCTTTCTCATTCTCTGGAGTGCAGATGACCACATCCTAAAGAATGCTTTTGGGCAAATTTTACCACTGCATCTTGAACACGTCCTTACGGGATGGAATCAAGGCTTCGACTGGCGGGCTAATTATGTATTAAGGAGCGTTACCAGCCCAAGGGTTACCCAATGAAATTGAGACCCCACCATTCATCTACCCTCTCTCGATCTAGAATCTACGATTCTATTTTTAGTTAGGGTATCACGACGGCTTACGTGGTTAACTACTGAGTATTGAGAAATGTAAATGGACTGGGGATGCGAACGTCTGAAGACATCATGCTACACGGACAAAGTTCATATTCCCGCATATCGCATTCGAAACACGGCCGTGTTTTTTTTTTTAATGAAATGGTATGCGTTCATACAGCAATGGCAAACTACCGAACGTAAACTTGCCCAGATATCACGGAGAGCAAAAAATGCTGGGGATGACTACTACGTCCGTAAAAGATATGCAGCTCCCATATGGTTACCTAAATGTCACCACGTTTTCCAGTTTATTTCTCGTCATAAAATGCACAGAAAAACGTGACTGCTTATAGACGCAAAATCAAAACCTGGCGATGTGTGCTAATTAAACTTCAAAAGTGGACAGAGCAGTGTGGCTATCATTGTTGTTTTGTTAGTTAGTTAGTTAGTTAGTCGCAGTTCCAACTTCACAGCAATGGGTCGTCCCCATTATGCTCCGTTCCTGTGCCAGTGAATATCACACAAAACGCTCACCACTGCCCAGTGTGAAAAGTCGAAAAGACAGGATGTTTGTTTTGTATGGATGTGGTATGTTTGATACTGTATATGAAGCTGCCAATAATAAAACGTTTGATCTCTGTTCATGTTTCAGACGTGAGGGCGAATGTTGAGGTGTGTGTCTGTATGTGTGGGATGGGGGTGGGGATGGAGGTTGTCTAGGACTGTACACATATATAGTATCCGTTAAATAATAATGCTTCTACCAATGATGTTTTGTATCTGTACCGATGTAACATATCTGTTATCTGTGTCTCTAGATTCTACCCGATGTAAATTTGTGTGTTTGATTTCGTTCACACAGGAAGACTTTTCCGTATAATTGTATATGATTGTTTGGTGTTCCGTCAAATGGAAAGTCGCGTTGTTTTCCCATTTGCCTAATCCCATTATGGTAGATATTCGGAGGTTTAATTTTGCCCCATTCGTTCTGTCGGAAAACGAAACATTTTCTACAATGATGTGTATAGCTTTGTTTTTAGTTGTCGTAATGCAATAACTCACACCTTCTGCTCACCCTCCCTGGTATGAACGTTTCCCTGACATTGTTGTCCTGCCATAATGTTTCTAAAAATGGTTCTAGAGCGACAACGTACAGTACTGGATATAGCGGACATCCCTGTCTCACCAATCTTGTCATCCTGCAAGAATTGGTGAGGTTATGATTTCAAGAACCCAAATTTCTAGTCTTAGATATAGAAATTGAATAAATATTCGAAAATATATTTACGTGTTGCAGTGGGTGAGATCGTAGTGAAAGCATGGGTGGGATATTAATTCGAATCTCTTTTCTTGATCTCAATCGAGAATTGAGGAGTGGCAAGTTTCAGATGTGTCTACATGATATTCTCCCTTATGGAATGTGCGTGTTTATGGATGATCTGGTGTTGTACACTGTATTGCTGGTCTTTTTGGATGAGAGTTGCTAGTATGGGTTTCAGATTATTTGTTTAGTGTCATTGCTAAAATAATGTAGTCTGTGTTTAAACGTGAAATTAGTTGAGCTCTTTCAAAGTGTCTTTTCGGTGTTGTCTTTCGGAATGAGAGTGATGTAAAATATGATGAAACTGGGTGGGAGTTCTTGTGTGTGGAAAGATCAATGTACGCTTTGAGGAGGAAGGATTTTGTTCGTGTAAATTACCCCCCCCCCCCCCCCCCCCCAAGAAATGAAAAAGTAAAAAAAAAAATATCAACTCTATAAAATTCCTGGAATCTGTATTAATTTAGTTAGTGCTACTGCCTTTTATTGGCTGAAGAATTCTGCGGTCTATATGTCAAATGGCATTGTGCAATTACACATACATTATTTTCATATGCTTCTTTACAACATCTACAATGTGCAGACGGCAAATATTTCTCACCTCCTTTTTACTCCCTCATTTTTCAAACGTGTATTGAGTGTTAAAGACGTTGCATTCTGTACCATACGTATGCCTACATGTGTCCTGTATATTTAGTTCGTGGATTGACGGGTGTTGCATGTCGGCTTGTAAACTTTCACCATAGCCAAAACTACGAGAATCACAAGTTACTGTTTACCTTTTCGTTAATGAATGTTAGCACAAAATCCATTCTACCATTATCTATACCCCGTTCACTCTCAGAAGAGAAGTTATAATTAGTGTCCATCACCAAGCTGAGATTAATAATCATCTGAACGAGTCAGTCATAATTTGGAATATTTATTTTCATTCGCAGCGTGTATTTCTAGTGTGTATCAAAGTACAATGTAACATCTAGCTTTTTACTTCATAGAAAATGAAAGTTGTTAATTTCGTAGAAAGTGAAATGGCGTGTATGTTATTGATTTACACTACCATGAAGTACATAATAAATTGAGATAGAGAGAGAGAGAGAGAGAGAGAGAGAGAGAGAGAGAGAGAGAGAGAGAGAGAGAGAGAGAGAGAGAGAGATGGAGAGAGAGAGAGAGAGAGAGAGAGAGAGAGAGAGAGAGAGAGAGAGAGAGAGAGAGAGACCTGAAGGAAATTTAATGTGAACAGGAGAAAGTAACAAGAATAATTAGCAAATGAAAAATAAGCAATTGAAAGAATCTGGATAATTCAAAGCTGCTAGTCAATATATCTGATCCTGCTGCAGTTATAGATAATTTTTTTGCGCTCGCTCGTTTTGAATTTAATCGTAGTCTATACATACTACGTCTAGTAGTGCTGGACTGAATTTTGCCTGTAGATTAGCTTACAATATTAACAGTGTCCCTCGCCATGAAGCGAACCCACTCCGACTTCTGAGATACTTGAAATTTACGTCCCCAAGTCAAGGACGATAGGTCATCAATGTAGTCCAACTGTCCGGTGTAGAGGATGAACCCCATACCTCGGCATCAGCACACGGGATGTTTAAGAACACACGTTCTTATCCATTCAGCCATGCTGACCTACATTTATTGATGTGTAGCTTTCCTTGCTGTCTCCGAAGATATCGTCGTATGTTTAAAGCATGTAGCAAGTTAGCTGACATTAATTATATCCGTTTTTATTTTTATCTATATCATTACTTCTATGTTAAAATGCCTTGTATTTTCTTGTAATTTTTCATTGTACACATATCGTATTGAGTTTTTCCTGGTGCATACTTGACTTTCTGTAACTTTACCTTCAATGTGCCTGTAATAAATACGTGATAACTGGAACAGTTTGCATTTGGAACTGTTTTTGCGATGGGTAACGCATTTCCATAAAACCTTTTTCTAATCAATCCGGTGTCTAATACTGCTGTAAGGACTCCACATTGTCCATACTCTACTTGGATGCTCCTTAAACCAGGTGTTTCCGACAATCAATTCCTTCTCTTATGCCAATTGTACAAGTCTATTTCCTCTTACGTTTCGTTCTCCCAAAGCATGTTTGCCGATAATGCACCCATCGCCTTCTTTCGCATTGAAGTCATCCATTTTGATATTTATTACATTTCTTCAAAGCATTCTCCTGTTATTAATCAGTATATATAATATTCTAATATAACATTGATGAGGAAATATGAATCTTTGGGAACAAGAGGAAATATCGTGAAGAAGAAGAAGAAGAAGAAGAAGAAGAAGAAGAAGAAGAAGAAGAAGAAGAAGAAGAAGAAGAAGAAGAAGAAGAAGAAGAAGAAGAAGAAGAAGAAGAAGAAGAAGAAGAAGAAGAAGAAGAAGAAGAAGAAGAAGAAGAAGAAGAAGAAGAAGAAGAAGAAGAAGAAGAAGAAGAGGAAGAAGAAGAAGAAAAAGAAGAAGAAGAAGAAGAAGAAAAAGAAGAAGAAGAAGAAGAAGAAGAAGAAGAAGAAGAAGAAGAAGAAGAAGAAGAAGAAGAAGAAGAAGAAGAAGAAGAAGAAGAAGAAGAAGAAGAAGAAGAAGAAGAAGAAGAAGAAGAAGAAGAAGAAGAAGAAGAAGAAGAAGAAGAAGAAGAAGAAGAAGAAGAAGAAGAAGAAGAAGAAGAACAGCAACAACAACAACAACAACAACAATAAAAAAAGGAAACAAAGAAATGTCACTGTAATGTGCAAAAATCTTAAGGAAAGGGTTATAGTTGTGATGTTTCATGATTAAAAGATTGTCACGTGACGGAAAACAAAACCCAACACTTGTAAGTTAAAATATAAATGAAGTTTACTTTATTATCGTAAATGAATGTACATAATATTTTAAAATAGATACATCAACTCATGAATACAAGAGCATACATATTACAGTTTTTGTGACTAAAACACATATTTTTATATTAATTAAACACTCAATATATTTGCATTTATGCCTGAGCCAGTTACACATTTCTTTTCCAACCAGTAGCTCGGGTTGTTGTTACTAACAGTTGTTAACCAAAACAGTAACTGGATCTGTTTCCAACCCAATATTTGGTGTCGATCCAGAGTGTAAATTAGATCAAGGTTAGTGTAATCACGCAGCAAATATATCAACCCCTTTTGACAACATTAACCTTCAAATTGATATCCAAATTGTGACTGGCTTGGTCATGGGACTTTTATTCTGAGCCAGGCGATGGACCCTAATATAACTTCTCTTCTGATGTTGAACTGGTTAGGAGTAATGGTAGAATGATGGACATATACCGCCGTAAATTTATGCAAGGTTAGGCTTTACCATATACTAGGTCACGGCAGAATGAAAAGAAGGGACTAGTTACTACCTTTCTTTTGCAACAAATGTTCAGACCATTCTGAACAGTATTTGGTACCAGTATGATCAGGTTGGATCGACCCCAGACCTGACTAAACGGCAAGCATATGGTCACTAGTGAAAAGTAAACCAGGACAACTCTACTGGTAGAAACCTCTATTTCATAGTGAAATGGATACAACATATTTTACTGAGCTGACAAGGGAGTAAGTGAACTGCTCCACCCTTCTCATAATTGTACAGTGTGCTATATCCGAAGGCAATTACTTCATACATCAGTTTGCTGTGTGATTACCTTTTTACTTTTGTGCAGACATGAACATTGTAGAACTATACACGAACAATGTTTTTGAATTATATAATCCCTACAACAGCAAAACGACTAGAAGTCACACATTTATACACTCCAACCATAACGTAACACATGTTAAAACACACACACACACACACACACACACACACACACACACAGACATACACACACACGCGTGCGCGCACACAGACGATTACAAGCCACATATTTAATACACTCCAATATTAGTGTGACATATTAATACTACTCATTATCACACCCTGCCTCTTCTTTATTAGCTTGTCATCTCTCCCAATCACATTCGTCATTATCATCGTCTTCCTCTTCTTTATCTTATTTTACACTATATCATTATCTTTCTGAATGTTAATCACTATCATTATCAGCACCATAATAATTTTCATCTTCATTATCTTATGTTCTTCCGCTACCATTATTCATCTTCATAATCATCATAATCTTATATAGACAAAAAAGCTGGGCAGATTTTCAGTGAAGTCATCAGACTTTCAGCAGACTTTCTCAGTCTCAATGTTTACTTCTGCTGTATATAGAGCACTAAACAAATGTCCCCAAGAAACAATACATACAAGGGTATTCTTTCAAGAATGACTCTGGTCAGTCGTGAAACGTCACATCTTCGCCCCTGTATGAATACATGATTCCCTAGTTTCTGTTTAGTATTATGTCATGTTTATAACATATCTATAACTATATCGATTTCTAGTTCTTGACTATGACATCACAGTTTATATTCGGCTTTTCTCGCATACGTGTGAATATTTCAGTCCCTCCTTACATATCCCTTTACATACTTGAAATACGAATATCAATCAATAACATATCTGTTTACACATGAATGACTAAAATCAGCCAACATCACATTAATCACTAATATCAATCAATATCACACGAATCACTAATTTCAGACCAAAACGCATTTTTAAACACGGGAATTCCTTGTTATTGACTACATGTACATTTTAAAGTGTATTTGTAAACACTGGAATTCCTTGGCATTGCCTATATATACATTTTAAAAAGTGTCATGTTCTTTGCAGGACGTTACAGTCAGCTGCAGCCTCTATTGACTATCTGAGATGTGCTAGGCATTTTTGTTTTTTGTTTTTGCTAGGCAGAAGTGAAACAGAAATCAAAAAGAGAATAGGAATGGCCAAAAATGCTTTCAGCAATATGAAATCAGTATTAACATCTAAAGAGATTAACAACGCATTAAAAATTATAATTGTCAAATATTATGTATATTCAACACTACTACATGGCGCGGAAGCCTGGGCATTGAATAAGCAATTAGAAAGTCGAATCGGGGCCCTGAAGATGTGGATATACAGAAGATAATGTCATATGTCATGGAAACAAAAACAATCAAATACAGAGGTTCTAGAAACACTGGGAATGAAAAAAAGAGAGTTGATGAACGAAATATAAGAAAAAGCAAGTGAAATATTTCGGCCACATTAAAAGACACAACACTCTTATAAAATCCATATTGGAGGGTAAGGCTGAAGGCAAGCGAACAAGAGGTAGACAACGATACAAGAGATGGACGAACAGCAATCTAACAAAATATACAGTCAGGGCGAGAGACAGACAGTGTTGGAGATCGATTGCAGCCAACCATCAATGTGAAGACGGCACCTGATTGATTGATTAAGGCACTTTTACGTTCATTAGTTGACCACAGCTTTCTGAAAGAGAAATCAACACGGAGTCAAACAGGCCTACGTGTTGAACGAACCCACTACGCCGCTGTCAGAAGAAAAAGTTTAAGCTCGTTAAACCTCTCAGCCACGATGACATCTATATATCTGTAAATATCTAACATGTAATTCATTGTTGTTGTAGTACCTGATAAGTACTTGAAATCATAGACACGGTATAAAGCATACCTACAAGTACTTTAAAACCTAGTTCCTGTGCATAAAGCTTGTATACAGGTGCTTAAACCTTTATTCCTATCAATACCATATCTAAAGTACCTGCAACTCTAATTCCTAATAATTCGTCTAAAAACCATCAAAGAAGAACTTGAAATCCCCGTTCTTTGTACGAGGTAAAAGGTCCTAGCTGCTTTCTACAAAATGTCTAGAAATACGTGACATCATAGTTGCTGTCTATATCGTGTGTGGAAGTACTTGAACTGTTAGTTCTTATCTATGACATGTCTGTAGATGCTGTCACGGTGAACTCTGCGAAGGAAATCTCCAACAGTAACTCGTTTTGCCGGGTTGCGCTGTAAAAGCCTCAACAACATGTCCCTGTAAGGATAGAAACAAACAACGAAATTAACTAAGTTTTCACATGATAATATTCAATAATGCAATGGTATTAACTGATACATACGCACAATGATAAACAAATCAGTCATCTAAATCAAAGGACACACAACACAATTATTGGCGGCAGAGACAAACACACAAAGTTCGAAATTTTAAAAAATGGGACCCTTTTAAACTCGTTTTGGGTTATGGTGTTTGTCTCCCATTGTTATAGATTAATCGACAATCGGTGGGTGATATGTTTAGTATCACACATGTCGCCTTTACTTCCCAAGACATTTACTGGTACCCATTTAAGGCTGGGTCTGTCTGAGAGGCCACGTCAGTTGTTAAAATCCGCTCCGATGAGAATTCGAACTCTTCACCACAGGGCCCTCAAGCGAGCGTCTATTCATCACGCTACCGCGGAAGCCCAAATTCCAAAAGGTCAGTTGAAAATAGGATATTCAGCAGATACAAGCGGACAAACTAAACAACAGAGAGAAGCAGATACAGGCGGACAAACTAAACAGCAGAAAGAAGCAGATACAGGCGGACAAACTAAACAACAGATAGAAGCAGATACAAGCGGACAAACTAAAGAACAGAGAGAAGCAGATATAAGCGGACAAACTAAGCAACAGAAAGAAGCACAGACAAAAAGATAGATAGACAACAGATAGAAGAAAAAACAAAAGGATAGATAGACAGCAGATAGAGGCAAATATAAAAGCAGAGATAGGCAACAGATAGAAGTAAATACAAAAGGAGAGATAGACAACAGAGAGAAGCAAAAACAAAAGGAGAGACAGAAAACAGATAGAAGCAAAGACAAAAGGATAGACAGACAACAGAAATAATCAGAAGACAAAGATGAATGAAAAAAGGAGGTCAGCATGGTAAAATGGATAAGAGTACTCGCTCTTCAATTTCCCGTGTGTCCATGCCGAGGTAGCGGGTTCAAACACAACACCGGTAAGGTAAACTAAAATGTTGACTTCTCGTCCTTGACTTAGACGTAAATTACAAGTACCTCAGACGTCGGAGTGGGTTCGTCTGATGGTGAGGGACACTAATAATAGGAAAGCTAATCCACACACTGCCGGTCTCCCTGGCTTAGGTACTAAAGACTTTCTTCGTAATCCCGTATTTTGCGAGTAACGTGACGTGCTTGGGAATCGGTGGCGGTTCTCTCCGCGTCGGTAATTTACGGGGGATATGAGAAAGCCCAGAAAGCAATGGCAAACCACTGAGCGTAATCTTGCCAAGAAATCAACAATAAGCTGAAAGATGCTGATGTTGACAGCGATGTCCTGTAAAGGATATGCGAACCCAAAAAAATAACAAACAAACAAACAAACAAAAACAAACAAAAGAACATATACTTAAATCAGTCCAGTGCACTAGATATAGTAGATTGTGTATGAACTACGCTTGAGTTCAAAGTAAGCGAAAGAAAATAAAACAGAAAGAAGCAAATACACAAGGACAAATAGACAAAAGAAATAAGCAGGTACAAAAGGAAAGATAGACAAAAGAAATAAGCAGGTACAAAAGGACAGATAGACAAAATAAATAAGTAGGTACAAAAGGACAGATAGACAAAAGAAATAAGCAGGTACAAAAGGACAGACAGACAAAAGAAATAAGCAGTTACAAAAGGACAAATAGACAAAAGAAATAAGCAGGTACAAAAGGACGGACTAGACATCGGACAGAAGCTGATTCAAAAAGACACACTAGACAACAGAAAGAAGAAGATAACAAAGAACAATAGACAACAGAAAGAACCAGATACAATAGGGCACTAGACGATAGAGAGAAACAGATACATGAGGACACTAAATAACAGAAAGCAACATACACAATAGGACTGCAGGTGACGTAAAGATCCGTGACGAAGGTGTTACGGACGCAGTTCGTATTCCCGCATACCGCGTTCGAAACACAGCTGTGTTGGTTATTTATGAAAGGGTATGGGTGCCGGTCGTTCAGAAAGCAATGAATGTAAACTTGCCCAGGAATCACGAACAGCCAAAAAATGCTGGGTTTAACTGCTACGTCCGTACAGGATATGCAGCATTTTTAGACGTAAAAAACAGACACATAAGAAGACTATAGGACAGAAAGATACAGATTGAAGTGGACACTCGACGACAGAAAGAAACAGATAGAAGTGGACACTAGACGACAGAAAGAAACAGCTAGAAGTGAACACTAGACGATAGAAAGAAGGCAGAGGATTCCATTCCAGGCAAAAAAAGATGCGAACAGAAAAGCATACATTAGACATGATTAAATCACAAAAAATATGACACACTAGACAGTAATAGGAGGAAATGTGAAAGAAGCAAATAGCAGAGAAGACAGTAGACTACGGGAAGAATTAAACAACAGAAAAGACACTGTATAATGAAAATAAGTTAATAACAGGGGAGACAACAGAGACATAAAAAGAAATAAATGGCAGACACTGAACATTGGACAGATGTAAATAACAAAGGCGACGTAAGCCAGTATAAAGAAGTATAAAACAGAGAAGACACTAGACAACAGACAGAAATAAGTAACAGAAAATCTACTAGGCAACGGGACAAAAGTAAGTACATGCGAACCAGTAAACACCGGATGAAACTAAGCCAGGTTAGACAACTGCAAGATGTAGCTAACAGGAATTACAATAGACATCAGGAAACGAAGACAAATAAGATACAATACAACAGAAAAACATGAAACAATGGACATAAAAACAGAGAAAACTGTGGTCAGCTTAAATAAATAAATAATTGAAACGTTATTGGACAACCGAAAGAAAGAAATAACAGAGACGACACTAGGCAAGAAAAAGCAGTAAATAAAATAGAATACCAAGCGAATCACGGGGTGATGAACAGACCCTGGCACTGGATAGAACATACAGAGAAAACCTGTTATTAGTCTAACTAGGAAGTCCTTTCTATGAATTATATAGAGCAAACGATAAAGATTGAGACATAAAGACACACAAAAGCAATAATTAGGAACATAAATGAATAATGTAGGTAGGACACGGAGAAAGCTGCAGGAGATGACAACACATAGCAAAGTAGAGTCTATGCTCCACTGTGGGATAAAAGGCAGGAGGAAGAGGAGGAGAGGCAGGAGGTGCCGATAATGAAGAAGAAGAGAAGGAGAAGGAGAGAAAAAAAAGAACAATATAACCGAGAAATACACTAACCAACAGAAAGAATGAATTAACAGTAAACACAAAAATAACATAAAGAAATAAAGAAGACAAAAGTTGCTAGACAACAGAAAGTAGCAAATAACATAGTAGACAAGATAGGATAAAGGAGTAAATAATAAAGAAGGCACTAGACAACAGAGGATCTTCTCCTGTACTGTATGTTGTGTTTCCTGAATGTGTTTGTTTTCTGATGTAGGCTAGTCGCCGCAACGTCCTGTATGTGTCGTAATTCTGTTTTGTAAAGCTGCATTACTTTGTGTTATTTTATATTGTAGACAACAGAAGGAAAGAAATAAATATCAGGGAAAACACCTTTTGTTTTTGTTCGCATATCCTTTACAGGACATCGCTGTCAACATCAGCATCTTCCAGCTGATTGGTGATTTCTTGGCAAGATTACGCTGAGTAGTTTGCCATTGCTTTCTGAGCGACCGGCTCACAAACCCCGTAAGTTATCGATGCGGCGAGAACCGCTTCCGATTCTCGCGCACCTCACGTTACTCACGAGAGTATACGGGATTACGGAGAAAGTTGTGAAGACCCTAGACAACGGAAAGAAGTAAATATCAGGTAAAACACTAGACTATGGAAATAAGTAAATATCAAAGAAGATACCGGGAAACTAAAAGAAGTAAATTTCACGGAAAACATTTTTTTTTTTTTAGCATATCCTTTTTACAGGACTTAGCTGTCAACACCAGCATCTTTCAGCTGTATGTTGATCTCTTGGCAAGATTACGCTCAGTAGTTTGCCATTGCTTTCTGAGCGGCCGGCTCACATACCCCGTAAGTTACCGATGCGATTCGAACCATTGCTGATTTGAACCTTCATCACGTTACCTGACGAGAGTATACGAGATTACGGAGAAAAGTTATAACCTCTCAGCCACGAAGCCGGCTACGGAAAACATTAGGCAACGGAAATAATTAAATACGAGTATCTGGGATGACGCCGGTCTCTCTGGCTGTGGGATTACAACACTTTCTCTCTGTAATCCCGTTTATCACGCAGAGTCTCGCAGCGGAGCGAGAACTGAGGTGGTTCGACCCCCGCTCGTGACTTGCGGATACTGAGCCGGCCGCTCAGAAAGCAATGGCAAACTACTGAGCGTAATCTTGCCAAGAGATCAACAGACAGCTGAAAGATGCTGCTGTTGACAGCTAAGTCCTGTAAAAGGATACGCAAAACATCTGGGATGACACTAGGCAAGGGAAATAAGTAATTATCAGGGAAAACACCAGACAACCGAAAGAAATAAATAACATGGAAGACACTGGACAATGTAAATAAGTAAATATCAGGGAAAACACTAGACAACGGAAAGAAGTAAATATCGCAAAAGACACTAGGCAACGGAAAGAAGTAAATATCAGGAAAAACACTAGACAACGGAAAGAAGTAAATATCAGGGAAGGCACTAGGAAACGGAAAGAAGTAAATATCAGGGAGGACACTAGACAACGGAAAGAACTAAATATCGGAGAAGACACCGGCCATCGGAAAGAAGTAACTATAAGGGAAAACACTAAACAACATAAATAAAAATATACGAGTATCAGTTATGACAAAAGGCCAAGAAAATAAGTAAATATCACAGAAAACAGTAGACAGCGGAAATAAGAAAATATTGAGGAAAACACTAGAGAGCGGAAAGAAGTAAATATCAGAGAAGGGACTAGACAACTGAAGTTAATCAATAACGAAGTAAACATTCGACATGGGAACAGATTAATATTGCACAGGAAAGGTAAGAATGATCACGTGTCTTCATCACTACAAACAATAAAATGGGATTGAATTGGTCAAATATCAACATGTTTATGAATGTTCCTGTTCCCTGGCGTGAGTGATTCAATGAGGGCAAGAGACGCTGGAAAAGTTTAAATCAAATTAGGACAAGACTCAACAACGATGGGGCTACAGAGGTTTGAGTGAGTCAATATGCAGCTGGACACAGAATAGCAGGTTGATGTTATGTAAATTCTACAGGGGATTGGGTGAGTCAATGTGTTGCAGGACAGAGAATAGCAGGTTCATGTTAAGTAAGTTCTACAGGGGTTAGAGTGAGCCATTGTGTAGCAGAACAGTATATCAGGTTGATGTTATATAAGTTCTAAAGGGGTTGGAGTGAACCAGTGGGTTGCAAGACACAGAATAGCAGGTTGATGTTATGTAAGTCAGTAAAGGACCCTTTTACACGCCTTAGGTACACTGGACATGTTGTGTTGGACCCTACCTTTACAGATTATTCAACTCTCGGTGGGTGAAGTGGTCAGTATCACATTCCACATTTACTTCCCTTGACATTTCCTGGTACCATTGTTAGGCTGAGTTGACTTGGGAGCCCAGGTGAATTTTGAAATCCGCTTCAATGGGGATTCCAATCTGTGACCACCGGGCTGACAGGCGAGCGTCTAGCCACTACGCTGCCGTTGTTCCTGAGGTGGCTGTTGCATAACGTTAATGATACTGATCATGGCAATCACATTGATGAAGATGATGATGATTATGAAAAATGTAATGACACATACCTGATATTTGGCTGCAGATCTTTCCTCTTCTTTGTCTCAAAGTAGTAGTTGATACTCTCATCAGATCCTCGCTCAAATACCAGGCACCAGATCACAACTCCAAGACTGTAGGCGTCCATCTGTGAACAAACAATTACAACATCTGGTTAGTGTTGTGACTGAGAACGTTTTGATATTAGTCAATTAGTTCATATTTGTGAATGAAATCAAAGTCTCAGTTCACAGGGCATATGCATGTGTTCCCAGTATCTCTCAAGGGATATATTAGAGTATTAATTTACATATACTGCCGTGGGATACTAATTGTTGCATCTTCATTTGTACTAGATTGTGGTATTATGTGATGTGATGACTAGCTTCTTTCTTCTTCAGATGTTCCACCCAGACAAATCTCTGCTACAGTTTATAAAGCTGGGTTGACCCAAAAGTTTGGCAGGGAGAAATAAAATTCGCCACTGAAGACTCCCTGACCAGTGTATCGGTAAGGTAGAGGATTAACTACTACACCCTCACAACTTATAAATGTTAGATACTTAAGCTAATCTACCGGCCCTAACCGTTCTTAAACATAATGGTGTCTGACAGTGTCATCCCTTCATTTTCTTGTGTAATAGCTTTCCAACATTCTATCCAGAATCGTTGTCTGACCATGCTTTCAATTTCTTACCTGTTGTAAGAATCTGGAAATTTTTCTCATATAACGTTGTTTGTCCATGCCACCCCTTTCGTTTCTGTTGTAAGACATCTCTAACTTTCTCTCATGTAACATTCTCTGACCACTCCATCCCTTTCATTTCTAGTGTTAAACATTTCCAACTTCTACTGTGGGTATCTGCAGCAAATTATCGTTAACTTGAATTTTTCTTTTATTTGATCATATACGCTTTTTTTATCTGCGTAAGCTCTCCGTCCGTTTATTATAATCTATTGTACAACTGAAGTATCTTTAGCCTAGCTGTCAGATCACTAAGATACCGACTGTTGTCTGGAGGTTAATGCTCAATACTCGCAGGATGTTAACCATCTCTGTAACTCAAGGGTGGACCCAGCATTACAAATTGCATACCAAAAATTTCTGCGAAAGTTTCGTGCCCTGGTGAAATACTGTCATTATCAGACCTCGTATTGCGATTGGTCACCAACAATATTCACTTCACACAATTACCCCAACATATTTTGGTTGGTTAATTTTTTCATTTGTTTGCCTGTAGATATTTAGTCTGTCATCGTTTCCCGCTTGCTATTTCAAGTGAACGTCTTGACTCTGTCTGTCCACGGGTGCTGAGTATTGTGTAAGAATCCAGTATTGCCTGTTATTATAAAAAGATATCTGTTGCCTACTATCTCAATCTGTCACCTATGTCGGGTCTTCATCCTTGGCGGTGACCGCCAGTCTTATTATCCTTTTTCTCATATACCATTTTGTACACGCCAGTCTTATCATTCTTTTTCTCATATACCTTTTTCTACATTCCAGTCTAGAAGTAATCCAGCCTTACAGAACTTAATTACGGAAAACATGGCGTTCAGTAAAGTTGCATTACTTTGTGTTGTTTTATATTGTTTACATTTCCACAGCTTTACCGCAGTTCCACTAATTTTATCAATTTCTTGTGTACATACTATTTTCTATACAGTAGTCTTATCCTCTTTCTAATATACCAGTTTCTACACTCCAGTGATACCTCGAGTCTGACTCTTATTTCCTACGATGGAGATCAGACTGGCCGAATGGATATGAGCGTTCGTCCTTAAAACACCCGCTGCGCTGATGCCGAAGTCGCGGGTTCAACCCCTACCCTTGCCAGTAGGACTAAAATGTTGACTTCTGAGCCTTGACTGCGGGACGTAAATTACATGTACTTCAGAAATCGGAGTGGGTTTTCCTGATGGCGAGGGGGACTAGTTTTATAGAAAGAGGGGGAGAGACTGAGCTATATGGGATAAAACCTGTTGTTTGTGTGAAGCATTAGGTCGTCCAATTCATATAATCTAGGCCACGACATAATGAGGTGTGGTCGCCAGTACCCTTCCTTGCAGATATCACTTCTCAGACAATCTCCATACAATTGTGAACATGATCCAGTACACATTGTACGCCCTGCGCCGCGGTGATGGGTAAAACAGAATCCTACAACTGTTGGGTATTTAACCTAGACCACTGTGTTTAGTGCCGGTCTCTCTGGCTGTGGGGTTACAACACTTTCTCTCTGTAATCCCGTTTATCACGCAGAGTCTCGCAGCGGAGCGAGAACTGAGGTGGTTCGACCCCCGCTCGTGACTTGCGGATACTGAGCCGGCCGCTCAGAAAGCAATGGCAAACTACTGAGCGTAATCTTGCCAAGAGATCAACAGACAGCTGAAAGATGCTGCTGTTGACAGCTAAGTCCTGTAAAAGGATACGAAAAACTTTAACTGTGTTTAGTAAGTCGGCACACTAATCATTATGCTAGTGTGGCTGTTCCTAGATAAATACAGTGACTGGTGTCAAGCGCATCTCCGGGCTCATCTATGAGGAAACCCGAGGTGTCCTCAAGGTGTTCCTAGAGAACGTCATCCGTGACGCTGTCACCTACACCGAGCACGCCAAGAGGAAGATCGTCACCGCCATGGACGTCGTCTACGCCCTCAAGCGCCAGGGCCGCACACTGTACGGCTTCGGAGGATAGAGGATCCAGTCTCGGCCACACCCACCACGGCCCTTGTTAGGGCCACCCATCACACCCCAATTTAGCACCCCTCTTGTTGACATTGCCACGAGGTCACACCTTTCCCTCCCCCCGACCCCCGTGTGTTGTGTTGTTGGTGTTCCTCGATCTGGTGACAGAAGCTCACGCCTATTATTTACATCTCACTGTCTTTGTTTAGTTAAGGGGGTCGGTGGGTCCATAAATTACTTCTCGTTCAACCCCTTTCCCCTCCTCCGGCCCTGAAAAGGCCCGTGGTTGGGGCGGGGGTGTTTTGGGCATCAGGCCTACTTTGAGGTGGTGTATTTTGTTACTTCTCTCTTAAGTCAATATCAGTTGAGGTGGACACAGGTTGACCACCGATTTATTGGCACCGCACGATACTAATATAGTTATCGCGCAGACCTCAAAGAGAAGTGTCCAAGTAGTCGTTCAGCCCCTTCTCCCCTCTTCAGGTATATATACAACAAAGCGGCACCATTCATCGTCTACGGCCATACCACGTTGAAAATACCGGTTCTCGTCCGATCACCGAAGTCAAGCAACGTCGGGCGTGGTTAGTACTTAGATGGGTGACCGCTTGGGAACACCACGTGTAATAGACAATGTTTTTTTTTTTTGTTTTTTTTTTGTTTCTGCTTATTTTGGTCTCTTTTACTGCCCTGTACAATAATTGTTTTATTTTTTATTCTTGTATTTTCAGGTGTCCGCTGCGCCCGCCCGTTTCCTAGCATTGTAGCCCTCCGGACAAATCTACAGGTGCTCAGTCTCCATGTGAAACCCGCCAGAACATCACGTGTTGCTGGCCTTCTTAAGTTTTAATTAACTGACATTTTATTGGCGTCTGTTTTAAGTTCCTGGGTTTCTAAGAACCGCAGCCCTCCGGACAAACCCGCAAGTGCTCATTCTCACACACACAAAGACAGATAGCGAACTCTTGTGCATTCAGGAAAATTGCTGAACTGGTAAATGGTCAGGGGCCCTGAAAAGGGCCGTATGTATAGAAGGAGGGGGGTGTCGTCTACTTGGAAGTAGTGTATTTGGTGACGGCCTTGGTGCCTTCACTGACAGCGTGCTTGGCCAGCTCACCGGGCAGGAGGAGACGGACAGCGGTCTGGATCTCTCTGGAGGTGATGGTGCTGCGCTTGTTGTAGTGGGCCAGGCGGCTGGCTTCGGCTGAAATCCTCTCAAAGATGTCGTTGACGAAGGAGTTCATGATGGACATGGCCTTGCTAGAAATGCCGGTGTCTGGGTGCACTTGCTTCAACACTTTGTAAATGTAGATGCTGTAGCTTTCCTTTCTCCTCCTCTTCTTTTTCTTGTCTCCGGTCTTCACTGCCTTGGCTTTGCCGGCCTTCTTGGCCCCTTTGCTGCTGACTTTGGGTGGCATAGCGTCGTTTTCTGCTCAAATCTGTAGATTAAAATGAACAAAAACAGACGGTGAAAAACCATGGCCCTGCAAGAGGCCAGCGAAGCCTACCTGGTGGGTCTCTTCGAGGACATTAACTTGTGCGCTATCCACGCCAAGCGTGTCACCATCATGCCCAAGGACATCCAGCTGGACAGACGTATCCGTGGAGAGCGAGCTTAAGTACCCCAACAGCCAGTCCTCATAACGGTCCTTTTTAGGACCACCCCAAAATAGACCCCGGTTAGCACCTGATGATGATAGCACACCCGAGTTCTGGTCTCTACAAACACAAACAGCACACGCTCGCTCACACTCTTCACCTGCTAACTGACACGTGTATTTATTACAAATGGGGGAAAAGGGCTGGCTAGACAAACTGGGCTGGGCTTCTTTTACTGGGCCTCTCGGTGGAAAATTGGGTACCTAACAGTCCTCCCCCTGTCATCATTTCGTTGCAGACTGCCCACTTCCATTCCTCCAGTCATGCCCACACACAGAAACACTCGGGTTTTAAGTGCTGGTTCTTTTCCTCCTCATTCCGCCGGAAACCGGGCCTTCTCCGGGTTACAGAGTCGTTTTCTTGGGTATATGATGCGCGATTCATGACTCCCCTCCTGTAGTCCAGTGCCAGTACTCAAGTCACACCCACATTAAGACCCATCCGTCCAACCCACACAGGCAGGCCCCACACATGATTAGGGACCCCCCCCCCCTTTTTTTTTTTTTTTTTTTTTTTAAAGTCCGAAGGCCACGACCTACTTTCATTTATAAAGGGATTCATCAAAAATATTTGTACTCTCAGAAGCTTCCCCTGCCTTTGAAACGCCTAGATCCGGATTTTAACGAGCTCCCTTCTGTCCCTTGGTAGTGTTGATCACGCATAGTCCTCGTGGCTCGCAGACCAGTACGATAATCCGATTGAACGCTCACTCCTGGCGCCAACCAATCGTCTCTCGGCTTCTCTCGACCGGTGGCCAACCAATCGTCTCTCGCCTGTCCGCCATACTGCGTGAACAACATGGCCGCCACCACTGGAAAAGCATAAATAGCCCGACTCGAGGCGGCTATTTTTCATTCATAACACTGAAAGCTGCATCGCAAACATGTCTGGTAGAGGTAAAGGCGGCAAGGGACTCGGCAAAGGAGGCGCTAAGCGTCACCGCAAAGTCCTGCACGATAACATCCAGGGTATCACCAAACCTGCCATTCGCCGACTGGCCCGGCGAGGAGGTGTCAAGCGCATCTCCGGGCTCATCTATGAGGAAACCCGAGGTGTCCTCAAGGTGTTCCTAGAGAACGTCATCCGTGACGCTGTCACCTACACCGAGCACGCCAAGAGGATGACTGTCACCGCCATGGACGTCGTCTACGCCCTCAAGCGCCAGGGCTGCACACTGTACGGCTTCGGAGGTTAGAGGATCCAGTCTCGGCCACACCCACCATGGCCCTTGTTAGGGCCACCCATCACACCCCAATTTAGCACCCCTCTTGTTGACATTGCCACGAGTTCACACCTTTCCCTCCCCCCCCCCCGACCCCCGTGTGTTATGTTGTTGGTGTTCCTCGATCTGGTGACAGCAGCTCACGCCTATTATTTACATCTCACTGTCTTTGTTTAGTTAAGAGGGTCGGTGGGTCCATAAATTACTTCTCGTTCAACCCCTTTCCCCTCCTCCGGCCCTGAAAAGGCCCGTGGTTGGGGCGGGGGTGTTTTGGGCATCAGGCCTACTTTGGGGTGGTGTATTTTGTTACTTCTCTCTTAAGTCAATATCAGTTGAGGTGGACACAGGTTGACCACCGATTTATTGGCACCGCACGATACTAATATAGTTATCGCGCGGACCTCAAAGAGAAGTGTCCAAGTAGTCGTTCAGCCCCTTCTCCCCTCTTCAGGTATATATACAACAAAGCGGCAACATTCATCGTCTACGGCCATACCACGTTGAAAATACCGGTTCTCGTCCGATCACCGAAGTCAAGCAACGTCGGGCGTGGTTAGTACTTAGATGGGTGACCGCTTGGGAACACCACGTGTAATAGACAATGTTTTTTTTTTTTTTTTTTTTTTCTGCTTATTTTGGTCTCTTTTACTGCCCTGTACAATAATTGTTTTATTTTTTATTCTTTTATTTTCAGGTGTCCGCTGCGCCCGCCCGTTTCCTAGCATTGTAGCCCTCCGGACAAATCTACAGGTGCTCAGTCTCCATCTGAAACCCGACAGAACATCACGTGTTGCTGGCCTTCTTAAGTTTTAATTAACTGACATTTTATGGCGTCTGTTTTAAGTTCCTGGGTTTCTAAGAACCGCAGCCCTCCGGACAAACCCGCAAGTGCTCATTCTCACACACACAAAGACAGATAGCGAACTCTTGTGCATTCAGGAAAATTGCTGAACTGGTAAATGGTCAGGGGCCCTGAAAAGGGCCGTATGTATAGAAGGAGGGGAGGGGGGTGTCGTCTATTTGGAAGTAGTGTATTTGGTGACGGCCTTGGTGCCTTCACTGACAGCGTGCTTGGCCAGCTCACCGGGCAGGAGGAGACGGACAGCGGTCTGGATCTCTCTGGAGGTGATGGTGCTGCGCTTGTTGTAGTGGGCCAGGCGGCTGGCTTCGGCTGAAATCCTCTCAAAGATGTCGTTGACGAAGGAGTTCATGATGGACATGGCCTTGCTAGAAATGCCGGTGTCTGGGTGCACTTGCTTTAACACTTTGTAAATGTAGATGCTGTAGCTTTCCTTTCTCCTCCTCTTCTTTTTCTTGTCTCCGGTCCTCACTGCCTTGGCTTTGCCGGCCTTCTTGGCCCCTTTGCTGCTGACTTTGGGTGGCATAGCGTCGTTTTCTGCTCAAATCTGTAGATTAAAATGAACAAAAACAGACGGTGAAAAATCATGGCCCTGCAAGAGGCCAGCGAAGCCTACCTGGTGGGTCTCTTCGAGGACACTAACTTGTGCGCTATCCACGCCAAGCGTGTCACCATCATGCCCAAGGACATCCAGCTGGCCAGACGTATCCGAGGAGAGCGAGCTTAAGTACCCCAACAGCCAGTCCTCATAACGGTCCTTTTTAGGACCACCCCCAAATAGACCCCGGTTAGCACCTGATGATGATTGCACACCCGAGTTCTAGTCTCTACAAACACAAACAGCACTCGCTCACTCACACTCTTCACCTGCTAACTGACACGTGTATTTATTACAAGTCGGGGAAAAAGGCTGGCTAGACAAACTGGGCTGGGCTTCTTTTACTGGGCCTCTCGGTGGAAAATTGGGTACCTAACAGTCCTCCCCCTGTCATCATTTTGTTGCAGACTGGCCACTTCCATTCCTCCAGTCATGCCCACACACAGAAACACTCGGGTTTTAAGTGCTGGTTCTTTCCCTCCTCATTCCGCCGGCAACCGATCCGTCTCCGGGTTACAGAGCCGTTTTCTTGGGTATATGGTGCGCGATTCATGACTCCCCTCCTGTAGTCTAGTGCCAGTACTCAAGTCACACCCACATTAAGACCCATCCGTCCAACCCACACAGGCAGGCCCCACACATGATTAGGGACCCCCCTTTTTTTTTTTTTTTTTTAAGTCCGAAGGCCACGACCTACTTTCATTTATAAAGGGATTCATCAAACATATTTGTACTCTCAGAAGCTTCCCCTGCCTTTGAAACGCCTAGATCCGGATTTTAACGCGCTCCCTTCTGTCCCTTGGTAGTGTTGATCACGCATAGTCCTCGTGGCTCGCAGACCAGTACGAGAATCCGATTGAACGCTCACTCCTGGCGCCAACCAATCGTCTCTCGGCTTCTCTCGACCGGTGGCCAACCAATCGTCTCTCGCCTGTCCGCCATATTGCGTGAACAACATGGCCGCCACCACTGGAAAAGCATAAATAGCCCGACTCGGGGCGGCGATTTTTCATTCATAACACTGAACGCTGCATCGCAAACATGTCTGGTAGAGGTAAAGGCGGCAAGGTACTCGGCAAAGGAGGCGCTAAGCGTCACCGCAAAGTCCTGCGCGATAACATCCAGGGTATCACCAAACCTGCCATTCGCCGACTGGCCCGGCGAGGAGGTGTCAAGCGCATCTCCGGGTTCATCTATCAGGAAACCCGAGGTATCCTCAAGATGTTCCTAGAGAACGTCATCCGTGACGCTGTCACCTACACCGAGCACGCCAAGAGGAAGACCGCACCGCCATGGACGTCGTCTACGCCCTCAAGCGCCAGGGCCGCACACTGTACGGCTTCGGAGGTTAGAGGATCCAGTCTCAGCCACACCCACCACGGCCCTTGTTAGGGCCACCCATCACACCCCAATTTAGCACCCCTCTTGTTGACATTGCCACGAGTTCACACCTTTCCCTCCCCCCGACCCCCGTGTGTTGTGTTGTTGGTGTTCCTCGATCTGGTGACAGCAGCTCACGCCTATTATTTACATCTCACTGTCTTTGTTTAGTTAAGGGGGTCGGTGGGTCCATAAATTACTTCTCGTTCAACCCCTTTCCCCTCCTCCGGCCCTGAAAAGGCCCGTGGTTGGGGCGGGGGTGGTTTGGGCATCAGGCCTACTTTGAGGTGGTGTATTTTGTTACTTCTCTCTTAAGTCAATATCAGTTGAGGTGGACACAGGTTGACCACCGATTTATTGGCACCGCACGATACTAATATAGTTATCGCGAGGACCTCAAAGAGAAGTGTCCAAGTAGTCGTTCAGCCCCTTCTCCCCTCTTCAGGTATATATACAACAAAGCGGCACCATTCATCGTCTACGGCCATACCACGTTGAAAATACCGGTTCTCGTCCGATCACCGAAGTCAAGCAATGTCGGGCGTGGTTAGTACTTAGATGGGTGACCGCTTGGGAACACCACGTGTAATAGACAATGTTTTTTTTTTTTTTTTCTGCTTATTTTGGTCTCTTTTACTACCCTGTACAATAATTGTTTTATTTTTTATTCTTTTATTTTCAGATGTCCGCTGCGCCCGCCCAGTTTCCTAGCATTGTAGCCCTCCGGACAAATCTACAGGTGCTCAGTCTCCATGTGAAACCCGCCAGAACATCACGTGTTGCTGGCCTTCTTAAGTTTTAATTAACTGACATTTTATGGCGTCTGTTTTAAGTTCCTGGGTTTCTAAGAACCGCAGCCCTCCGGACAAACCCGCAAGTGCTCATTCTCACACACACAAAGACAGATAGCGAACTCTTGTGCATTCAGGAAAATTGCTGAACTGGTAAATGATCAGGGGCCCTGAAAAGGGCCGTATGTATAGAAGGAGGGGGGGGGGGGTGTCGTCTATTTGGAAGTAGTGTATTTGGTGACGGCCTTGGTGCCTTCACTGACAGCGTGCTTGGCCAGCTCACCGGGCAGGAGGAGACGGACAGCGGTCTGGATCTCTCTGGAGGTGATGGTGCTGCGCTTGTTGTAGTGGGCCAGGCGGCTGGCTTCGGCTGAAATCCTCTCAAAGAGGTCGTTGACGAAGGAGTTCATGATGGACATGGCCTTGCTAGAAATGCCGATGTCTGGGTGCACTTGCTTTAACACTTTGTAAATGTAGATGCTGTAGCTTTCCTTTCTCCTCCTCTTCTTTTTCTTGTCTCCGGTCCTCACTGCCTTGGCTTTGCCGGCCTTCTTGGCCCCTTTGCTGCTGACTTTGGGTGGCATAGCGTCGTTTTCTGCTCAAATCTGTAGATTAAAATGAACAAAAACAGACGGTGAAAAACCATGGCCCTGCAAGAGGCCAGTGAAGCCTACCTGGTGGGTCTCTTCGAGGACACTAACTTGTGCGCTATCCACGCCAAGCGTGTCACCATCATGCCCAAGGACATCCAGCTGGCCAGACGTATCCGAGGAGAGCGAGCTTAAGTACCCCAACAGCCAGTCCTCATAACGGTCCTTTTTAGGACCACCCCCAAATAGACCCCGGTTAGCACCTGATGATGATTGCACACCCGAGTTCTAGTCTCTACAAACACAAACAGCACTCGCTCACTCACACTCTTCACCTGCTAACTGACACGTGTATTTATTACAAGTCGGGGAAAAAGGCTGGCTAGACAAACTGGGCTGGGCTTCTTTTACTGGGCCTCTCGGTGGAAAATTGGGTACCTAACAGTCCTCCCCCTGTCATCATTTTGTTGCAGACTGGCCACTTCTATTCCTCCAGTCATGCCCACACACAGAAACACTCGGGTTTTAGGTGCTGGTTCTTTTCCTCCTCATTCCGCCGGCAACCGGGCCGTCTCCGGGTTACAGAGCCGTTTTCTTGGGTATATGGTGCGCGATTCATGACTCCCCTCCTGTAGTCTAGTGCCAGTACTCAAGTCACACCCACATTAAGACCCATCCGTCCAACCCACACAGGCAGGCCCCACACATGATTAGGGACCCCCCCTTTTTTTTTTTTTAAGTCCGAAGGCCACGACCTACTTTCATTTATAAAGGGATTCATCAAACATATTTGTACTCTCAGAAGCTTCCCCTGCCTTTCAAACGCCTAGATCCGGATTTTAACGCGCTCCCTTCTGTCCCTTGGTAGTGTTGATCACGCATAGTCCTCGTGGCTCGCAGACCAGTACGAGAATCCGATTGAACGCTCACTCCTGGCGCCAACCAATCGTCTCTCGGCTTCTCTCGACCGGTGGCCAACCAATCGTCTCTCGCCTGTCCGCCATATTGCGTGAACAACATGGCCGCCACCACTGGAAAAGCATAAATAGCCCGACTCGAGGCGGCGATTTTTCATTCATAACACTGAACGCTGCATCGCAAACATGTCTGGTAGAGGTAAAGGCGGCAAGGTACTCGGCAAAGGAGGCGCTAAGCGTCACCGCAAAGTCCTGCGCGATAACATCCAGGGTATCACCAAACCTGCCATTCGCCGACTGGCCCGGCGAGGAGGTGTCAAGCGCATCTCCGGGTTCATCTATCAGGAAACCCGAGGTATCCTCAAGATGTTCCTAGAGAACGTCATCCGTGACGCTGTCACCTACACCGATCACGCCAAGAGGAAGACCGCACCGCCATGGACGTCGTCTACGCCCTCAAGCGCCAGGGCCGCACACTGTACGGCTTCGGAGGTTAGAGGATCCAGTCTCAGCCACACCCACCACGGCCCTTGTTAGGGCCACCCATCACACCCCAATTTAGCACCCCTCTTGTTGACATTGCCACGAGTTCACACCTTTCCCTCCCCCCGACCCCCGTGTGTTGTGTTGTTGGTGTTCCTCGATCTGGTGACAGCAGCTCACGCCTATTATTTACATCTCACTGTCTTTGTTTAGTTAAGGGGGTCGGTGGGTCCATAAATTACTTCTCGTTCAACCCCTTTCCCCTCCTCCGGCCCTGAAAAGGCCCGTGGTTGGGGCGGGGGTGGTTTGGGCATCAGGCCTACTTTGAGGTGGTGTATTTTGTTACTTCTCTCTTAAGTCAATATCAGTTGAGGTGGACACAGGTTGACCACCGATTTATTGGCACCGCACGATACTAATATAGTTATCGCGAGGACATCAAAGAGAAGTGTCCAAGTAGTCGTTCAGCCCCTTCTCCCTTCTTCAGGTATATATACAACAAAGCGGCACCATTCATCGTCTACGGCCATACCACGTTGAAAATACCGGTTCTCGTCCGATCACCGAAGTCAAGCAATGTCGGGCGTGGTTAGTACTTAGATGGGTGACCGCTTGGG
Organism: Cepaea hortensis; assembly: GCA_963921405.1. NCBI lineage: Eukaryota > Metazoa > Mollusca > Gastropoda > Stylommatophora > Helicidae > Cepaea > Cepaea hortensis. The sequence continues at coordinate 43,793,408 of OY992888.1, forward strand.
AACACCACGTGTAATAGACAATGTTTTTTTTTTTTTTTCCTGCTTATTTTGGTCTCTTTTACTGCCCTGTACAATAATTGTTTTATTTTTTATTCTTTTATTTTCAGATGTCCGCTGCGCCCGCCCGTTTCCTAGCATTGTAGCCCTCCGGACAAATCTACAGGTGCTCAGTCTCCATGTGAAACCCGCCAGAACATCACGTGTTGCTGGCCTTCTTAAGTTTTAATTAACTGACATTTTATTGGCGTCTGTTTTAAGTTCCTGGGTTTCTAAGAACCGCAGCCCTCCGGACAAACCCGCAAGTGCTCATTCTCACACACACAAAGACAGATAGCGAACTCTTGTGCATTCAGGAAAATTGCTGAATTGGTAAATGGTCAGGGGCCCTGAAAAGAGCCGTATGTATAGAAGGAGGGGGGGGGGTGTCGTCTACTTGGAAGTAGTGTATTTGGTGACGGCCTTGGTGCCTTCACTGACAGCGTGCTTGGCCAGCTCACCGGGCAGGAGGAGACGGACAGCGGTCTGGATCTCGCTGGAGGTGATGGTGCTGCGCTTGTTGTAGTGGGCCAGGCGGCTGGCTTCGGCTGAAATCCTCTCAAAGATGTCGTTGACGAAGGAGTTCATGATGGACATGGCCTTGCTAGAAATGCCGGTGTCTGGGTGCACTTGCTTCAACACTTTGTAAATGTAGATGCTGTAGCTTTCCTTTCTCCTCCTCTTCTTTTTCTTGTCTCCGGTCCTCACTGCCTTGGCTTTGCCGGCCTTCTTGGCCCCTTTGCTGCTGACTTTGGGTGGCATAGCGTCGTTTTCTGCTCAAATCTGTAGATTAAAATGAACAAAAACAGACGGTGAAAAACCATGGCCCTGCAAGAGGCCAGCGAAGCCTACATGGTGGGTCTCTTCGAGGACACTAACTTGTGCGCTTCCACGCCAAGCGTGTCACCATCATGCCCAAGGACATCCAGCTGGCCAGACGTATCCGCGGAGAGCGAACTTAAGTACCCCAACAGCCAGTCCTCATAACGGTCCTTTTTAGGACCACCCCAAAATAGACCCCGGTTAGCACCTGATGATGATTGCACACCCGAGTTCTGGTCTCTACAAACACAAACAGCACACGCTCGCTCACACTCTTCACCTGCTAACTGACACGTGTATTTATTACAAATCGGGGAAAAGGGCTGGCTAGACAAACTGGGCTGGGCTTCTTTTACTGGGCCTCTCGGTGGAAAATTGGGTACCTAACAGTCCTCCCCCTGTCATCATTTCGTTGCAGACTGCCCACTTCCATTCCTCCAGTCATGCCCACACACAGAAACACTCGGGTTTTAGGTGCTGGTTCTTTTCCTCTTCATTCCGCCGGCAACCGGGCCGTCTCCGGATTACAGAGTCGTTTTCTTGGGTATATGGTACGCGATTCATGACTCCCCTCCTGTAGTCCAGTGCCAGTACTCAAGTCACACCCACATTAAGACCCATCCGTCCAACCCACACAGGCAGGCCCCACACATGATTAGGGACCCCCTTTTTTTTTTTTTTTTAAGTCCGAAGGCCACGACCTACTTTCATTTATAAAGGGATTCATCAAAAATATTTGTACTCTCAGAAGCTTCCCCTGCCTTTGAAACGCCTAGATCCGGATTTTAACGCGCTCCCTTCTGTCCCTTGGTAGTGTTGATCACGCATAGTCCTCGTGGCTCGCAGACCAGTACGAGAATCCGATTGAACGCTCACTCCTGGCGCCAACCAATCGTCTCTCGGCTTCTCTCGACCGGTGGCCAACCAATCGTCTCTCGCCTGTCCGCCATATTGCGTGAACAACATGGCCGCCACCACTGGAAAAGCATAAATAGCCCGACTCGAGGCGGCGATTTTTCATTCATAACACTGAACGCTGCATCGCAAACATGTCTGGTAGAGGTAAAGGCGGCAAGGTACTCGGCAAAGGAGGCGCTAAGCGTCACCGCAAAGTCCTGCGCGATAACATCCAGGGTATCACCAAACCTGCCATTCGCCGACTGGCCCGGCGAGGAGGTGTCAAGCGCATCTCCGGGTTCATCTATCAGGAAACCCGAGGTATCCTCAAGATGTTCCTAGAGAACGTCATCCGTGACGCTGTCACCTACACCGAGCACGCCAAGAGGAAGACCGCACCGCCATGGACGTCGTCTACGCCCTCAAGCGCCAGGGCCGCACACTGTACGGCTTCGGAGGTTAGAGGATCCAGTCTCAGCCACACCCACCACGGCCCTTGTTAGGGCCACCCATCACACCCCAATTTAGCACCTCTCTTGTTGACATTGCCACGAGTTCACACCTTTCCCTCCCCCCGACCCCCGTGTGTTGTGTTGTTGGTGTTCCTCGATCTGGTGACAGCAGCTCACGCCTATTATTTACATCTCACTGTCTTTGTTTAGTTAAGGGGGTCGGTGGGTCCATAAATTACTTCTCGTTCAACCCCTTTCCCCTCCTCCGGCCCTGAAAAAGCCCGTGGTTGGAGCGGGGGTGTTTTGGGCATCAGGCCTACTTTGAGGTGGTGTATTTTGTTACTTCTCTCTTAAGTCAATATCAGTTGAGGTGGACACAGGTTGACCACCGATTTATTGGCACCGCACGATACTAATATAGTTATCGCGCGGACCTCAAAGAGAAGTGTCCAAGTAGTCGTTCAGCCCCTTCTCCCCTCTTCAGGTATATATACAACAAAGCGGCACCATTCATCGTCTACGGCCATACCACGTTGAAAATACCGGTTCTCGTCCGATCACCGAAGTCAAGCAACGTCGGGTGTGGTTAGTACTTAGATGGGTGACCGCTTGGGAACACCACGTGTAATAGACAATGTTTTTTTTTTTGTTTTTTTTTTGTTTCTGCTTATTTTGGTCTCTTTTACTGCCCTGTACAATAATTGTTTTATTTTTCATTCTTTTATTTTCAGGTGTCCGCTGCGCCCGCCCGTTTCCTAGCATTGTAGCCCTCCGGACAAATCTACAGGTGCTCAGTCTCCATGTGAAACCCGCCAAAACATCACGTGTTGCTGGCCTTCTTAAGTTTTAATTAACTGACATTTTTTTGGCGTCTGTTTTAAGTTCCTGGGTTTCTAAGAACCGCAGCCCTCCGGACAAACCCGCAAGTGCTCATTCTCACACACACAAAGACAGATAGCGAACTCTTGTGCATTCAGGAAAATTGCTGAACTGGTAAATGGTCAGGGGCCCCGAAAAGGGCCGTATGTATAGAAGGAGGGGGTGTCGTCTACTTGGAAGTAGTGTATTTGGTGACGGGCTTGGTGCCTTCACTGACAGAGTTCTTGGCCAGCTCACCGGGCAGGAGGAGACGGACAGCGGTCTGGATCTCGCTGGAGGTGATGGTGCTGCGCTTGTTGTAGTGGGCCAGGCGGCTGGCTTCGGCTGAAATCCTCTCAAAGATGTCGTTGACGAAGGAGTTCATGATGGACATGGCCTTGCTAGAAATGCCGGTGTCTGGGTGCACTTGCTTTAACACTTTGTAAATGTAGATGCTGTAGCTTTCCTTTCTCCTCCTCTTCTTTTTCTTGTCTCCGGTCCTCACTGCCTTGGCTTTGCCGGCCTTCTTGGCCCCTTTGCTGCTGACTTTGGGTGGCATAGCGTCGTTTTCTGCTCAAATCTGTAGATTAAAATGAACAAAAACAGACGGTGAAAAACCATGGCCCTGCAAGAGGCCAGCGAAGCCTACCTGGTGGGTCTCTTCGAGGACACTAACTTGTGCGCTATCCACGCCAAGCGTGTCACCATCATGCCCAAGGACATCCAGCTGGCCAGACGTATCCGAGGAGAGCGAGCTTAAGTACCCCAACAGCCAGTCCTCATAACGGTCCTTTTTAGGACCACCCCCAAATAGACCCCGGTTAGCACCTGATGATGATTGCACACCCGAGTTCTGGTCTCTACAAACACAAACAGCACACGCTCGCTCACACTCTTCACCTGCTAACTGACACGTGTATTTATTACAAGTCGGGGAAAAAGGCTGGCTAGACAAACTGGGCTGGGCTTCTTTTACTGGGCCTCTCGGTGGAAAATAGGGTACCTAACAGTCCTCCCCCTGTCATCATTTTGTTGCAGACTGGCCACTTCCATTCCTCCAGTCATGCCCACACACAGAAACACTCGGGTTTTAGGTGCTGGTTCTTTTCCTCCTCATTCCGCCGGCAACCGGGCCGTCTCCGGGTTACAGAGCCGTTTTCTTGGGTATATGGTGCGCGATTCATGACTCCCCTCCTGTAGTCTAGTGCCAGTACTCAAGTCACACCCACATTAAGACCCATCCGTCCAACCCACACAGGCAGGCCCCACACATGATTAGGGACCCCCCCCCCCTTTTTTTTTTTTAAGTCCGAAGGCCACGACCTACTTTCATTTATAAAGGGATTCATCAAACATATTTGTACTCTCAGAAGCTTCCCCTGCCTTTCAAACGCCTAGATCCGGATTTTAACGCGCTCCCTTCTGTCCCTTGGTAGTGTTGATCACGCATAGTCCTCGTGGCTCGCAGACCAGTACGAGAATCCGATTGAACGCTCACTCCTGGCGCCAACCAATCGTCTCTCGGCTTCTCTCGACCGGTGGCCAACCAATCGTCTCTCGCCTGTCCGCCATATTGCGTGAACAACATGGCCGCCACCACTGGAAAAGCATAAATAGCCCGACTCGAGGCGGCGATTTTTCATTCATAACACTGAACGCTGCATCGCAAACATGTCTGGTAGAGGTAAAGGCGGCAAGGTACTCGGCAAAGGAGGCGCTAAGCGTCACCGCAAAGTCCTGCGCGATAACATCCAGGGTATCACCAAACCTGCCATTCGCCGACTGGCCCGGCGAGGAGGTGTCAAGCGCATCTCCGGGTTCATCTATCAGGAAACCCGAGGTATCCTCAAGATGTTCCTAGAGAACGTCATCCGTGACGCTGTCACCTACACCGAGCACGCCAAGAGGAAGACCGCACCGCCATGGACGTCGTCTACGCCCTCAAGCGCCAGGGCCGCACACTGTACGGCTTCGGAGGTTAGAGGATCCAGTCTCAGCCACACCCACCACGGCCCTTGTTAGGGCCACCCATCACACCCCAATTTAGCACCCCTCTTGTTGACATTGCCACGAGTTCACACCTTTCCCTCCCCCCGACCCCCGTGTGTTGTGTTGTTGGTGTTCCTCGATCTGGTGACAGCAGCTCACGCCTATTATTTACATCTCACTGTCTTTGTTTAGTTAAGGGGGTCGGTGGGTCCATAAATTACTTCTCGTTCAACCCCTTTCCCCTCCCCCGGCCCTGAAAAGGCCCGTGGTTGGGGCGGGGGTGGTTTGGGCATCAGGCCTACTTTGAGGTGGTGTATTTTGTTACTTCTCTCTTAAGTCAATATCAGTTGAGGTGGACACAGGTTGACCACCGATTTATTGGCACCGCACGATACTAATATAGTTATCGCGAGGACATCAAAGAGAAGTGTCCAAGTAGTCGTTCAGCCCCTTCTCCCCTCTTCAGGTATATATACAACAAAGCGGCACCATTCATCGTCTACGGCCATACCACGTTGAAAATACCGGTTCTCGTCCGATCACCGAAGTCAAGCAATGTCGGGCGTGGTTAGTACTTAGATGGGTGACCGCTTGGGAACACCACGTGTTGTAGACAATTTTTTTTTTTTTTTTTTTTTTTGTTTCTGCTTATTTTGGTCTCTTTTACTGCCCTGTACAATAATTGTTTTATTTTTTATTCTTTTATTTTCAGATGTCCGCTGCGCCCGCCCGTTTCCTAGCATTGTTGCCCTCCGGACAAATCTACAGGTGCTCAGTCTCCATGTGAAACCCGCCAGAACATCACGTGTTGCTGGCCTTCTTAAGTTTTAATTAACTGACATTTTATTGGCGTCTGTTTTAAGTTCCTGGGTTTCTAAGAACCGCAGCCCTCCGGACAAACCCGCAAGTGCTCATTCTCACACACACAAAGACAGATAGCGAACTCTTGTGCATTCAGGAAAATTGCTGAATTGGTAAATGGTCAGGGGCCCTGAAAAGAGCCGTATGTATAGAAGGAGGGGGAGGGGTGTCGTCTACTTGGAAGTAGTGTATTTGGTGACGGCCTTGGTGCCTTCACTGACAGCGTGCTTGGCCAGCTCACCGGGCAGGAGGAGACGGACAGCGGTCTGGATCTCGCTGGAGGTGATGGTGCTGCGCTTGTTGTAGTGGGCCAGGCGGCTGGCTTCGGCTGAAATCCTCTCAAAGATGTCGTTGACGAAGGAGTTCATGATGGACATGGCCTTGCTAGAAATGCCGGTGTCTGGGTGCACTTGCTTCAACACTTTGTAAATGTAGATGCTGTAGCTTTCCTTTCTCCTCCTCTTCTTTTTCTTGTCTCCGGTCCTCACTGCCTTGGCTTTGCCGGCCTTCTTGGCCCCTTTGCTGCTGACTTTGGGTGGCATAGCGTCGTTTTCTGCTCAAATCTGTAGATTAAAATGAACAAAAACAGACGGTGAAAAACCATGGCCCTGCAAGAGGCCAGCGAAGCCTACCTGGTGGGTCTCTTCGAGGACACTAACTTGTGCGCTTCCACGCCAAGCGTGTCACCATCATGCCCAAGGACATCCAGCTGGCCAGACGTATCCGCGGAGAGCGAACTTAAGTACCCCAACAGCCAGTCCTCATAACGGTCCTTTTTAGGACCACCCCAAAATAGACCCCGGTTAGCACCTGATGATGATTGCACACCCGAGTTCTGGTCTCTACAAACACAAACAGCACACGCTCGCTCACACTCTTCACCTGCTAACTGACACGTGTATTTATTACAAATCGGGGAAAAGGGCTGGCTAGACAAACTGGGCTGGGCTTCTTTTACTGGGCCTCTCGGTGGAAAATTGGGTACCTAACAGTCCTCCCCCTGTCATCATTTCGTTGCAGACTGCCCACTTCCATTCCTCCAGTCATGCCCACACACAGAAACACTCGGGTTTTAGGTGCTGGTTCTTTTCCTCTTCATTCCGCCGGCAACCGGGCCGTCTCCGGATTACAGAGTCGTTTTCTTGGGTATATGGTACGCGATTCATGACTCCCCTCCTGTAGTCCAGTGCCAGTACTCAAGTCACACCCACATTAAGACCCATCCGTCCAACCCACACAGGCAGGCCCCACACATGATTAGGGACCCCCTTTTTTTTTTTTTTTAAGTCCGAAGGCCACGACCTACTTTCATTTATAAAGGGATTCATCAAAAATATTTGTACTCTCAGAAGCTTCCCCTGCCTTTGAAACGCCTAGATCCGGATTTTAACGGGCTCCCTTCTGTCCCTTGGTAGTGTTGATCACGCATAGTCCTCGTGGCTCGCAGACCAGTACGAGAATCCGATTGAACGCTCACTCCTGGCGCCAACCAATCGTCTCTCGGCTTCTCTCGACCGGTGGCCAACCAATCGTCTCTCGCCTGTCCGCCATATTGCGTGAACAACATGGCCGCCACCACTGGAAAAGCATAAATAGCCCGACTCGAGGCGGCGATTTTTCATTCATAACACTGAACGCTGCATCGCAAACATGTCTGGTAGAGGTAAAGGCGGCAAGGTACTCGGCAAAGGAGGCGCTAAGCGTCACCGCAAAGTCCTGCGCGATAACATCCAGGGTATCACCAAACCTGCCATTCGCCGACTGGCCCGGCGAGGAGGTGTCAAGCGCATCTCCGGGTTCATCTATCAGGAAACCCGAGGTATCCTCAAGATGTTCCTAGAGAACGTCATCCGTGACGCTGTCACCTACACCGAGCACGCCAAGAGGAAGACCGCACCGCCATGGACGTCGTCTACGCCCTCAAGCGCCAGGGCCGCACACTGTACGGCTTCGGAGGTTAGAGGATCCAGTCTCAGCCACACCCACCACGGCCCTTGTTAGGGCCACCCATCACACCCCAATTTAGCACCTCTCTTGTTGACATTGCCACGAGTTCACACCTTTCCCTCCCCCCGACCCCCGTGTGTTGTGTTGTTGGTGTTCCTCGATCTGGTGACAGCAGCTCACGCCTATTATTTACATCTCACTGTCTTTGTTTAGTTAAGGGGGTCGGTGGGTCCATAAATTACTTCTCGTTCAACCCCTTTCCCCTCCTCCGGCCCTGAAAAAGCCCGTGGTTGGAGCGGGGGTGTTTTGGGCATCAGGCCTACTTTGAGGTGGTGTATTTTGTTACTTCTCTCTTAAGTCAATATCAGTTGAGGTGGACACAGGTTGACCACCGATTTATTGGCACCGCACGATACTAATATAGTTATCGCGCGGACCTCAAAGAGAAGTGTCCAAGTAGTCGTTCAGCCCCTTCTCCCCTCTTCAGGTATATATACAACAAAGCGGCACCATTCATCGTCTACGGCCATACCACGTTGAAAATACCGGTTCTCGTCCGATCACCGAAGTCAAGCAACGTCGGGTGTGGTTAGTACTTAGATGGGTGACCGCTTGGGAACACCACGTGTAATAGACAATGTTTTTTTTTGTTTTTTTTTTGTTTCTGCTTATTTTGGTCTCTTTTACTGCCCTGTACAATAATTGTTTTATTTTTCATTCTTTTATTTTCAGGTGTCCGCTGCGCCCGCCCGTTTCCTAGCATTGTAGCCCTCCGGACAAATCTACAGGTGCTCAGTCTCCATGTGAAACCCGCCAGAACATCACGTGTTGCTGGCCTTCTTAAGTTTTAATTAACTGACATTTTTTTGGCGTCTGTTTTAAGTTCCTGGGTTTCTAAGAACCGCAGCCCTCCGGACAAACCCGCAAGTGCTCATTCTCACACACACAAAGACAGATAGCGAACTCTTGTGCATTCAGGAAAATTGCTGAACTGGTAAATGGTCAGGGGCCCCGAAAAGGGCCGTATGTATAGAAGGAGGGGGAGTCGTCTACTTGGAAGTAGTGTATTTGGTGACGGGCTTGGTGCCTTCACTGACAGAGTTCTTGGCCAGCTCACCGGGCAGGAGGAGACGGACAGCGGTCTGGATCTCGCTGGAGGTGATGGTGCTGCGCTTGTTGTAGTGGGCCAGGCGGCTGGCTTCGGCTGAAATCCTCTCAAAGATGTCGTTGACGAAGGAGTTCATGATGGACATGGCCTTGCTAGAAATGCCGGTGTCTGGGTGCACTTGCTTCAACACTTTGTAAATGTAGATGCTGTAGCTTTCCTTTCTCCTCCTCTTCTTTTTCTTGTCTCCGGTCCTCACTGCCTTGGCTTTGCCGGCCTTCTTGGCCCCTTTGCTGCTGACTTTGGGTGGCATAGCGTCGTTTTCTGCTCAAATCTGTAGATTAAAATGAACAAACACAGACGGTGAAAAACCATGGCCCTGCAAGAGGCCAGCGAAGCCTACCTGGTGGGTCTCTTCGAGGACACTAACTTGTGCGCTATCCACGCCAAGCGTGTCACCATCATGCCCAAGGACATCCAGCTGACCAGACGTATCCGTGGAGAGCGAGCTTAAGTACCCCAACAGCCAGTCCTCATAACGGTCCTTTTTAGGACCACCCCAAAATAGACCCCGGTTAGCACCTGATGATGATTGCACACCCGAGTTCTGGTCTCTACAAACACAAACAGCACTCGCTCGCTCACACTCTTCACCTGCTGACACGTGTATTTATTACAAATCGGGGAAAAGGGCTGGCTAGACAAACTGGGCTGGGCTTCTTTTACTGGGCCTCTCGGTGGAAAATTGGGTACCTAACAGTCCTCCCCCTGTCATCATTTCGTTGCAGACTGCCCACTTCCATTCCTCCAGTCATGCCCACACACAGAAACACTCGGGTTTTAGGTGCTGGTTCTTTTCCTCTTCATTCCGCCGGCAACCGGGCCGTCTCCGGATTACAGAGTCGTTTTCTTGGGTATATGGTACGCGATTCATGACTCCCCTCCTGTAGTCCAGTGCCAGTACTCAAGTCACACCCACATTAAGACCCATCCGTCCAACCCACACAGGCAGGCCCCACACATGATTAGGGACCGACCCCCCCCCCCCCCCCATCCCCCACCTTTTTTTTTTTATTTTTTTTTTAAGTCCGAAAGCCACGACCTACTTTCATTTATAAAGGGATTCATCAAAAATATTTGTACTCTCAGAAGCTTCCCCTGCCTTTGAAACGCCTAGATCCGGATTTTAACGCGCTCCCTTCTGTCCCTTGGTAGTGTTGATCACGCATAGTCCTCGTGGCTCGCAGACCAGTACGAGAATCCGATTGAACGCTCACTCCTGGCGCCAACCAATCGTCTCTCGGCTTCTCTCGACCGGTGGCCAACCAATCGTCTCTCGCCTGTCCGCCATATTGCGTGAACAACATGGCCGCCACCACTGGAAAAGCATAAATAGCCCGACTCGAGGCGGCGATTTTTCATTCATAACACTGAACGCTGCATCGCAAACATGTCTGGTAGAGGTAAAGGCGGCAAGGTACTCGGCAAAGGAGGCGCTAAGCGTCACCGCAAAGTCCTGCGCGATAACATCCAGGGTATCACCAAACCTGCCATTCGCCGACTGGCCCGGCGAGGAGGTGTCAAGCGCATCTCCGGGTTCATCTATCAGGAAACCCGAGGTATCCTCAAGATGTTCCTAGAGAACGTCATCCGTGACGCTGTCACCTACACCGAGCACGCCAAGAGGAAGACCGCACCGCCATGGACGTCGTCTACGCCCTCAAGCGCCAGGGCCGCACACTGTACGGCTTCGGAGGTTAGAGGATCCAGTCTCAGCCACACCCACCACGGCCCTTGTTAGGGCCACCCATCACACCCCAATTTAGCACCTCTCTTGTTGACATTGCCACGAGTTCACACCTTTCCCTCCCCCCGACCCCCGTGTGTTGTGTTGTTGGTGTTCCTCGATCTGGTGACAGCAGCTCACGCCTATTATTTACATCTCACTGTCTTTGTTTAGTTAAGGGGGTCGGTGGGTCCATAAATTACTTCTCGTTCAACCCCTTTCCCCTCCTCCGGCCCTGAAAAAGCCCGTGGTTGGAGCGGGGGTGTTTTGGGCATCAGGCCTACTTTGAGGTGGTGTATTTTGTTACTTCTCTCTTAAGTCAATATCAGTTGAGGTGGACACAGGTTGACCACCGATTTATTGGCACCGCACGATACTAATATAGTTATCGCGCGGACCTCAAAGAGAAGTGTCCAAGTAGTCGTTCAGCCCCTTCTCCCCTCTTCAGGTATATATACAACAAAGCGGCACCATTCATCGTCTACGGCCATACCACGTTGAAAATACCGGTTCTCGTCCGATCACCGAAGTCAAGCAACGTCGGGTGTGGTTAGTACTTAGATGGGTGACCGCTTGGGAACACCACGTGTAATAGACAATGTTTTTTTTTGTGTTTTTTTTGTTTCTGCTTATTTTGGTCTCTTTTACTGCCCTGTACAATAATTGTTTTATTTTTCATTCTTTTATTTTCAGGTGTCCGCTGCGCCCGCCCGTTTCCTAGCATTGTAGCCCTCCGGACAAATCTACAGGTGCTCAGTCTCCATGTGAAACCCGCCAGAACATCACGTGTTGCTGGCCTTCTTAAGTTTTAATTAACTGACATTTTATTGGCGTCTGTTTTAAGTTCCTGGGTTTCTAAGAACCGCAGCCCTCCGGACAAACCCGCAAGTGCTCATTCTCACACACACAAAGACAGATAGCGAACTCTTGTGCATTCAGGAAAATTGCTGAACTGGTAAATGGTCAGGGGCCCCGAAAAGGGCCGTATGTATAGAAGGAGGGGGTGTCGTCTACTTGGAAGTAGTGTATTTGGTGACGGGCTTGGTGCCTTCACTGACAGAGTTCTTGGCCAGCTCACCGGGCAGGAGGAGACGGACAGCGGTCTGGATCTCGCTGGAGGTGATGGTGCTGCGCTTGTTGTAGTGGGCCAGGCGGCTGGCTTCGGCTGAAATCCTCTCAAAGATGTCGTTGACGAAGGAGTTCATGATGGACATGGCCTTGCTAGAAATGCCGGTGTCTGGGTGCACTTGCTTTAACACTTTGTAAATGTAGATGCTGTAGCTTTCCTTTCTCCTCCTCTTCTTTTTCTTGTCTCCGGTCCTCACTGCCTTGGCTTTGCCGGCCTTCTTGGCCCCTTTGCTGCTGACTTTGGGTGGCATAGCGTCGTTTTCTGCTCAAATCTGTAGATTAAAATGAACAAAAACAGACGGTGAAAAACCATGGCCCTGCAAGAGGCCAGCGAAGCCTACCTGGTGGGTCTCTTCGAGGACACTAACTTGTGCGCTATCCACGCCAAGCGTGTCACCATCATGCCCAAGGACATCCAGCTGGCCAGACGTATCCGAGGAGAGCGAGCTTAAGTACCCCAACAGCCAGTCCTCATAACGGTCCTTTTTAGGACCACCCCCAAATAGACCCCGGTTAGCACCTGATGATGATTGCACACCCGAGTTCTGGTCTCTACAAACACAAACAGCACACGCTCGCTCACACTCTTCACCTGCTAACTGACACGTGTATTTATTACAAGTCGGGGAAAAAGGCTGGCTAGACAAACTGGGCTGGGCTTCTTTTACTGGGCCTCTCGGTGGAAAATAGGGTACCTAACAGTCCTCCCCCTGTCATCATTTTGTTGCAGACTGGCCACTTCCATTCCTCCAGTCATGCCCACACACAGAAACACTCGGGTTTTAGGTGCTGGTTCTTTTCCTCCTCATTCCGCCGGCAACCGGGCCGTCTCCGGGTTACAGAGCCGTTTTCTTGGGTATATGGTGCGCGATTCATGACTCCCCTCCTGTAGTCTAGTGCCAGTACTCAAGTCACACCCACATTAAGACCCATCCGTCCAACCCACACAGGCAGGCCCCACACATGATTAGGGACCCCCTTTTTTTTTTTTTTTAAGTCCGAAGGCCACGACCTACTTTCATTTATAAAGGGATTCATCAAAAATATTTGTACTCTCAGAAGCTTCCCCTGCCTTTCAAACGCCTAGATCCGGATTTTAACGCGCTCCCTTCTGTCCCTTGGTAGTGTTGATCACGCATAGTCCTCGTGGCTCGCAGACCAGTACGAGAATCCGATTGAACGCTCACTCCTGGCGCCAACCAATCGTCTCTCGGCTTCTCTCGACCGGTGGCCAACCAATCGTCTCTCGCCTGTCCGCCATATTGCGTGAACAACATGGCCGCCACCACTGGAAAAGCATAAATAGCCCGACTCGAGGCGGCGATTTTTCATTCATAACACTGAACGCTGCATCGCAAACATGTCTGGTAGAGGTAAAGGCGGCAAGGTACTCGGCAAAGGAGGCGCTAAGCGTCACCGCAAAGTCCTGCGCGATAACATCCAGGGTATCACCAAACCTGCCATTCGCCGACTGGCCCGGCGAGGAGGTGTCAAGCGCATCTCCGGGTTCATCTATCAGGAAACCCGAGGTATCCTCAAGATGTTCCTAGAGAACGTCATCCGTGACGCTGTCACCTACACCGAGCACGCCAAGAGGAAGACCGCACCGCCATGGACGTCGTCTACGCCCTCAAGCGCCAGGGCCGCACACTGTACGGCTTCGGAGGTTAGAGGATCCAGTCTCAGCCACACCCACCACGGCCCTTGTTAGGGCCACCCATCACACCCCAATTTAGCACCTCTCTTGTTGACATTGCCACGAGTTCACACCTTTCCCTCCCCCCGACCCCCGTGTGTTGTGTTGTTGGTGTTCCTCGATCTGGTGACAGCAGCTCACGCCTATTATTTACATCTCACTGTCTTTGTTTAGTTAAGGGGGTCGGTGGGTCCATAAATTACTTCTCGTTCAACCCCTTTCCCCTCCTCCGGCCCTGAAAAAGCCCGTGGTTGGAGCGGGGGTGTTTTGGGCATCAGGCCTACTTTGAGGTGGTGTATTTTGTTACTTCTCTCTTAAGTCAATATCAGTTGAGGTGGACACAGGTTGACCACCGATTTATTGGCACCGCACGATACTAATATAGTTATCGCGCGGACCTCAAAGAGAAGTGTCCAAGTAGTCGTTCAGCCCCTTCTCCCCTCTTCAGGTATATATACAACAAAGCGGCACCATTCATCGTCTACGGCCATACCACGTTGAAAATACCGGTTCTCGTCCGATCACCGAAGTCAAGCAACGTCGGGTGTGGTTAGTACTTAGATGGGTGACCGCTTGGGAACACCACGTGTAATAGACAATGTTTTTTTTTTTGTTTTTTTTTTTTGTTTCTGCTTATTTTGGTCTCTTTTACTGCCCTGTACAATAATTGTTTTATTTTTCATTCTTTTATTTTCAGGTGTCCGCTGCGCCCGCCCGTTTCCTAGCATTGTAGCCCTCCGGACAAATCTACAGGTGCTCAGTCTCCATGTGAAACCCGCCAGAACATCACGTGTTGCTGGCCTTCTTAAGTTTTAATTAACTGACATTTTATTGGCGTCTGTTTTAAGTTCCTGGGTTTCTAAGAACCGCAGCCCTCCGGACAAACCCGCAAGTGCTCATTCTCACACACACAAAGACAGATAGCGAACTCTTGTGCATTCAGGAAAATTGCTGAACTGGTAAATGGTCAGGGGCCCCGAAAAGGGCCGTATGTATAGAAGGAGGGGGAGTCGTCTACTTGGAAGTAGTGTATTTGGTGACGGGCTTGGTGCCTTCACTGACAGAGTTCTTGGCCAGCTCACCGGGCAGGAGGAGACGGACAGCGGTCTGGATCTCGCTGGAGGTGATGGTGCTGCGCTTGTTGTAGTGGGCCAGGCGGCTGGCTTCGGCTGAAATCCTCTCAAAGGTGTCGTTGACGAAGGAGTTCATGATGGACATGGCCTTGCTAGAAATGCCGGTGTCTGGGTGCACTTGCTTCAACACTTTGTAAATGTAGATGCTGTAGCTTTCCTTTCTCCTCCTCTTCTTTTTCTTGTCTCCGGTCCTCACTGCCTTGGCTTTGCCGGCCTTCTTGGCCCCTTTGCTGCTGACTTTGGGTGGCATAGCGTCGTTTTCTGCCTAAATCTGTAAATTAAAATGAACAAAAACAGACGGTGAAAAACCATGGCCCTGCAAGAGGCCAGCGAAGCCTACCTGGTGGGTCTCTTCGAAGACACTAACTTGTGCGCTATCCACGCCAAGCGTGTCACCATCATGCCCAAGGACATCCAGCTGGCCAGACGTATCCGAGGAGAGCGAGCTTAAGTACCCCAACAGCCAGTCCTCATAACGGTCCTTTTTAGGACCACCCCCAAATAGACCCCGGTTAGCACCTGATGATGATTGCACACCCGAGTTCTGGTCTCTACAAACACAAACAGCACTCGCTCACTCACACTCTTCACCTGCTAACTGACACGTGTATTTATTACAAGTCGGGGAAAAGGGCTGGCTAGACAAACTGGGCTGGGCTTCTTTTACTGGGCCTTTCGGTGGAAAATTGGGTACCTAACAGTCCCCCCCCCCCCTGTCATCATTTCGTTGCAGACTGCCCACTTCCATTCCTCCAGTCATGCCCACACACAGAAACACTCGGGTTTTAGGTGCTGGTTCTTTTCCTCCTCATTCCGCCGGCAACCGGGCCGTCTCCGGGTTACAGAGTCGTTTTCTTGGGTATATGGTGCGCGATTCATGACTCCCCTCCTGTAGTCCAGTGCCAGTACTCAAGTCACACCCACATTAAGACCCATCCGTCCAACCCACACAGGCAGGCCCCACACATGATTAGGGACCGACCCCCCCCCCCCCTCCCCCACCTTTTTTTTTTAATTTTTTTTTTAAGTCCGAAAGCCACGACCTACTTTCATTTATAAAGGGATTCATCAAAAATATTTGTACTCTCAGAAGCTTCCCCTGCCTTTGAAACGCCTAGATCCGGATTTTAACGCGCTCCCTTCTGTCCCTTGGTAGTGTTGATCACGCATAGTCCTCGTGGCTCGCAGACCAGTACGAGAATCCGATTGAACGCTCACTCCTGGCGCCAACCAATCGTCTCTCGGCTTCTCTCGACCGGTGGCCAAGCAATCGTCTCTCGCCTGTCCGCCATATTGCGTGAACAATATGGCCGCCACCACTGGAAAAGCATAAATAGCCCGACTCGAGGCGGCGATTTTTCATTCATAACACTGAACGCTGCATCGCAAACATGTCTGGTAGAGGTAAAGGCGGCAAGGGACTCGGCAAAGGAGGCGCTAAGCGTCACCGCAAAGTCCTGCGCGATAACATCCAGGGTATCACCAAACCTGCCATTCGCCGACTGGCCCGGCGAGGAGGTGTCAAGCGCATCTCCGGGCTCATCTATGAGGAAACCCGAGGTGTCCTCAAGGTGTTCCTAGAGAACGTCATCCGTGACGCTGTCACCTACACCGATCACGCCAAGAGGAAGACCGTCACCGCCATGGACGTCGTCTACGCCCTCAAGCGCCAGGGCCGCACACTGTACGGCTTCGGAGGTTAGAGGATCCAGTCTCGGCCACACCCACCACGGCCCTTGTTAGGGCCACCCATCACACCCCAATTTAGCACCCCTCTTGTTGACATTGCCACGAGTTCACACCTTTCCCTCCCCCCGACCCCCGTGTGTTGTGTTGTTGGTGTTCCTCGATCTAGTGACAGCAGCTCACGCCTATTATTTACATCTCACTATCTTTGTTTAGTTAAGGGGGTCGGTGGGTCCATAAATTACTTCTCGTTCAACCCCTTTCCCCTCCTCCGGCCCTGAAAAGGCCCTTGGTTGGGGCGGGGGTGTTTTGGGCATCAGGCCTACTTTGAGGTGGTGTATTTTGTTACTTCTCTCTTAAGTCAATATCAGTTGAGGTGGACACAGGTTGACCACCGATTTATTGGCACCGCACGATACTAATATAGTTATCGCGAGGACCTCAAAGAGAAGTGTCCAAGTAGTCGTTCAGCCCCTTCTCCCCTCTTCAGGTATATATACAACAAAGCGGCACCATTCATCGTCTACGGCCATACCACGTTGAAAATACCGGTTCTCGTCCGATCACCGAAGTCAAGCAACGTCGGGCGTGGTTAGTACTTAGATGGGTGACCGCTTGGGAACACCACGTGTAATAGACAATGTTTTTTTTTTGTTTTTTTTTTGTTTCTGCTTATTTTGGTCTCTTTTACTGCCCTGTACAATAATTGTTTTATTTTTCATTCTTTTATTTTCAGGTGTCCGCTGCGCCCGCCCGTTTCCTAGCATTGTAGCCCTCCGGACAAATCTACAGGTGCTCAGTCTCCATGTGAAACCCGCCAGAACATCACGTGTTGCTGGCCTTCTTAAGTTTTAATTAACTGACATTTTATTGGCGTCTGTTTTAAGTTCCTGGGTTTCTAAGAACCGCAGCCCTCCGGACAAACCCGCAAGTGCTCATTCTCACACACACAAAGACAGATAGCGAACTCTTGTGCATTCAGGAAAATTGCTGAACTGGTAAATGGTCAGGGGCCCCGAAAAGGGCCGTATGTATAGAAGGAGGGGGTGTCGTCTACTTGGAAGTAGTGTATTTGGTGACGGCCTTGGTGCCTTCACTGACAGAGTTCTTGGCCAGCTCACCGGGCAGGAGGAGACGGACAGCGGTCTGGATCTCGCTGGAGGTGATGGTGCTGCGCTTGTTGTAGTGGGCCAGGCGGCTGGCTTCGGCTGAAATCCTCTCAAAGATGTCGTTGACGAAGGAGTTCATGATGGACATGGCCTTGCTAGAAATGCCGGTGTCTGGGTGCACTTGCTTCAACACTTTGTAAATGTAGATGCTGTAGCTTTCCTTTCTCCTCCTCTTCTTTTTCTTGTCTCCGGTCCTCACTGCCTTGGCTTTGCCGGCCTTCTTGGCCCCTTTGCTGCTGACTTTGGGTGGCATAGCGTCGTTTTCTGCTCAAATCTGTAGATTAAAATGAACAAACACAGACGGTGAAAAACCATGGCCCTGCAAGAGGCCAGCGAAGCCTACGTGGTGGGTCTCTTCGAGGACACTAACTTGTGCGCTATCCACGCCAAGCGTGTCACCATCATGCCCAAGGACATCCAGCTGACCAGACGTATCCGTGGAGAGCGAGCTTAAGTACCCCAACAGCCAGTCCTCATAACGGTCCTTTTTAGGACCACCCCAAAATAGACCCCGGTTAGCACCTGATGATGATTGCACACCCGAGTTCTGGTCTCTACAAACACAAACAGCACTCGCTCGCTCACACTCTTCACCTGCTGACACGTGTATTTATTACAAATCGGGGAAAAGGGCTGGCTAGACAAACTGGGCTGGGCTTCTTTTACTGGGCCTCTCGGTGGAAAATTGGGTACCTAACAGTCCTCCCCCTGTCATCATTTCGTTGCAGACTGCCCACTTCCATTCCTCCAGTCATGCCCACACACAGAAACACTCGGGTTTTAGGTGCTGGTTCTTTTCCTTCTCATTCCGCCGGCAACCGGGCCGTCTCCGGGTTACAGAGTCGTTTTCTTGGGTATATGGTGCGCGATTCATGACTCCCCTCCTGTAGTCCAGTGCCAGTACTCAAGTCACACCCACATTAAGACCCATCCGTCCAACCCACACAGGCAGGCCCCACACATGATTAGGGACCGACCCCCCCCCCCCCTCCCCCACCTTTTTTTTTTTTTTTTTTTTAAGTCCGAAAGCCACGACCTACTTTCATTTATAAAGGGATTCATCAAAAATATTTGTACTCTCAGAAGCTTCCCCTGCCTTTGAAACGCCTAGATCCGGATTTTAACGCGCTCCCTTCTGTCCCTTGGTAGTGTTGATCACGCATAGTCCTCGTGGCTCGCAGACCAGTACGAGAATCCGATTGAACGCTCACTCCTGGCGCCAACCAATCGTCTCTCGGCTTCTCTCGACCGGTGGCCAACCAATCGTCTCTCGCCTGTCCGCCATATTGCGTGAACAATATGGCCGCCACCACTGGAAAAGCATAAATAGCCCGACTCGAGGCGGCGATTTTTCATTCATAACACTGAACGCTGCATCGCAAACATGTCTGGTAGAGGTAAAGGCGGCAAGGGACTCGGCAAAGGAGGCGCTAAGCGTCACCGCAAAGTCCTGCGCGATAACATCCAGGGTATCACCAAACCTGCCATTCGCCGACTGGCCCGGCGAGGAGGTGTCAAGCGCATCTCCGGGCTCATCTATGAGGAAACCCGAGGTGTCCTCAAGGTGTTCCTAGAGAACGTCATCCGTGACGCTGTCACCTACACCGATCACGCCAAGAGGAAGACCGTCACCGCCATGGACGTCGTCTACGCCCTCAAGCGCCAGGGCCGCACACTGTACGGCTTCGGAGGTTAGAGGATCCAGTCTCGGCCACACCCACCACGGCCCTTGTTAGGGCCACCCATCACACCCCAATTTAGCACCCCTCTTGTTGACATTGCCACGAGTTCACACCTTTCCCTCCCCCCGACCCCCGTGTGTTGTGTTGTTGGTGTTCCTCGATCTAGTGACAGCAGCTCACGCCTATTATTTACATCTCACTATCTTTGTTTAGTTAAGGGGGTCGGTGGGTCCATAAATTACTTCTCGTTCAACCCCTTTCCCCTCCTCCGGCCCTGAAAAGGCCCTTGGTTGGGGCGGGGGTGTTTTGGGCATCAGGCCTACTTTGAGGTGGTGTATTTTGTTACTTCTCTCTTAAGTCAATATCAGTTGAGGTGGACACAGGTTGACCACCGATTTATTGGCACCGCACGATACTAATATAGTTATCGCGAGGACCTCAAAGAGAAGTGTCCAAGTAGTCGTTCAGCCCCTTCTCCCCTCTTCAGGTATATATACAACAAAGCGGCACCATTCATCGTCTACGGCCATACCACGTTGAAAATACCGGTTCTCGTCCGATCACCGAAGTCAAGCAACGTCGGGCGTGGTTAGTACTTAGATGGGTGACCGCTTGGGAACACCACGTGTAATATACAATGTTTTTTTTTTTTGTTTTTTTTTTTTGTTTCTGCTTATTTTGGTCTCTTTTACTGCCCTGTACAATAATTGTTTTATTTTTCATTCTTTTATTTTCAGGTGTCCGCTGCGCCCGCCCGTTTCCTAGCATTGTAGCCCTCCGGACAAATCTACAGGTGCTCAGTCTCCATGTGAAACCCGCCAGAACATCACGTGTTGCTGGCCTTCTTAAGTTTTAATTAACTGACATTTTATTGGCGTCTGTTTTAAGTTCCTGGGTTTCTAAGAACCGCAGCCCTCCGGACAAACCCGCAAGTGCTCATTCTCACACACACAAAGACAGATAGCGAACTCTTGTGCATTCAGGAAAATTGCTGAACTGGTAAATGGTCAGGGGCCCCGAAAAGGGCCGTATGTATAGAAGGAGGGGGTGTCGTCTACTTGGAAGTAGTGTATTTGGTGACGGCCTTGGTGCCTTCACTGACAGAGTTCTTGGCCAGCTCACCGGGCAGGAGGAGACGGACAGCGGTCTGGATCTCGCTGGAGGTGATGGTGCTGCGCTTGTTGTAGTGGGCCAGGCGGCTGGCTTCGGCTGAAATCCTCTCAAAGATGTCGTTGACGAAGGAGTTCATGATGGACATGGCCTTGCTAGAAATGCCGGTGTCTGGGTGCACTTGCTTCAACACTTTGTAAATGTAGATGCTGTAGCTTTCCTTTCTCCTCCTCTTCTTTTTCTTGTCTCCGATCCTCACTGCCTTGGCTTTGCCGCCCTTCTTGGCCCCTTTGCTGCTGACTTTGGGTGGCATAGCGTCGTTTTCTGCTCAAATCTGTAGATTAAAATGAACAAACACAGACGGTGAAAAACCATGGCCCTGCAAGAGGCCAGCGAAGCCTACCTGGTGGGTCTCTTCGAGGACACTAACTTGTGCGCTATCCACGCCAAGCGTGTCACCATCATGCCCAAGGACATCCAGCTGACCAGACGTATCCGTGGAGAGCGAGCTTAAGTACCCCAACAGCCAGTCCTCATAACGGTCCTTTTTAGGACCACCCCAAAATAGACCCCGGTTAGCACCTGATGATGATTGCACACCCGAGTTCTGGTCTCTACAAACACAAACAGCACTCGCTCGCTCACACTCTTCACCTGCTGACACGTGTATTTATTACAAATCGGGGAAAAGGGCTGGCTAGACAAACTGGGCTGGGCTTCTTTTACTGGGCCTCTCGGTGGAAAATTGGGTACCTAACAGTCCTCCCCCTGTCATCATTTCGTTGCAGACTGCCCACTTCCATTCCTCCAGTCATGCCCACACACAGAAACACTCGGGTTTTAGGTGCTGGTTCTTTTCCTCCTCATTCCGCCAGCAACCGGGCCGTCTCCGGGTTACAGAGTCGTTTTCTTGGGTATATGGTGCGCGATTCATGACTCCCCTCCTGTAGTCCAGTGCCAGTACTCAAGTCACACCCACATTAAGACCCATCCGTCCAACCCACACAGGCAGGCCCCACACATGATTAGGGACCGACCCCCCCCCCCCACCTTTTTTTTTTTTTTTTTTTTAAAGTCCGAAAGCCACGACCTACTTTCATTTATAAAGGGATTCATCAAAAATATTTGTACTCTCAGAAGCTTCCCCTGCCTTTGAAACGCCTAGATCCGGATTTTAACGCGCTCCCTTCTGTCCCTTGGTAGTGTTGATCACGCATAGTCCTCGTGGCTCGCAGACCAGTACGAGAATCCGATTGAACGCTCACTCCTGGCGCCAACCAATCGTCTCTCGGCTTCTCTCGACCGGTGGCCAACCAATCGTCTCTCGCCTGTCCGCCATATTGCGTGAACAACATGGCCGCCCCTACTGGAAAAGCATAAATAGCCCGACTCAAGGCGGCGATTTTTCATTCATAACACTGAACGCTGCATCGCAAACATGTCTGGTAGAGGTAAAGGCGGCAAGGGACTCGGCAAAGGAGGCGCTAAGCGTCACCGCAAAGTCCTGCGCGATAACATCCAGGGTATCACCAAACCTGCCATTCGCCGACTGGCCCGGCGAACAGGTGTCAAGCGCATCTCCGGGCTCATTTATGATTAAACCCGAGGTGTCCTCAAGGTGTTCCTAGAGAACGTCATCCGTGACGCTGTCACCTACACCGAGCACGCCAAGAGGAAGACCGTCACCGCCATGGACGTCGTCTACGCCCTCAAGCGCCAGGGCCGCACACTGTACGGCTTCGGAGGTTAGAGGATCCAGTCTCGGCCACACCCACCACGGCCCTTTTTAGGGCCACCCATCACACCCCAATTTAGCACCCCTCTTGTTGACATTGTCACGAGTTCACACCTTTCCCTCCCCCCGACCCCTGTGTGTTGTGTTGTTGGTGTTCCTCGATCTGGTGACAGCAGCTCACGCCTATTATTTACATCTCACTGTCTTTGTTTAGTTAAGGGGGTCGGTGTGTCCATAAATTACTTCTAGTTCAACCCCTTTCCCCTCCTTCGGCCCTGAAAAGGCCCGTGGTTGGGGCGGGGGTATTTTGGGCATCAGGCCTACTTTGAGTTGGTGTATTTTGTTACTTCTCTCTTAAGTCAATATCAGTTGAGGTGGACACAGGTTGACCACCGATTTAGTGGCACCGCACGATACTAATATAGTTATCGCGCGGACCTCAAAGAGAAGTGTCCAAGTAGTCGTTCAGCCCCTTCTCCCCTCTTCAGGTATATATACAACAAAGCGGCACCATTCATCGTCTACGGCCATACCACGTTGAAAATACCGGTTCTCGTCCGATCACCGAAGTCGAGCAACGTCGGGCGTGGTTAGTACTTAGATGGGTGACCGCTTGGGAACACCACGTGTTGTAGACAATTTTTTTTTTTTTTTTTGGTTTCTGTTTATTTTGGTCTCTTTTACTGCCCTGTACAATAATTGTTTTATTTTTTATTCTTTTATTTTCAGGTGTCCGCTGCGCCCGCCCGTTTAATAGCATTGTAGCCCTCGGGACAAATCTACAGGTGCTCAGTCTCCATGTGAAACCCGCCAGAACATCACGTGTTGCTGGCCTTCTTAAGTTTTAATTAACTGACATTTTATTGGCGTCTGTTTTAAGTTCCTGGGTTTCTAAAAACCGCAGCCCTCCGGACAAACCCGCAAGTGCTCATTCTCACACACACAAAGACAGATAGCAAACTCTTGTGCATTCAGGAAAATTGCTGAACTGGTAAATGGTCAGGGGCCCTGAAAAGGGCCGTATGTATAGAAGGAGGGGGGTGTCGTCTACTTGGAAGTAGTGTATTTGGTGACGGCCTTGGTGCCTTCACTGACAGCGTGCTTGGCCAGCTCACCGGGCAGGAGGAGACGGACAGCGGTCTGGATCTCTCTGGAGGTGATTGTGCTGCGCTTGTTGTAGTGGGCCAGGCGGCTGGCTTCGGCTGAAATCCTCTCAAAGATGTCGTTGACGAAAGAGTTCATGATGGACATGGCCTTGCTAGAAATGCCGGTGTCTGGGTGCACTTGCTTCAACACTTTGTAAATGTAGATGCTGTAGCTTTCCTTTCTCCTCCTCTTCTTTTTCTTGTCTCCGGTCCTCACTGCCTTGGCTTTGCCGGCCTTCTTGGCCCATTTGCTGCTGACTTTGGGAGGCATAGCGTTATTTTCTGCTCAAATCTGTAGATTAAAATGAACAAAAACAGACGGTGAAAAACCATGGCCCTGCAAGAGGCCAGCGAAGCCTACCTGGTGGGTCTCTTCGAGGACACTAACTTGTGCGCTATCCACGCCAAGCGTGTCACCATCATGCCCAAGGACATCCAGCTGGCCAGACGTATCCGAGGAGAGCGAGCTTAAGTACCCCAACAGCCAGTCCTCATAACGGTCCTTTTTAGGACCACCCCCAAATAGACCCCGGTTAGCACCTGATGATGATTGCACACCCGAGTTCTGGTCTCTACAAACACAAACAGCACTCGCTCACTCACACTCTTCACCTGCTAACTGACACGTGTATTTATTACAAGTCGGGGAAAAGGGCTGGCTAGACAAACTGGGCTGGGCTTCTTTTACTGGGCCTCTCGGTGGAAAATTGGGTACCTAACAGTCCTCCCCCTGTCATCATTTCGTTGCAGACTGGCCACTTCCATTCCTCCAGTCATGCCCACACACAGAAACACTCGGGTTTTAGGTGCTGGTTCTTTTCCTCCTCATTCCGCCGGCAACCGGGCCGTCTCCGGGTTACAGAGCCGTTTTCTTGGGTATATGGTGCGCGATTCATGACTCCCCTCCTGTAGTCCAGTGCCAGTACTCAAGTCACACCCACATTAAGACCCATCCGTCCAACCCACACAGGCAGGCCCCACACATGATTAGGGACCCCCCCCCTTTTTTTTTTTTAAAAAGTCCGAAGGCCACGACCTACTTTCATTTATAAAGGGATTCATCAAAAATATTTGTACTCTCAGAAGCTTCCCCTGCCTTTGAAACGCCTAGATCCGGATTTTAACGCGCTCCCTTCTGTCCCTTGGTAGTGTTGATCACGCATAGTCCTCGTGGCTCGCAGACCAGTACGAGAATCCGATTGAACGCTCACTCCTGGCGCCAACCAATCGTCTCTCGGCTTCTCTCGACCGGTGGCCAAGCAATCGTCTCTCGCCTGTCCGCCATATTGCGTGAACAACATGGCCGCCACCACTGGAAAAGCATAAATAGCCCGACTCGAGGCGGCGATTTTTCATTCATAACACTGAACGCTGCATCGCAAACATGTCTGGTAGAGGTAAAGGCGGCAAGGGACTCGGCAAAGGAGGCGCTAAGCGTCACCACAAAGTCCTGCGCGATAACAACCAGGGTATCACCAAACCTGCCATTCGCCGACTGGCCCGGCGAGGAGGTGTCAAGCGCATCTCCGGGCTCATCTATGAGGAAACCCGAGGTGTCCTCAAGGTGTTCCTAGAGAACGTCATCCGTGACGCTGTCACCTACACCGAGCACGCCAAGAGGAAGACTGTCACCGCCATGGACGTCGTCTACGCCCTCAAGCGCCAGGGCCGCACACTGTACGGCTTCGGAGGTTAGAGGATCCAGTCTCGGCCACACCCACCACGGCCCTTGTTAGGGCCACCCATCACACCCCAATTTAGCACCCCTCTTGTTGACATTGCCACGAGTTCACACCTTTCCCTCCCCCCGACCCCCGTGTGTTGTGTTGTTGGTGTTCCTCGATCTGGTGACAGCAGCTCACGCCTATTATTTACATCTCACTGTCTTTGTTTAGTTAAGGGGGTCGGTGGGTCCATAAATTACTTCTCGTTCAACCCCTTTCCCCTCCTCCGGCCCTGAAAAGGCCCGTGGTTGGGGCGGGGGTATTTTGGGCATCAGGCCTACTTTGAGGTGGTGTATTTTGTTACTTCTCTCTTAAGTCAATATCAGTTGAGGTGGACACAGGTTGACCACCGATTTATTGGCACCGCACGATACTAATATAGTTATCGCGCGGACCTCAAAGAGAAGTGTCCAAGTAGTCGTTCAGCCCCTTCTCCCCTCTTCAGGTATATATACAACAAAGCGGCACCATTCATCGTCTACGGCCATACCACGTTGAAAATACCGGTTCTCGTCCGATCACCGAAGCCAAGCAACGTCGGGCGTGGTTAGTACTTAGATGGGTGACCGCTTGGGAACGCCACGTGTTGTAGACAATTTTTTTTTTTTTTTTTTTTGGTTTCTGCTTATTTTGGTCTCTTTTACTGCCCTGTACAATAATTGTTTTATTTTTTATTCTTTTATTTTCAGGTGTCCGCTGCTCTCGCCCGTTTCCTAGCATTGTAGCCCTCCGGACAAATCTACAGGTGCTCAGTCTCCATGTGAAACCCGCCAGAACATCACGTGTTGCTGGCCTTCTTAAGTTTTAATTAACTGACATTTTATTGGCGTCTGTTTTAAGTTCCTGGGTTTCTAAAAACCGCAGCCCTCCGGACAAACCCGCAAGTCCTCATTCTCACACACACAAAGACAGATAGCAAACTCTTGTGCATTCAGGAAAATTGCTGAACTGGTAAATGGTCAGGGGCCCTGAAAAGGGCCGTATGTATAGAAGGAGGGGGGTGTCGTCTACTTGGAAGTAGTGTATTTGGTGACGGCCTTGGTGCCTTCACTGACAGCGTGCTTGGCCAGCTCACCGGGCAGGAGGAGACGGACAGCGGTCTGGATCTCTCTGGAGGTGATGGTGCTGCGCTTGTTGTAGTGGGCCAGGCGGCTGGCTTCGGCTGAAATCCTCTCAAAGATGTCGTTGACGAAAGAGTTCATGATGGACATGGCCTTGCTAGAAATGCCGGTGTCTGGGTGCACTTGCTTCAACACTTTGTAAATGTAGATGCTGTAGCTTTCCTTTCTCCTCCTCTTCTTTTTCTTGTCTCCGGTCCTCACTGCCTTGGCTTTGCCGGCCTTCTTGGCCCCTTTGCTGCTGACTTTGATAGGCATAGCGTCGTTTTCTGCTCAAATCTGTAGATTAAAATTAACAAAAACAGACGGTGAAAAACCATGGCCCTGCAAGAGGCCAGCGAAGCCTACCTGGTGGGTCTCTTCGAGGACACTAACTTGTGCGCTATCCACGCCAAGCGTGTCACCATCATGCCCAAGGACATCCAGCTGGCCAGACGTATCCGAGGAGAGCGAGCTTAAGTACCCCAACAGCCAGTCCTCATAACGGTCCTTTTTAGGACCACCCCCAAATAGACCCCGGTTAGCACCTGATGATGATTGCACACCCGAGTTCTGGTCTCTACAAACACAAACAGCACTCGCTCACTCACACTCTTCACCTGCTAACTGACCCGTATATTTATTACAAGTCGGGGAAAAGGGCTGGCTAGACAAACTGGGCTGGGCTTCTTTTACTGGGCCTCTCGGTGGAAAATTGGGTACCTAACAGTCCTCCCCCTGTCATCATTTCGTTGCAGACTGGCCACTTCCATTCCTCCATTCATGCCCACACACAGAAACACTCGGGTTTTAGGTGCTGGTTCTTTTCCTCCTCATTCCGCCGGCAACCGGGCCGTCTCCGGGTTACAGAGCCGTTTTCTTGGGTATATGGTGCGCGATTCATGACTCCCCTCCTGTAGTCCAGTGCCAGTACTCAAGTCACACCCACATTAAGACCCATCCGTCCAACCCACACAGGCAGGCCCCACACATGATTAGGGACCCACTTTTTTTTTTTAATTTTTAAAGTCCGAAGGCCACGACCTACTTTCATTTATAAAGGGATTCATCAAAAATATTTGTACTCTCAGAAGCTTCCCCTGCCTTTGAAACGCCTAGATCCGGATTTTAACGCGCTCCCTTCTGTCCCTTGGTAGTGTTGATCACGCATAGTCCTCGTGGCTCGCAGACCAGTACGAGAATCCGATTCAACGCTCACTCCTGGCGCCAACCAATCGTCTCTCGGCTTCTCTCGACCGGTGGCCAACCAATCGTCTCTCGCCTGTCCGCCATATTGCGTGAACAACATGGCCGCCACCACTGGAAAAGCATAAATAGCCCGACTCGAGGCGGCGATTTTTTATTCATAACACTGAACGCTGCATCGCAAACATGTCTGGTAGAGGTAAAGGCGGCAAGGGACTCGGCGAAGGAGGCGCTAAGCGTCACCACAAAGTCCTGCGCGATAACAACCAGGGTATCACCAAACCTGCCATTCGCCGACTGGCCCGGCGAGGAGGTGTCAAGCGCATCTCCGGGCTCATCTATGAGGAAACCCGAGGTGTCCTCAAGGTGTTCCTAGAGAACGTCATCCGTGACGCTGTCACCTACACCGAGCACGCCAAGAGGAAGACCGTCACCGCCATGGACGTCGTCTACGCCCTCAAGCGCCAGGGCCGCACACTGTACGGCTTCGGAGGTTAGAGGATCCAGTCTCGGCCACACCCACCACGGCCCTTGTTAGGGCCACCCATCACACCCCAATTTAGCACCCCTCTTGTTGACATTGCCACGAGTTCACACCTTTCCCTCCCCCCGACCCCCATGTGTTGTGTTGTTGGTGTTCCTCGATCTGGTGACAGCAGCTCACGCCTATTATTTACATCTCACTGTCTTTGTTTAGTTAAGGGGGTCGGTGGGTCCATAAATTACTTCTCGTTCAACCCCTTTCCCCTCCTCCGGCCCTGAAAAGGCCCGTGGTTGGGGCTGGGGTATTTTGGGCATCAGGCCTACTTTGAGGTGGTGTATTTTGTTACTTCTCTCTTAAGTCAATATCAGTTGAGGTGGACACAGGTTGACCACCGATTTATTGGCACCGCACGATACTAATATAGTTATCGCGCGGACCTCAAAGAGAAGTGTCCAAGTAGTCGTTCAGCCCCTTCTCCCCTCTTCAGGTATTTATATATATACAACAAAGCGGCACCATTCATCGTCTACGGCCATACCACGTTGAAAATACCGGTTCTCGTCCGATCACCGAAGCCAAGCAACGTCGGGCGTGGTTAGTACTTAGATGGGTGACCGCTTGGGAACACAACGTGTTGTAGACAATTTTTTTTTTTTTTTTTTTTTTTGTTTCTGCTTATTTTGGTCTCTTTTATTGCCCTGTACAATAATTGTTTTATTTTTTATTCTTTTATTTTCAGGTGTCCGCTGCTCTCGCCCGTTTCCTAGCATTGTAGCCCTCCGGACAAATCTACAGGTGCTCAGTCTCCATGTGAAACCCGCCAGAACATCACGTGTTGCTGGCCTTCTTAAGTTTTAATTAACTGACATTTTATTGGCGTCTGTTTTAAGTTCCTGGGTTTCTAAGAACCGCAGCCCTCCGGACAAACCCGCAAGTGCTCATTCTCACACACACAAAGACAGATAGCGAACTCTTGTGCATTCAGGAAAATTGCTGAACTGGTAAATGGTCAGGGGCCCTGAAAAGGGCCGTATGTATAGAAGGAGGGGGGGGGGGGGTGTCGTCTACTTGGAAGTAGTGTATTTGGTGACGGCCTTGGTGCCTTCACTGACAGCGCGCTTGGCCAGCTCACCGGGCAGGAGGAGACGGACAGCGGTCTGGATCTCTCTGGAGGTGATGGTGCTGCGCTTGTTGTAGTGGGCCAGGCGGCTGGCTTCGGCTGAAATCCTCTCAAAGATGTCGTTGACGAAGGAGTTCATGATGGACATGGCCTTGCTAGAAATGCCGGTGTCTGAGTGCACTTGCTTCAACACTTTGTAAATGTAGATGCTGTAGCTTTCCTTTCTCCTCCTCTTCTTTTTCTTGTCTCCGGTCCTCACTGCCTTGGCTTTGCCGGCCTTCTTGGCCCCTTTGCTGCTGACTTTGGGTGGCATAGCGTCGTTTTCTGCTCAAATCTGTAGATTAAAATGAACAAAAACAGACGGTGAAAAACCATGGCCCTGCAAGAGGCCAGCGAAGCCTACCTGGTGGGTCTCTTCGAGGACACTAACTTGTGCGCTATCCACGCCAAGCGTGTCACCATCATGCCCAAGGACATCCAGCTGGCCAGACGTATCCGAGGAGAGCGACCTTAAGTACCCCAACAGCCAGTCCTCATAACGGTCCTTTTTAGGACCACCCCCAAATAGACCCCGGTTAGCACCTGATGATGATTGCACACCCGAGTTCTGGTCTCTACAAACACAAACAGCACTCGCTCACTCACACTCTTCACCTGGTAACTGACACGTGTATTTATTACAAGTCCGGGAAAAGGGCTGGCTAGACAAACTGGGCTGGGCTTCTTTTACTGAGCCTCTCGTTGGAAAATTGGGTACCTAACAGTCCTCCCCCTGTCATCATTTCGTTGCAGACTGGCCACTTCCATTCCTCCAGTCATGCCCACACACAGAAACACTCGGCTTTAGGTGCTGGTTCTTTTCCTCCTCATTCCGCCGGCAACCGGGCCGTCTCCGGGTTACAGAGTCGTTTTCTTGGGTATATGGTGCGCGATTCATGACTCCCCTCCTGTAGTCCAGTGCCAGTACTCAAGTCACACCCACATTAAGACCCATCCGTCCAACCCACACAGGCAGGCCACACATATGATTAGGGACCCCCCCCCCCTTTTTTTTTTTTTTTTTTTAAAGTCCGAAGGCCACGACCTACTTTCATTTATAAAGGGATTCATCAAAAATATTTGTACTCTCAGAAGCTTCCCCTGCCTTTGAAACGCCTAGATCCGGATTTTAACGCGCTCCCTTCTGTCCTTTGGTAGTGTTGATCACGCATAGTCCTCGTGGCTCGCAGACCAGTACGAGAATCCGATTGAACGCTCACTCCTGGCGCCAACCAATCGTCTCTCGGCTTCTCTCGACCGGTGGCCAACCAATCGTCTCTCGCCTGTCCGCCATATTGCGTGAACAACATGGCCGAAACCACTGGAAAAGCATAAATAGCCCGACTCGAGGCGGCGATTTTTCATTCATAACACTGAACGCTGCATCGCAAACATGTCTGGTAGAGGTAAAGGCGGCAAGGGACTCGGCAAAGGAGGCGCTAAACGTCACCGCAAAGTCCTGCGCGATAACATCCAGGGTATCACCAAACCTGCTATTCGCCGACTGGCCCGGCGAGGAGGTGTCAAGCGCATCTCCGGGCTCATCTATGAGGAAACCCGAGGTGTCCTCAAGGTGTTCCTAGAGAACGTCATCCGTGACGCTGTCACCTACACCGAGCACGACAAGAGGAAGACCGTCACCGCCATGGACGTCGTCTACGCCCTCAAGCGCCAGGGCCGCACACTGTACGGCTTCGGAGGTTAGAGGATCCAGTCTCGGCCACACCCACCACGGCCCTTATTAGGGCCACCCATCACACCCCAATTTAGCACCCCTCTTGTTGACATTGCCACGAGTTCACACCTTTCCCTCCCCCCGACCCCCGTGTGTTGTGTTGTTGGTGTTCCTGGATCTGGTGACAGCAGCTCACGCCTATTATTTACATCTCACTGTCTTTGTTTAGTTAAGGGGGTCGGTGGGTCCATAAATTACTTCTCGTTCAACCCCTTTCCCCTCCTCCGGCCCTGAAAAGGCCCGTGGTTGGGGCTGGGGTATTTTGGGCATCAGGCCTACTTTGAGGTGGCGTATTTTGTTACTTCTCTCTTAAGTCAATATCAGTTGAGGTGGACACAGGTTGACCACCGATTTATTGGCACCGCACGATACTAATATAGTTATCGCGCGGACCTCAAAGAGAAGTGTCCAAGTAGTCGTTCAGCCCCTTCTCCCCTCTTCAGGTATTTATATATATACAACAAAGCGGCACCATTCATCGTCTACGGCCATACCACGTTGAAAATACCGGTTCTCGTCCGATCACCGAAGCCAAGCAACGTCGGGCGTGGTTAGTACTTAGATGGGTGACCGCTTGGGAACACCACGTGTTGTAGACAATTTTGTTTTTTTTTTTTTTTGTTTCTGCTTATTTTGGTCTCTTTTATTGCCCTGTACAATAATTGTTTTATTTTTTATTCTTTTATTTTCAGGTGTCCGCTGCTCTCGCCCGTTTCCTAGCATTGTAGCCCTCCGGACAAATCTACAGGTGCTCAGTCTCCATGTGAAACCCGCCAGAACATCACGTGTTGCTGGCCTTCTTAAGTTTTAATTAACTGACATTTTATTGGCGTCTGTTTTAAGTTCCTGGGTTTCTAAGAACCGCAGCCCTCCGGACAAACCCGCAAGTGCTCATTCTCACACACACAAAGACAGATAGCGAACTCTTGTGCATTCAGGAAAATTGCTGAACTGGTAAATGGTCAGGGGCCCTGAAAAGGGCCGTATGTATAGAAGGAGGGGGGGGGGGGTGTCGTCTACTTGGAAGTAGTCTATTTGGTGACGGCCTTGGTGCCTTCACTGACAGCGCGCTTGGCCAGCTCACCGGGCAGGAGGAGACGGACAGCGGTCTGGATCTCTCTGGAGGTGATGGTGCTGCGCTTGTTGTAGTGGGCCAGGCGGCTGGCTTCGGCTGAAATCCTCTCAAAGATGTCGTTGACGAAGGAGTTCATGATGGACATGGCCTTGCTAGAAATGCCGGTGTCTGAGTGCACTTGCTTCAACACTTTGTAAATGTAGATGCTGTAGCTTTCCTTTCTCCTCCTCTTCTTTTTCTTGTCTCCGGTCCTCACTGCCTTGGCTTTGCCGGCCTTCTTGGCCCCTTTGCTGCTGACTTTGGGTGGCATAGCGTCGTTTTCTGCTCAAATCTGTAGATTAAAATGAACAAAAACAGACGGTGAAAAACCATGGCCCTGCAAGAGGCCAGCGAAGCCTACCTGGTGGGTCTCTTCGAGGACACTAACTTGTGCGCTATCCACGCCAAGCGTGTCACCATCATGCCCAAGGACATCCAGCTGGCCAGACGTATCCGTGGAAAGCGAGCTTAAGTACCCCAACAGCCAGCCCTCATAACGTTCCTTTTTAAGACCACCCCCAAATAGACCCCGGTTAGCACCTGATGATGATTGCACACCCGAGTTCTGGTCTATACAAACACAAACAGCACTCGCTCGCTCACACTCTTCACCTGCTAACTGACACGTGTATTTATTACAAATCGGGGAAAAGGGCTGGCTAGACAAACTGGGCTGGGCTTCTTTTACTGGGCCTCTCGGTGGAAAATTGGGTACCTAACAGTCCTCCCCCTGTCATCATTTCGTTGCAGACTGCCCACTTCCATTCCGCCAGTCATGCCCACACACAGAAACACTCGGGTTTTAGGTGCTGGTTCTTTTCCTCCTTATTCCGCCGGCAACCGGGCCGTCTCCGGGTTACAGAGTCGTTTTCTTGGGTATATGGTGCGCGATTCATGACTCACCTCCTGTAGTCCAGTGCCAGTACTCAAGTCACACCCACATTAAGACCCATCCGTCCAACCCACACAGGCAGGCCCCACACATGATTAGGGACCCCCCCCCCCTTTTTTTTTTTTTTTTAAGTCCGAAGGCCACGACCTACTTTCATTTATAAAGGGATTCATCAAAAATATTTGTACTCTCAGAAGCTTCCCCTGCCTTTGCTGCCTTTGAAACGCCTAGATCCGGATTTTAACGCGCTCCCTTCTGTCCCTTGGTAGTGTTGATCACGCATAGTCCTCGTGGCTCGCAGACCAGTACGAGAATCCGATTGAACGCTCACTCCTGGCGCCAACCAATCGTCTCTCGGCTTCTCTCGACCGGTGGCCAACCAATCGTCTCTCGCCTGTCCGCCATATTGCGTGAACAACATGGCCGCCACCACTGGAAAAGCATAAATAGCCCGACTCGAGGCGGCGATGTTTCATTCATAACACTGAACGCTGCATCGCAAACATGTCTGGTAGAGGTAAAGGCGGCAAGGGACTCGGCAAAGGAGGCGCTAAGCGTCACCGCAAAGTCCTGCGCGATAACATCCAGGGTATCACCAAACCTGCCATTCGCCGACTGGCCCAGCGAGGAGGTGTCAAGCGCATCTCCGGGCTCATCTATGAGATAACCCGAGGTGTCCTCAAGGTTTTCCCAGAGAACGACATCCGTGACGCTGTCACCTACACCGAGCACGCCAAGAGGAAGACCGTCACCGCCATGGACGTCGACTACGCCCTCAAGCGCCAGGGCCGCACACTGTACGGCTTCGGAGGTTAGAGGATCCAGTCTCGGCCACACCCACCACGGCCCTTGTTAGGGCCACCCATCACACCCCAATTTAGCACCCTTCTTGTTGACATTGCCACGAGTTCACACCTTTCTCTCCCCTCGACCCCCGTGTGTTGTGTTGTTGGTGTTTCTGGATCTGGTGACAGCAGCTCACGCCTATTATTTACATCTCACTGTCTTTGTTTAGTTAAGGGGGTCGGTGGGTCCATAAATTACTTCTCGTTCAACCCCTTTCCCCTCCTCCGGCCCTGAAAAGGCCCGTGGTTGGGGCGGGGGTGTTTTCGGCATCAGGCCTACTTTGAGGTGGTGTATTTTGTTACTTCTCTCTTAAGTCAATATCAGTTGAGGTGGACACAGGTTGACCACCGATTTATTGGCACCGCACGATACTAATATAGTTATCGCGCGGACCTCAAAGAGAAGTGTCCAAGTAGTCGTTCAGCCCCTTCTCCCCTCTTCAGGTATATATACAACAAAGCGGCACCATTCATCGTCTACGTCCATACCACGTTGAAAATACCGGTTCGCGTCCGATCACCGAAGCCAAGCAACGTCGGGCGTGGTTAGTACTTAGATGGGTGACCGCTTGGGAACACCACGTGTAATAGACAATGTTTTTTTTTTTTTTTTCTGCTTATTTTGGTCTCTTTTACTGCCCTGTACAATAATTGTTTTATTTTCTATTCTTTTATTTTCAGGTGTCCGCTGCGCCCGCCCGTTTCCTAGCATTGTAGCCCTCCGGACAAATCTACAGGTGCTCAGTCTCCATGTGAAACCCGCCAGAACATCACGTGTTGCTAGCCTTCTTAAGTTTTAATTAACTGACATTTTATTTGCGTCTGTTTTAAGTTCCTGGGTTTCTAAGAACCGCAGCCCACCGAACAAACCCGCAAGTGCTCATTCTCACACACACAAAGACAGATAGCGAACTCTTGTGCATTCAGGAAAATTGCTGAACTGGTAAATGGTCAGGGGCCCTGAAAAGGGCCGTATGTATAGAAGGAGGGGGGTGTCGTCTATTTGGAAGTAGTGTATTTGGTGACGGCCTTGGTGCCTTCACTGACAGCGTGCTTGGCCAGCTCACCGGGCAGGAGGAGTCGAACAGCGGTCTGGATCTCTCTGGAGGTGATGGTGCTGCGCTTGTTGTAGTGGGCCAGGCGGCTGGCTTCGGCTGAAATCCTCTCAAAGATGTCGTTGACGAAGGAGTTCATGATGGACATGGCCTTGCTAGAAATGCCGGTGTCTGGGTGCACTTGCTTCAACACTTTGTAAATGTAGATGCTGTAGCTTTCCTTTCTCCTCCTCTTCTTTTTCTTGTCTCCGGTCCTCACTGCCTTGGCTTTGCCGGCCTTCTTGGCCCCTTTGCTGCTGACTTTGGGTGGCATAGCGTCGTTTTCTGCCTAAATCTGTAAATTAAAATGAACAAAAACAGACGGTGAAAAACCATGGCCCTGCAAGAGGCCAGCGAAGCCTACCTGGTGGGTCTCTTCGAAGACACTAACTTGTGCGCTATCCACGCCAAGCGTGTCACCATCATGCCCAAGGACATCCAGCTGGCCAGACGTATCCGAGGAGAGCGAGCTTAAGTACCCCAACAGCCAGTCCTCATAACGGTCCTTTTTAGGACCACCCCCAAATAGACCCCGGTTAGCACCTGATGATGATTGCACACCCGAGTTCTGGTCTCTACAAACACAAACAGCACTCGCTCACTCACACTCTTCACCTGCTAACTGACACGTGTATTTATTACAAGTCGGGGAAAAGGGCTGGCTAGACAAACTGGGCTGGGCTTCTTTTACTGGGCCTTTCGGTGGAAAATTGGGTACCTAACAGTCCCCCCCCCCCCTGTCATCATTTCGTTGCAGACTGCCCACTTCCATTCCTCCAGTCATGCCCACACACAGAAACACTCGGGGTTTAGGTGCTGGTTCTTTTCCTCCTCATTCCGCCGGCAACCGGGCCGTCTCTTGGTTACAGAGCCGTTTTCTTGGGTATATGGTGCGCGATTCATGACTCCCCTCCTGTAGTCTAGTGCCAGTACTCAAGTCACACCCACATTAAGACCCATCCGTCCAACCCACACAGGCAGGCCACACACATGATTAGGGACCCCCCCCCCCCCTTTTTTTTTTTTTTTTTTTTAAAAGTCCGAAGGCCACGACCTACTTTCATTTATAAAGGGATTCATCAAAAATATTTGTACTCTCAGAAGCTTCCCCTGCCTTTGAAACGCCTAGATCCGGATTTTAACGCGCTCCCTTCTGTCCCTTGGTAGTGTTGATCACGCATAGTCCTCGTGGCTCGCAGACCAGTACGAGAATCCGATTGAACGCTCACTCCTGGAGCCAACCAATCGTCTCTCGGCTTCTCTCGACCTGTGGCCAACCAATCGTCTCTCGCCTGTCCGCCATATTGCGTGAACAACATGGCCGCCACCACTGGAAAAGCATAAATAGCCCGACTCGAGGCGGCGATTTTTCACTCGACTCGACGCGCTATTGTGAGCAAGTCGCCTTATCAGCTAAACGCAGAGGATGCCTCGCGTTAAAAGTGCCGCGCAGAGACATGCGCTATATTCAGCCGGGAAGAAGAAGGCTGAGGCGAAGAAGAACGCTACGACTGCTGACTCTGTATCTACGAACAGCACTCCGGCTCCTACACCAGCTGAAGCCGTCCCAGTTGATGAACAACCCACATCGCAAGCCAGTAGTAGCCATGAAGTTCCAACCAGCTCCAAGACGATGCAGCTCAATCTACCACTACTACCTTTGACCTCCACACAGGAGGAAACAACAGCAACATCTGAGGACTTCACCACCAAAATACTACTGAAGCAGACAAGTGTGGGAGAAGCCAGTCTGTCGGCGCTTTCAACAGACAAGATAACTAGGCTGTTGGAAAACGAGCTGGGAAGTCACAGCATCGACCAGCTGCGCAAGACACCCGATGGAGTAGTGGTCTCCATCAAGAAAAATTCAAAGACCACAGCCCTGCTTCAAAAGATCGCACAAGAAGAGAAGAGCACCATACAGCTTCACCACGGCATAATACTAGAAGCGGCCCGGCACAGCACGAAGACACGATGGGTCATCAGACGAGTCCAGACCCATCACTCAAATGACAGGATCAGGGAGATGCTCGTGAATGAAAACAGGAAACTCAAGATAACCAGTGCGGAGCGGATCATCGGGAAGAACAACATCCCCTCTACAGTCGTCATTGTTACATCAGAGGACCGAGTGATCCCTCCGTACATCGTATGGGGCGGAAAAGAACAGAGACCAGAGCACTACATACCAAGAGTGCTGCAGTGCTCCAAGTGCCAGAAGTTCTGGCACACCCGGGCCACCTGCAAGAGCGATATGGAAGTGTCCAGGTACTGCTCTGGCCCCCACACCTACAGTCAGTGCCAACAAGCGAAACAAGACTCGGACTTCAGGAGGCCTAATAGCAATAGAAAGTGCGCCAACTGCCTTGGCAACCATGGCGCCAGGTACCTCGGCTGCCCCTGCCACCAGGATAGCAAAGAAGCGATGAAGATTGCCATAAAGTCCAATCTGCCATACACGGAGGCCAGGAGGCAGTACGAGGCCACCAACCGACTTACCAAGAATGATAAAACACAACTGGAAGGCCAACTGAAGGACCTGAGAACTCAGTTCAAAAGCCTGGAAGCAAAGACTGACAAGACGCAAGAAACCCAGATAACGGCCGTCCAGCGCACCCTGGTCGAACTAAAGCAAGTTCAGCAGAAGATAGAACAGGATGTCGCTCGAATGGCTGCCATAAAAGCTGACACTGACAAAACTCTGTTGAAAATACAAGAGGAGAGAGCAAAGACAGAAGAAACGCTAAAACTAATTCAAGAAGAAAGAGAACAGCTAGAACTGCTAAAAACAGAGAGAGAACAAGAAACTGCAAAGACCCAGATAGAAGAAGTAACATCAGACGAAGAAACTTCAATTGAACTGGATGAAAACGGCTATCCAGATCAAGAGCAATTCTGCCGGGCGATTGAAAATCGCTCCCCACAAAGATCGAGCTACAGAGACGACACCCAAAGACAAACCAGAAGATTCGACAACATCCCAAGACGTGGAAGGAGGAGAAACAACAGGTGGAACCAAGAATGGTAGAGCTCCCTGAATGAAACAGCACCATACGACGGGGTGGGTACACAATGACTCCAGGCCTCAACAAGTGCGCGACTCTGACCAGACATGTTAAACCTCATCAAGAAAGGAACGAACACAATCAACACATCAGAAGCCAGGAAGCTGATAACAAGCAGCCCAAAATACGAAGATGAAACTCCAAGCTACACCATAGACACCCTACATAGCCATCTCGGAAAACGAAGGCTAAAAGGGGGGTATTTGTACCGAATAATGGAATGGAATGGAATGGCGATTTTTCATTCATAACACTGAACGCTGCATCGCAAACATGTCTGGTAGAGGTAAAGGCGGCAAGGGACTCGGCAAAGGAGGCGCTAAGCGTCACCGCAAAGTCCTGCGCGATAACATCCTGGGTATCACCAAACCTGCCATTCGCCGACTGGCACGGCGAGGAGGTGTCAAGCGCATCTCAAAGCTTATCTATGAGGAAACCCGAGGTGTCCTCAAGGTGTTCCTAGAGAACGTCATCCGTGACGCTGTCACCTACACCGAGCACGCCAAGAGGAAGACCGTCAAAGCCATGGACGTCGTCTACGCCCTCAAGCGCCAGGGCCGCACACTGTACGGCTTCGGAGGTTAGAGGATCCAGTCTCGGCCACACCCACCACGGCCCTTGTTAGGGCCACCCATCACACCCCAATTTAGCACCCCTCTTGTTGACATTGCCACGAGTTCACACCTTTCCCTCCACCCG
Source organism: Cepaea hortensis (assembly GCA_963921405.1). Taxonomy (NCBI): domain Eukaryota; kingdom Metazoa; phylum Mollusca; class Gastropoda; order Stylommatophora; family Helicidae; genus Cepaea; species Cepaea hortensis. The sequence continues at coordinate 43,831,759 of OY992888.1, forward strand.
ACCCCCGTGTGTTGTGTTGTTGGTGTTCCTCGATCTGGTGACAGCAGCTCACGCCTATTATTTACATCTCACTATCTTTGTTTAGTTAAGGGAGTCGGTGGGTCCATAAATTACTTCTCGTTCAACCCCTTTCCCCTCCTCCGGCCCCGAAAAGGCCCGTGGTTGGGGCGGGGGTGTTTTGGGCATCAGGCCTACTTTGAGGTGGTGTATTTTGTTACTTCTCTCTTAAGTCAATATCAGTTGAGGTGGACACAGGTTGACCACCGATTTATTGGCACCGCACGATACTAATATAGTTATCGCGCGGACCTCAAAGAGAATTGTCCAAGTAGTCGTTCAGCCCCTTCTCCCCTCTTCAGGTATATATACAACAAAGCGGCACCATTCATCGTCTACGGCCATACCACGTTGAAAATACCGGTTCTCGTCCGATCACCGAAGTCAAGCAATGTCGGGCGTGGTTAGTACTTAGATGGGTGACCGCTTGGGAACACCACGTGTAATAGACAATGTTTTTTTTTTTTTCCTGCTTATTTTGGTCTCTTTTACTGCCCTGTACAATAATTGTTTTATTTTTTATTCTTTTATTTTCAGATGTCCGCTGCGCCCGCCCGTTTCCTAGCATTGTAGCCCTCCGGACAAATCTACAGGTGCTCAGTCTCCATGTGAAACCCGCCAGAACATCACGTGTTGCTGGCCTTCTTAAGTTTTAATTAACTGACATTTTATTGGCGTCTGTTTTAAGTTCCTGGGTTTCTAAGAACCGCAGCCCTCCGGACAAACCCGCAAGTGCTCATTTTCACACACACAAAGACAGATAGCGAACTCTTGTGCATTCAGGAAAATTGCTGAACTGGTAAATGGTCAGGGGCCCTGAAAAGGGCCGTATGTATAGAAGGAGGGGGGTGTCGTCTACTTGGAAGTAGTGTATTTGGTGACGGCCTTGGTGCCTTCACTGACAGCGTGCTTGGCCAGCTCACCGGGCAGGAGGAGACGGACAGCGGTCTGGATCTCTCTGGAGGTGATGGTGCTGCGATTGTTGTAGTGGGCCAGGCGGATAGCTTCGGCTGAAATCCTCTCAAAGATGTCGTTGACGAAGGAGTTCATGATGGACATGGCCTTGCTAGAAATGCCGGTGTCTGGGTGCACTTGCTTCAACATTTTGTAAATGTAGATGCTGTAGCTTTCCTTTCTCCTCCTCTTCTTTTTCTTGTCTCCGGTCCTCACTGCCTTTTCTTTGCCGCCCTTCTTGGCCCCTTTGCTGCTGACTTTGGGTGGCATAGCGTCGTTTTCTGCTCAAATCTGTAGATTAAAATGAACAAAAACAGACGGTGAAAAACCATGGCCCTGCAAGAGGCCAGCGAAGCCTACCTGGTGGGTCTCTTCGAGGACACTAACTTGTGCGCTATCCACGCCAAGCGTGTCACCATCATGCCCAAGGACATCCAGCTGGCCAGACGTATGCGAGGAGAGCGAGCTTAAGTACCCCAACAGCCAGTCCTCATAACGGTCCTTTTTATTACCACCCCCAAATAGACCCCGGTTAGCACCTGATGATGATTGCACACCCGAGTTCTGGTCTCTACAAACACAAACAGCACTCGCTCACTCACACTCTTCACCTGCTAACTGACACGTGTATTTATTACAAGTCGGGGAAAAGGGCTGGCTAGACAAACTGGGCTGGGCTTCTTTTACTGGGCCTCTCGGTGGAAAATTGGGTACCTAACAGTCCTCCCCCTGTCATCATTTCGTTGCAGACTGCCCACTTCCATTCCTCCAGTCATGCCCACACACAGAAACACTCGGGTTTTAGGTGCTGGTTCTTTTCCTCCTCATTCCGCCGGCAACCGGGCCGTCTCCGGGTTACAGAGTCGTTTTCTTGGGTATATGGTGCGCGATTCATGACTCCCCTCCTGTAGTCCAGTGCCAGTACTCAAGTCACACCCACATTAAGACCCATCCGCCCAACCCACACAGGCAGGCCCCACACATGATTAGGGACCCCCCCCCCTTTTTTTTTTTAAGTCCGAAGGCCACGACTTACTTTCATTTATAAAGGGATTCATCAAAAATATTTGTACTCTCAGAAGCTTCCCCTGCCTTTGAAACGCCTAGATCCGGATTTTAACGCGCTCCCTTCTGTTCCTTGGTAGTGTTGATCACGCATAGTCCTCGTGGCTCGAAGACCAGTACGAGAATTCCGATTGAACGCTCACTCCTGGCGCCAACCAATCGTCTCTCGGCTTCTCTCGACCGGTGGCCAACCAATCGTCTCTCGCCTGTCCGCCATATTGCGTGAACAACATGGCCGCCACCACTGGAAAAGCATAAATAGCCCGACTCGAGGCGGCGATTTTTCATTCATAACACTGAACGCTGCATCGCAAACATGTCTGGTAGAGGTAAAGGCGGCAAGGGACTCGGCAAAGGAGGCGCTAAACGTCACCGCAAAGTCCTGCGCGATAACATCCAGGGTATCACCAAACCTGCCATTCGCCGACTGGCCCGGCGAGGAGGTGTCAAGCGCATCTCCGGGCTCATCTATGAGGAAACCCGAGGTGTCCTCAAGGTGTTCCTAGAGAACGTCATCCGTGACGCTGTCACCTACACCGAGCACGCCAAGAGGAAGACCGTCACCGCCATGGACGTCGTCTACGCCCTCAAGCGCCAGGGCCGCACACTGTACGGCTTCGGAGGTTGGAGGATCCAGTCTCGGTCACACCCACCACGGCCCTTTTTAGGGCCACACATCACACCCCAATTTAGCACCCCTCTATTTGACATTGCCACGAGTTCACACCTTTCCCTCCCTCCGACCCCCATGTGTTGTGTTGTTGGTGTTCCTCGATCTGGTGACAGCAGCTCACGCCTATTATTTACATCTCACTGTCTTTGTTTAGTTAAGGGGGTCGGTGGGTCCATAAATTACTTCTCGTTCAACCCCTTTCCCCTCCTCCGTCCCTGAAAAGGCCCGTGGTTGGGGCTGGGGTGTTTTCGGCATCAGGCCTACTTTGAGGTGGTGTATTTTGTTACTTCTCTCTTAAGTCAATATCAGTTGAGGTGGACACAGGTTGACCACCGATTTATTGGCACCGCACGATACTAATATAGTTTTCGCGCGGACCTCAAAGAGAAGTGTCCAAGTAGTCGTTCAGCCCCTTCTCCCCTCTTCAGGTATATATACAACAAAGCGGCGCCATTCATCGTCTACGGCCATACCACGTTGAAAATACCGGTTCTCGTCCGATCACCGAAGTCAAGCAACCTCGGGCGTGGTTAGTACTTAGATGGGTGACCGCTTGGGAACACCACGTGTTGTAGACAATTTTTTTTTTTTTTTGTTTCTGCTTATTTTGGTCTCTTTTACTGCCCTGTACAATAATTGTTTTATTTTTTATTCTTTTATTTTCAGGTGTCCGCTGCGCCCGCCCGTTTCCTAGCATTGTAGCCCTCCGGACAAATCTACAGGTGCTCAGTCTCCATGTGAAACCCGCCAGAACATCACGTGTTGCTGGCCTTCTTAAGTTTTAATTAACTGACATTTTATTGGCGTCTGTTTTAAGTTCCTGGGTTTCTAAGAACCGCAGCCCTCCGGACAAAAACGCAAGTGCTCATTCTCACACACACAAAGACAGATAGCGAACTCTTGTGCATTCAGGAAAATTGCTGAACTGGTAAATTGTCAGGGGCCCTGAAAAGGGCAGTATGTATAGAAGGAGGGGGGTGTCGTCTACTTGGAAGTAGTGTATTTGGTGACGGCCTTGGTGCCTTCACTGACAGCTTGCTTGGCCAGCTCACCGGGCAGGAGAAGACGGAAATGATGACAGGGGGAGGACTGTTAGGTACCAAATTTTCCACCGAGAGGCGCAGTAAATGTAGCCCGGCCCAGTTTGTCTAGCCCGCCCTTTTCCCCGACTTGTAATAAATACACGTGTCAGTTAGCAGGTGAAGAGTGTGAGTGAGCGAGTGCTGTTTGTGTTTGTAGAGACCAGAACTCGGGTGTGCAATCATCATCAGGTGCTAACCGGGGTCTATTTGGGGGTGGTCCTAAAAAGGACCGTTATGAGGACTGGCTGTTGGGGTACTTAAGCTCGCTCTCCTCGGATACGTCTGGCCAGCTGGATGTCCTTGGGCATGATGGTGACACGCTTGGCGTGGATAGCGCACAAGTTAGTGTCCTCGAAGAGACCCACCAGGTAGGCTTCGCTGGCCTCTTGCAGGGCCATGGTTTTTCACCGTCGTCTGTTTTTGTTCATTTTAATCTACAGATTTGAGCAGAAAACGACGCTATGCCACCCAAAGTCAGCAGCAAAGGGGCCAAGAAGGCCGGCAAAGCCAAGGCAGTGAGGACCGGAGACAAGAAAAAGAAGAGGAAGAGAAAGGAAAGCTACAGCATCTACATTTACAAAGTGTTGAAGCAAGTGCACCCAGACACCGGCATTTCTAGCAAGGCCATGTCCATCATGAACTCCTTCGTCAACGACATCTTTGAGAGGATTTCAGCCGAAGCCAGCCGCCTGGCCCACTACAACAAGCGCAGCACCATCACCTCCAGAGAGATCCAAACCGCTGTCCGTCTCCTCCTGCCCGGTGAGCTGGCCAAGCACGCTGTCAGTGAAAGCACCAAGGCCGTCACCAAATACACTACTTCCAAGTAGACGACACCCCCCTCCTTCTATACATACGGCCCTTTTCAGGGCCCCTGACAATTTACCAGTTCAGCAATTTTCCTGAATGCACAAGAGTTCGCTATCTGTCTTTGTGTGTGTGAGAATGAGCACTTGCGGGTTTGTCCGGAGGGCTGCGGTTCTTAGAAACCCAGGAACTTAAAACAGACGCCAATAAAATGTCAGTTAATTAAAACTTAAGAAGGCCAGCAACACGTGATGTTCTGGCGGGTTTCACATGGAGACTGAGCACCTGTAGATTTGTCCGGAGGGCTACAATGCTATTAAACGGGCGGGCGCAGAGGACACCTGAAAATAAAAGAATAAAAAATAAAACAATTATTGTACAGGGCAGTAAAAGAGACCAAAATAGGCAGAAAAGAAAAAAAAAAAAAAAAAAATTATCTACAACACGTGGTGTTCCCAAGCGTTCACCCATCTAAGTACTAACAACGCCCGACGTTGCTTGACTTCGGTGATCGGACGAGAACCGGTATTTTCAACGTGGTATGGCCGTAGACGATGAATAGTGCCGCTTTGTTGTATATATGCCTGAAGAGGGGAGAAGAGGTTGAACGACTACTTGGACACTTCTCTTTGAGGTCCGCGCGTTAACTATATTAGTATCGTACGGTGCCAATAAATCGGTGGTCAACTTGTGTACACCTCAACTGATATTGACTTAAGAGAGAAGTAACAAAATACACCACCTCAAAGTAGGCCTGATGCCCAAAACACCCTAGCCCCAACCACGGGCCTTTTCAGGGCCGGAGGAGGGGAAAGGGGTTGAACGAGAAGTAATTTATGGACCCACCGACCCCCTTAACTAAACAAAGACAGTGAGATGTAAATAATAGGCGTGAGCTGCTGTCACCAGATCGAGGAACACCAACAACACAACACACGGGGTCGGGGGGAGGGAAAAGTGTGAACTCGTGGCAATGTCAACAAGAGGGGTGCTAAATTGGGGTGTGATGGGTGGCCCTAAAAAGGGCCGTGGTGGGTGTGGCCGAGACTGGATCCTCTAATCTCCGAAGCCGTACAGTGTGCGGCCCTGGCGCTTGAGGGCGTAGACGACGTCCATGGCGGTGACGGTCTTCCTCTTGGCGTGCTCGGTGTAGGTGACAGCGTCACGGATGACGTTCTCTAGGAACACCTTGAGGACACCTCGGGTTTCCTCATAGATGAGCCCGGAGATGCGCTTGACACCTCCTCGCCGGGCCAGTCGGCGAAAGGCAGGTTTGGTGATACCCTGGATGTTATCGCGCAGGACTTTGCGGTGACGCTTAGCGCCTCCTTTGCCGAGTCCCTTGCCGCCTTTACCTCTACCAGACATGTTTGCGATGCAGCGTTCAGTGTTATGAATGAAAAATCGCCGCCTCGAGTCGGGCTATTTATGCTTTTCCAGTGGTGGCGGCCATGTTGTTCACGCAATATGGCGGACAGGCGAGAGACGATTGGTTGGCCACCGGTCGAGTGAAGCCGAGAGACGATTTTATGGCTCCAGGAGTGAGCGTTGAATCGGATTCTCGTACTGGTCTGCGAGCCACGAGGACTATGCGTGATCAACACTACCAAGGAACAGAAGGGAGCGCGTTAAAATCCGGATCTAGGCGTTTCAAAGGCAGGGGAAGCTTCTGAGAGTACAAATATTTTCGATGAATCCCTTTATAAATGAAAGTAGGTCGTGGCCTTCGGACTTAAAAAAAAAAAAAAAAAAAAAAAGGGGGTCCCTAATCATGTGTGGGGCCTGCCTGTGTGGGTTGCACGGATGGGTCTTAATGTGGGTGTGACTTGAGTACTGGCACTGGACTACAGGAGGGGAGTCATGAATCGCGCACCATATACCCAAGAAAACGACTCTGTAACCCGGAGACGGCCCGGTTGCCGGCGGAATGAGGAGGAAAAGAACCAGCACCTAAAACCCGAGTGTTTCTGTGTGTGGGCATGACTGGAGGAATTGAAGTGGCCAGTCTGCAACGAAATGATGACAGGGGGAGGACTGTTAGGTACCCAATTTTCCACCGAGAGGCGCAGTAAATGTAGCCCGGCCCAGTTTGTCTAGCACACCCTTTTCCCCGACTTGTAATAAATACACGTGTCAGTTAGCAGGTGAAGAGTGTTAGTGAGCGAGTGCTGTTTGTGTTTGTAGAGACCAGAACTCGGGTGTGCAATCATCATCAGGTGCTAACCGGGGTCTATTTGGGGGTGGTCCTAAAAAGGACCGTTATGAGGACTGGCTGTTGGGGTACTTAAGCTCGCTCTCCTCGGATACGTCTGGCCAGCTGGATGTCCTTGGGCATGATGGTGACACGCTTGGCGTGGATAGCGCACAAGTTAGTGTCCTCGAAGAGACCCACCAGGTAGGCTTCGCTGGCCTCTTGCAGGGCCATGGTTTTTCACCGTCGTCTGTTTTTGTTCATTTTAATCTACAGATTTGAGCAGAAAACGACGCTATGCCACCCAAAGTCAGCAGCAAAGGGGCCAAGAAGGCCGGCAAAGCCAAGGCAGTGAGGACCGGAGACAAGGAAAAGAAGAGGAAGAGAAAGGAAAGCTACAGCATCTACATTTACAAAGTTTTGAAGCAAGTGCACCCAGACACCGGCATTTCTAGCAATGCCATGTCCATCATGAACTCCTTCGTCAACGACATCTTTGAGAGGATTTCAGCCGAAGCCAGCCGCCTGGCCCACTACAACAAGCGCAGCACCATCACCTCCAGAGAGATCCAAACCGCTGTCCGTCTCCTCCTGCCCGGTGAGCTGGCCAAGCACGCTGTCAGTGAAGGCACCAAGGCCGTCACCAAATACACTACTTCCAAGTAGACGACACCCCCCTCCTTCTATACATACGGCCCTTTTCAGGGCCCCTGACCATTTACCAGTTCAGCAATTTTCCTGAATGCACAAGAGTTCGCTATCTGTCTTTGTGTGTGTGAGAATGAGCACTTGCGGGTTTGTCCGGAGGGATGTGGTTCTTAGAAACCCTGGAACTTAAAACAGACGCCAATAAAATGTCAGTTAATTAAAACTTAAGAAGGCCAGCAACACGTGATGTTCTGGCGGGTTTCACATGGAGACTGAGCACCTGTAGATTTGTCCGGAGGGCTACAATGCTAGGAAACCGGCGGGCGCAGCGGACACCTGAAAATAAAAGAATAAAAAATAAAACAATTATTGTACAGGGCAGTAAAAGAGACCAAAATAAGCAGAAACAAAAAAAAAAAAAAATTATCTACAACACGTGGTGTTCCCAAGCGATCACCCATCTAAGTACTAACCACGCCCGACGTTGCTTGACTTCGGTGATCGGACGAGAACCGGTATTTTCAACGTGGTATGGCCGTAGACGATGAATTGTGCCGCTTTGTTGTATATATACCTGAAGAGGGGAGAAGAGGTTGAACGACTACTTGGACACTTCTCTTTGAGGTCCGCGCGATAACTATATTAGTATCGTGCGGTGCCAATAAATCGGTGGTCAACCTGTGTCCACCTCAACTGATATTGACTTAAGAGAGAAGTAACAAAATACACCACCTCAAAGTAGGCCTGATGCCCAAAACACCCTAGCCCCAACCACGGGCCTTTTCAGGGCCGGAGGAGGGGAAAGGGGTTGAACGAGAAGTAATTTATGGACCCACCGACCCCCTTAACTAAACAAAGACAGTGAGATGTAAATAATAGGCGTGAGCTGCTGTCACCAGATCGAGGAACACCAACAACACAACACACGGGGGTCGGGGGGAGGGAAAGGTGTGAACTCGTGGCAATGTCAACAAGAGGGGTGCTAAATTGGGGTGTGATGGGTGGCCCTAAAAAGGGCCGTGGTGGGTGTGGCCGAGACTGGATCCTCTAACCTCCGAAGCCGTACAGTGTGCGGCCCTGGCCCTTGAGGGCGTAGACGACGTCCATGGCGGTGACGGTCTTCCTCTTGGCGTGCTCGGTGTAGGTGACAGCGTCACGGATGACGTTCTCTAGGAACACCTTGAGGACACCTCGGGTTTCCTCATAGATGAGACCGGAGATGCGCTTGACACCTCCTCGCCGGGCCAGTCAGCGAATGGCAGGTTTGGTGATACCCTGGATGTTATCGTGCAGGACTTTGCGGTGACGCTTAGCGCCTCCTTTGCCGAGTCCCTTGCCGCCTTTACCTCTACCAGACATGTTTGCGATGCAGCGTTCAGTGTTATGAATGAAAAATCGCCGCCTCGAGTCGGGCTATTTATGCTTTTCCAGTGGTGGCGGCCATGTTGTTCACGCAATATGGCGGACAGGCGAGAGACGATTGGTTGGCCACCGGTCGAGTGAAGCCGAGAGACGATTGGTTGGCGCCAGGAGTGAGAGTTCAATCGGATTCTCGTACTGGTCTGCGAGCCACGAGGACTATGCGTGATCAACACTACCAAGGAACAGAAGGTAGCGAGTTAAAATCCGGATCTAGGCGTTTCAAAGGCAGGGGAAGCTTCTGAGAGTACAAATATTTTTGATGAATCCCTTTATAAATGAAAGTAGGTCGTGGCCTTCGGACTTTAAAAAAAAAAAAAAAAAAAAAGGGGGTCCCTAATCATGTGTGGGGCCTGCCTGTGTGGGTTGCACGGATGGGTCTTAATGTGGGTGTGACTTGAGTACTGGCACTGGACTACAGGAGGGGAGTCATGAATCGCGCACCATATACCCAAGAAAACGACTCTGTAACCCGGAGACGGCCCGGTTGCCGGCGGAATGAGGAGGAAAAGAACCAGCACCTAAAACCCGAGTGTTTCTGTGTGTGGGCATGACTGGAGGAATGGAAGTGGCCAGTCTGCAACGAAATGATGACAGGGGGAGGACTGTTAGGTACCCAATTTTCCACCGAGAGGCGCAGTAAATGTAGCCCGGCCCAGTTTGTCTAGCACACCCTTTTCCCCGACTTGTAATAAATACACGTGTCAGTTAGCAGGTGAAGAGTGTTAGTGAGCGAGTGCTGTTTGTGTTTGTAGAGACCAGAACTCGGGTGTGCAATCATCATCAGGTGCTAACCGGGGTCTATTTGGGGGTGGTCCTAAAAAGGACCGTTATGAGGACTGGCTGTTGGGGTACTTAAGCTCGCTCTCCTCGGATACGTCTGGCCAGCTGGATGTCCTTGGGCATGATGGTGACACGCTTGGCGTGGATAGCGCACAAGTTAGTGTCCTCGAAGAGACCCACCAGGTAGGCTTCGCTGGCCTCTTGCAGGGCCATGGTTTTTCACCGTCGTCTGTTTTTGTTCATTTTAATCTACAGATTTGAGCAGAAAACGACGCTATGCCACCCAAAGTCAGCAGCAAAGGGGCCAAGAAGGCCGGCAAAGCCAAGGCAGTGAGGACCGGAGACAAGGAAAAGAAGAGGAAGAGAAAGGAAAGCTACAGCATCTACATTTACAAAGTTTTGAAGCAAGTGCACCCAGACACCGGCATTTCTAGCAATGCCATGTCCATCATGAACTCCTTCGTCAACGACATCTTTGAGAGGATTTCAGCCGAAGCCAGCCGCCTGGCCCACTACAACAAGCGCAGCACCATCACCTCCAGAGAGATCCAAACCGCTGTCCGTCTCCTCCTGCCCGGTGAGCTGGCCAAGCACGCTGTCAGTGAAGGCACCAAGGCCGTCACCAAATACACTACTTCCAAGTAGACGACACCCCCCTCCTTCTATACATACGGCCCTTTTCAGGGCCCCTGACCATTTACCAGTTCAGCAATTTTCCTGAATGCACAAGAGTTCGCTATCTGTCTTTGTGTGTGTGAGAATGAGCACTTGCGGGTTTGTCCGGAGGGATGTGGTTCTTAGAAACCCTGGAACTTAAAACAGACGCCAATAAAATGTCAGTTAATTAAAACTTAAGAAGGCCAGCAACACGTGATGTTCTGGCGGGTTTCACATGGAGACTGAGCACCTGTAGATTTGTCCGGAGGGCTACAATGCTAGGAAACCGGCGGGCGCAGCGGACACCTGAAAATAAAAGAATAAAAAATAAAACAATTATTGTACAGGGCAGTAAAAGAGACCAAAATAAGCAGAAACAAAAAAAAAAAAAATTATCTACAACACGTGGTGTTCCCAAGCGATCACCCATCTAAGTACTAACCACGCCCGACGTTGCTTGACTTCGGTGATCGGACGAGAACCGGTATTTTCAACGTGGTATGGCCGTAGACGATGAATTGTGCCGCTTTGTTGTATATATACCTGAAGAGGGGAGAAGAGGTTGAACGACTACTTGGACACTTCTCTTTGAGGTCCGCGCGATAACTATATTAGTATCGTGCGGTGCCAATAAATCGGTGGTCAACCTGTGTCCACCTCAACTGATATTGACTTAAGAGAGAAGTAACAAAATACACCACCTCAAAGTAGGCCTGATGCCCAAAACACCCTAGCCCCAACCACGGGCCTTTTCAGGGCCGGAGGAGGGGAAAGGGGTTGAACGAGAAGTAATTTATGGACCCACCGACCCCCTTAACTAAACAAAGACAGTGAGATGTAAATAATAGGCGTGAGCTGCTGTCACCAGATCGAGGAACACCAACAACACAACACACGGGGGTCGGGGGGAGGGAAAGGTGTGAACTCGTGGCAATGTCAACAAGAGGGGTGCTAAATTGGGGTGTGATGGGTGGCCCTAAAAAGGGCCGTGGTGGGTGTGGCCGAGACTGGATCCTCTAACCTCCGAAGCCGTACAGTGTGCGGCCCTGGCCCTTGAGGGCGTAGACGACGTCCATGGCGGTGACGGTCTTCCTCTTGGCGTGCTCGGTGTAGGTGACAGCGTCACGGATGACGTTCTCTAGGAACACCTTGAGGACACCTCGGGTTTCCTCATAGATGAGACCGGAGATGCGCTTGACACCTCCTCGCCGGGCCAGTCAGCGAATGGCAGGTTTGGTGATACCCTGGATGTTATCGTGCAGGACTTTGCGGTGACGCTTAGCGCCTCCTTTGCCGAGTCCCTTGCCGCCTTTACCTCTACCAGACATGTTTGCGATGCAGCGTTCAGTGTTATGAATGAAAAATCGCCGCCTCGAGTCGGGCTATTTATGCTTTTCCAGTGGTGGCGGCCATGTTGTTCACGCAATATGGCGGACAGGCGAGAGACGATTGGTTGGCCACCGGTCGAGTGAAGCCGAGAGACGATTGGTTGGCGCCAGGAGTGAGAGTTCAATCGGATTCTCGTACTGGTCTGCGAGCCACGAGGACTATGCGTGATCAACACTACCAAGGAACAGAAGGTAGCGAGTTAAAATCCGGATCTAGGCGTTTCAAAGGCAGGGGAAGCTTCTGAGAGTACAAATATTTTTGATGAATCCCTTTATAAATGAAAGTAGGTCGTGGCCTTCGGACTTTAAAAAAAAAAAAAAAAAAAAAAGGGGGTCCCTAATCATGTGTGGGGCCTGCCTGTGTGGGTTGCACGGATGGGTCTTAATGTGGGTGTGACTTGAGTACTGGCACTGGACTACAGGAGGGGAGTCATGAATCGCGCACCATATACCCAAGAAAACGACTCTGTAACCCGGAGACGGCCCGGTTGCCGGCGGAATGAGGAGGAAAAGAACCAGCACCTAAAACCCGAGTGTTTCTGTGTGTGGGCATGACTGGAGGAATGGAAGTGGCCAGTCTGCAACGAAATGATGACAGGGGGAGGACTGTTAGGTACCCAATTTTCCACCGAGAGGCGCAGTTAATGTAGCCCGGCCCAGTTTGTCTAGCACACCCTTTTCCCCGACTTGTAATAAATACACGTGTCAGTTAGCAGGTGAAGAGTGTTAGTGAGCGAGTGCTGTTTGTGTTTGTAGAGACCAGAACTCGGGTGTGCAATCATCATCAGGTGCTAACCGGGGTCTATTTGGGGGTGGTCCTAAAAAGGACCGTTATGAGGACTGGCTGTTGGGGTACTTAAGCTCGCTCTCCTCGGATACGTCTGGCCAGCTGGATGTCCTTGGGCATGATGGTGACACGCTTGGCGTGGATAGCGCACAAGTTAGTGTCCTCGAAGAGACCCACCAGGTAGGCTTCGCTGGCCTCTTGCAGGGCCATGGTTTTTCACCGTCGTCTGTTTTTGTTCATTTTAATCTACAGATTTGAGCAGAAAACGACGCTATGCCACCCAAAGTCAGCAGCAAAGGGGCCAAGAAGGCCGGCAAAGCCAAGGCAGTGAGGACCGGAGACAAGGAAAAGAAGAGGAAGAGAAAGGAAAGCTACAGCATCTACATTTACAAAGTTTTGAAGCAAGTGCACCCAGACACCGGCATTTCTAGCAATGCCATGTCCATCATGAACTCCTTCGTCAACGACATCTTTGAGAGGATTTCAGCCGAAGCCAGCCGCCTGGCCCACTACAACAAGCGCAGCACCATCACCTCCAGAGAGATCCAAACCGCTGTCCGTCTCCTCCTGCCCGGTGAGCTGGCCAAGCACGCTGTCAGTGAAGGCACCAAGGCCGTCACCAAATACACTACTTCCAAGTAGACGACACCCCCCTCCTTCTATACATACGGCCCTTTTCAGGGCCCCTGACCATTTACCAGTTCAGCAATTTTCCTGAATGCACAAGAGTTCGCTATCTGTCTTTGTGTGTGTGAGAATGAGCACTTGCGGGTTTGTCCGGAGGGATGTGGTTCTTAGAAACCCTGGAACTTAAAACAGACGCCAATAAAATGTCAGTTAATTAAAACTTAAGAAGGCCAGCAACACGTGATGTTCTGGCGGGTTTCACATGGAGACTGAGCACCTGTAGATTTGTCCGGAGGGCTACAATGCTAGGAAACCGGCGGGCGCAGCGGACACCTGAAAATAAAAGAATAAAAAATAAAACAATTATTGTACAGGGCAGTAAAAGAGACCAAAATAAGCAGAAACAAAAAAAAAAAAAATTATCTACAACACGTGGTGTTCCCAAGCGATCACCCATCTAAGTACTAACCACGCCCGACGTTGCTTGACTTCGGTGATCGGACGAGAACCGGTATTTTCAACGTGGTATGGCCGTAGACGATGAATTGTGCCGCTTTGTTGTATATATACCTGAAGAGGGGAGAAGAGGTTGAACGACTACTTGGACACTTCTCTTTGAGGTCCGCGCGATAACTATATTAGTATCGTGCGGTGCCAATAAATCGGTGGTCAACCTGTGTCCACCTCAACTGATATTGACTTAAGAGAGAAGTAACAAAATACACCACCTCAAAGTAGGCCTGATGCCCAAAACACCCTAGCCCCAACCACGGGCCTTTTCAGGGCCGGAGGAGGGGAAAGGGGTTGAACGAGAAGTAATTTATGGACCCACCGACCCCCTTAACTAAACAAAGACAGTGAGATGTAAATAATAGGCGTGAGCTGCTGTCACCAGATCGAGGAACACCAACAACACAACACACGGGGGTCGCGGGGAGGGAAAGGTGTGAACTCGTGGCAATGTCAACAAGAGGGGTGCTAAATTGGGGTGTGATGGGTGGCCCTAAAAAGGGCCGTGGTGGGTGTGGCCGAGACTGGATCCTCTAACCTCCGAAGCCGTACAGTGTGCGGCCCTGGCCCTTGAGGGCGTAGACGACGTCCATGGCGGTGACGGTCTTCCTCTTGGCGTGCTCGGTGTAGGTGACAGCGTCACGGATGACGTTCTCTAGGAACACCTTGAGGACACCTCGGGTTTCCTCATAGATGAGACCGGAGATGCGCTTGACACCTCCTCGCCGGGCCAGTCAGCGAATGGCAGGTTTGGTGATACCCTGGATGTTATCGTGCAGGACTTTGCGGTGACGCTTAGCGCCTCCTTTGCCGAGTCCCTTGCCGCCTTTACCTCTACCAGACATGTTTGCGATGCAGCGTTCAGTGTTATGAATGAAAAATCGCCGCCTCGAGTCGGGCTATTTATGCTTTTCCAGTGGTGGCGGCCATGTTGTTCACGCAATATGGCGGACAGGCGAGAGACGATTGGTTGGCCACCGGTCGAGTGAAGCCGAGAGACGATTGGTTGGCGCCAGGAGTGAGAGTTCAATCGGATTCTCGTACTGGTCTGCGAGCCACGAGGACTATGCGTGATCAACACTACCAAGGAACAGAAGGTAGCGAGTTAAAATCCGGATCTAGGCGTTTCAAAGGCAGGGGAAGCTTCTGAGAGTACAAATATTTTTGATGAATCCCTTTATAAATGAAAGTAGGTCGTGGCCTTCGGACTTTAAAAAAAAAAAAAAAAAAAAAGGGGGTCCCTAATCATGTGTGGGGCCTGCCTGTGTGGGTTGCACGGATGGGTCTAAATGTGGGTGTGACTTGAGTACTGGCACTGGACTACAGGAGGGGAGTCATGAATCGCGCACCATATACCTAAGAAAACGACTCTGTAACCCGGAGACGGCCCGGTTGCCGGCGGAATGAGGAGGAAAAGAACCAGCACCTAAAACCCGAGTGTTTCTGTGTGTGGGCATGACTGGAGGAATGGAAGTGGCCAGTCTGCAACGAAATGATGACAGGAGGAGGACTGTTAGGTACCCAATTTTCCACCGAGAGGCGCAGTAAAAGTAGCCCGGCCCAGTTTGTCTAGCCCGCCCTTTTCCCCGACTTGTAATAAATACACGTGTCAGTTAGCAGGTGAAGAGTGTGAGTGAGCGAGTGCTGTTTGTGTTTGTAGAGACCAGAACTCGGATGTGCAATCATCATCAGGTGCTAGCCGGGGTCTATTTGGGGGTGGTCCTTAAAAGGACCGTTATGAGGACTGGCTGTTGTGGTACTTAAGCTCGCTCTCCTCGGATACGCCTGGCCAGCTGGATGTCCTTGGGCATGATGGTGACACGCTTGGCGTGGATAGCGCACAAGTTAGTGTCCTCGAAGAGACCCACCAGGTAGGCTTCGTTGGCCTCTTGCAGGGCCATGGTTTTTCACCGTCGTCTGTTTTTGTTCATTTTAATCTACAGATTTGAGCAGAAAACGACGCTATGCCACCCAAAGTCAGCAGCAAAGGGGCCAAGAAGGCCGGCAAAGCCAAGGCAGTGAGGACCGGAGACAAGAAAAAGAAGAGGAAGAGAAAGGAAAGCTACAGCATCTACATTTACAAAGTGTTGAAGCAAGTGCACCCAGACACCGGCATTTCTAGCAAGGCCATGTCCATCATGAACTCCTTCGTCAACGACACCTTTGAGAGGATTTCAGCCGAAGCCAGCCGCCTGGCCCACTACAACAAGCGCAGCACCATCACCTCCAGAGAGATCCAAACCGCTGTCCGTCTTCTCCTGCCCGGTGAGCTGGCCAAGCACTCTGTCAGTGAAGGCACCAAGGCCGTCACCAAATACACTACTTCCAAGTAGACGACACCCCCCTCCTTCTATACATACGGCCCTTTTCAGGGCCCCTGACCATTTACCAGTTCAGCAATTTTCCTGAATGCACAAGAGTTCGCTATCTGTCTTTGTGTGTGTGAGAATGAGCACTTGCGGGTTTGTCCGGAGGGCTGCGGTTCTTAGAAACCCAGAAACTTAAAACAGACGCCAATAAAATGTCAGTTAATTAAAACTTAAGAAGGCCAGCAACACGTGATGTTCTGGCGGGTTTCACATGGAGACTGAGCACCTGTAGATTTGTCCGGAGGGCTACAATGCTAGGAAACGGGCGGGCGCAGAGGACACCTGAAAATAAAAGAATAAAAAATAAAACAATTATTGTACAGGGCAGTAAAGGAGACCAAAATAAGCAGAAACAAAAAAAAAAATTATCTACAACACGTGGTGTTCCCAAGCGATCACCCATCTAAGTACTAACCACGCCCGACGTTGCTTGACTTCGGTGATCGGACGAGAACCGGTATTTTCAACGTGGTATGGCCGTAGACGATGAATTGTGCCGCTTTGTTGTATATATACCTGAAGAGGGGAGAAGAGGTTGAACGACTACTTGGACACTTCTCTTTGAGGTCCGCGCGATAACTATATTAGTATCGTGCGGTGCCAATAAATCGGTGGTCAACCTGTGTCCACCTCAACTGATATTGACTTAAGAGAGAAGTAACAAAATACACCACCTCAAAGTAGGCCTGATGCCCAAAACACCCTAGCCCCAACCACGGGCCTTTTCAGGGCCGGAGGAGGGGAAAGGGGTTGAACGAGAAGTAATTTATGGACCCACCGACCCCTTTAACTAAACAAAGACAGTGAGATGTAAATAATAGGCGTGAGCTACTGTCACCTGATCGAGGAACACCAACAACACAACACACGGGGTCGGGGGAGGGAAAGGTGTGAACTCGTGGCAATGTCAACAAGAGGGGTGCTAAATTGGGATGTGATGGGTGGCCCTAAAAAGGGCCGTGGTGGGTGTGGCCGAGACTGGATCCTCTAACCTCCGAAGCCGTACAGTGTGCGGCCCTGGCGCTTGAGGGCGTAGACGACGTCCATGGCGGTGACGGTCTTCCTCTTGGCGTGCTCGGTGTAGGTGACAGCGTCACGGATGACGTTCTCTAGGAACACCTTGAGGACACCTCGGGTTTCCTCATAGATGAGCCCGGAGATGCGCTTGACACCTCCTCGCCGGGCCAGTCAGCGAATGGCAGGTTTGGTGATACCCTGGATGTTATCGTGCAGGACTTTGCGGTGACGCTTAGCGCCTCCTTTGCCGAGTCCCTTGCCGCCTTTACCTCTACCAGACATGTTTGCGATGCAGCGTTCAGTGTTATGAATGAAAAATCGCCGCCTCGAGTCGGGCTATTTATGCTTTTCCAGTGGTGGCGGCCATGTTGTTCACGCAATATGGCGGACAGGCGAGAGACGATTGGTTGGCCACCGGTCGAGTGAAGCCGAGAGTCGATTGGTTGGCGCCAGGAGTGAGAGTTCAATCGGATTCTCGTACTGGTCTGCGAGCCACGAGGACTATGCGTGATCAACACTACCAAGGAACAGAAGGGAGCGCGTTAAAATCCGGATCTAGGCGTTTCAAAGGCAGGGGAAGCTTCTGAGAGTACAAATATTTTTGATGAATCCCTTTATAAATGAAAGTAGGTCGTGGCCTTCGGACTTTAAAAAAAAAAAAAAAAAAAAAGGGGGTCCCTAATCATGTGTGGGGCCTGCCTGTGTGGGTTGGACGAATGGGTCTAGTTGATGTCAATTAGCGGTTTGGGGCCAAAAGGGTCGGGGCACTACAGGAGCGCCAAAAGAAAGCCCCCTAGGGACCCAACCCCCGGGGGCCCCACCCCCCAGGTCCCCGGGGGGCGACCGCCTGCGGGTCTCCGACCGGGCCGTCCTCTCTATCCCGGAGCGGACGCATGGCGACCAAGCCGCTCGCCACGATATATTACTCAGACATATTTTGGAAAAGCTGTCATATCTCCCAACACAAGCCGGTATTTTACGCCTGCAGCCACAAAGCTCCAAAAAAAAAAACGGCGGGCTATTTTCTTACCACCACACGTTCGTTAACAGAATGTGCTACACACAGCACGCTTATTTCCCCCGCCAACAAGTGACGTGGAAGTTAATCAATGCGCGCTGAGCCAGTGATATACAAAATCTTGCTTTTATAAGCTTTTATTAATTTCTTTGCTTTTTTATAACATACATTGAAAAAAAACATTGTATGTACCAAATAAATTATATACAAATGTATGTATAAAATTATATACAAATGTATACTACATATTTTAATAGTGATATATAACCACAAAATGTTGCTGTTACCTCGGTCGGCGGCGTGGTCAAGTTGGTTAAACCACATCACACTCAGCAGGTCTAGAAATTGAATGGTTTGCAAGCTCAAACCCGGGTTTCCATTCAGTATTCTAGGCTGCCGTAGTGCGGATGGGGCACCTTCAAGGTTCGCTAGTATTTCGTTTCGATTAGCAACCAACAAGGGGGTCGCCTAATCTCTATACATGTGGTTTAACCAACACACCTCACATCTCTCGGAGGATGGCAAGTTGTGTGCATAAAAACCCGGGTTGTTGTCATCCTCTGAGAGGGGTGGGGGAATGAATCACAAAGCCGACTTTTGCATTTTTTTTTAAAATTCGCTCCGTGATGGTTTAGGCGGCTTTTTTTTTTTTTTTTTTTTGTTATAGGGGTGACTATATCTGAAAATATTAGGGCGCGTCGAATTAGAGGCTGACTTATTGGGCACATACAGATGGAGACCTATGGATGTGAGTGGCCGAAGCTCGGCACAGAACTTCATTGCGGCCGCCCAGCCATCGACCTTTATTGTTCTTGGCATGAGGCAAAGCGGGGCGAGGTGATAGAAGAGTGTATATTCTGTGAGAGGGGTGTTAGGAAACCATATGAGATGTGTGAGCGTTGCACACTAGACGCGCTTCATAGGATGGTTTGGAAGTTTGAAAAGACGACTGGAATCAAACTGCTACTCTATAAAGGGGTGAAGTTAGATCCTCAATATAGCCCAGAGGGCCTATAGGTGTGGCTTAGCGCAAATTTCGTCGGCCAACCACCATTGCGAGCAACCGTGTCACGTGGGAGAGAAAAAATGTTCATACACACCTTGTTTATCCGAGGAGTATATCCTTCCGCGCATTATCCACTGGCGGATCGTTCTGTGGAATAGGGGGGCGGCCCCAGATTTTCCTGATCGTGTATACAGGTTATTTCGACCCTAAAGCTTTTACAAACTCTGGCCGTGCCGCGTCTCGGCCTTTCAGAATGAGAGATTTTTTTGTCTCTTCGTCCAGATCCGCCGGCGCCTTGCTCCGAATATCTTTTTTCAACTGGTGAAATTTATTTTCTTCAGCTGTAATTATTTTATACTCCACGTCTGTAATTCTCCCATCATCCAAAGCTTTTGAAACAAGGTCGGCTATACTAGAAAGCTTAGCCGTCGCCAGAGTGCAAATTTCATCATGCTTCTTAGCTTTTGATGTTAGTTTGCGGGACGCTAGCTTGCTCCCAGCGGACATGATTCCACAAGCTAGGGCAGCTATCTCAAGCCCGACAACTATAGGGGCAGCGATAATGGTGGTAAGAAGCCCAACACCCCCCACCCCCATACCAAGGCTAGCCGCTAGCATCGCGCTGTCCACAGCGTCTAATGCATTAACGGCACGCCGATATTTTTTATACAGTGCAGCCCGTTTGTCCCTTTCATCTTCCAGAGACTTCCGAAGACGGGTAAGCTCTTGAATACGATAGGCACCGCCGTCACTAGTATCGATTGTAGGATAGAGCGACATTATTCTTTGCGCGTCAAACCTACTTCTTCAACTGAGATATTAAATGTTCAATGCGAACGGTGCTAATCGACCCTGTAGTGAACAAAAGCCGGACAAAAGCAGTAACGGTATTAAAAATGATCTCATCCACCACAACCTCTCCGAGCTCTACTATAATGTCCGTCTCTGTTGCCCGGGCCGCCCACGTCCCGTCGGCCGCGGAAGTAATGACGAGAGCAACATGCCTGGGGAGTGATGACGCACTCCATTTAATAGAGACCCCAGGAAGGACTGGGGCAAACTCAGTCTGAGCCACAGCCCCAATAGCTAACTCGAGATAGATGGTTGACTCCTTGGGAGGCTTACCTAGCATATCAAGGTCAGCTTTACACTCTGTAACAGCCTTCAGACAATATTTAGTCCCCTGGACTTTAGCCTCAGTCACCGATACGGCATAGAAGAGAGCCCTGGTGCACTGCATTTTCAGAAATGACTGGTATGTCACAACAGGAGACTTGTTGGGGCGTGTGACTGTCCTGCAGGCCTGATAACTCACAAACGCCTTGCCCATGTTGGTTAACCTGATAAGTATCCCATTGGGCTCGAGGTGAGTATATCCCGTGCGAAGCTCAAGCTGCAGATCCCAGTCATCGTCGTCGGGATGGTCTATGGCGGCACGAGCATAGACCCCCTGGGGAGTGAGCTGGAGGCCATAGATCTTGTAGTTATGACCCGGCTCCCGCCACCCAATAGTGTCGGCCAAATCAGCAAAGGTTAGGGTAGAGCATGCTCTTGGGCGATGCCTTCCTGGACCTTCTGAATCAGCCATTGTGTTTTCTGATGTGGAGTTCACAACTTAGATATGCCAATGGCACAGCTTTACCTTGTTCATCACGGACCGAAAGTCTAATATCGTTTAGAGTTCCTGTCTCCAACTTCTTATAACGAGGCACAGAGAAAACCTCGTGTCTCCCTTGATTACATTCCACATTTTTAACGGGCACAACCCTGAGGAGTGTGGAGGGAAGCGAATTATGACGGTTCTCATATGATGATAGACCCTCGAGATGAATGTACAACTCCTTATATAAGAGGAGTCTGGGAAACTCTTTTCCACCCGTCCCGGTATCATACAATTCCCACTCAGAACCCCCAAGAGTGTAGGATAAGCCTACTCCCAATATATTGGCTTCATATACACCATCGAGGGTTACAAGACCAGTTGCGGGGTTCTGTGTCAGAGAAAACTTTCGAGGCTCAAAGAATTGTTTGTTGAGAGTACACACATCATAGTATCCATCGGGTATAACAATCTTCTTACCCTCCAACCAGAACGTATTATTGTCCAGCTTATGGGAAATATTAACCCACGCAGGGTAGAACAACAATTCCACGATAGCTACCTCTAGGTCACCATCGCGGTTGTCTAGGACCGGGTTGAGGGGGATGGGTTCCCCACGCTGGATGTTGGTTAATGTGATGTACATATTAGCACGTGTAATAATTTACGAGTTCACTAAGGATGGTAAATACCCAACGGAGCAACCATGTCTGATGTGAAGTACGCAGCTTAGATATGCCAGTGGCACGTCGTTACCCTTTTCATCTAGGACCGAAAGTCTTATACCCCCTACCGTTCCAGTTTCTAGCCTTTTATAATGAGGCACAGAGAAAATCTCATGTCTCCCTTGATTACATTCCTCTTTTTTAACGGGTACAGCCCGGAGAAGTGTTGAGGGAAGAGAATTATGACGGTTTTCATATGATGATAGGCCCTCGAGATGAATGTACAACTCCTTATATATGATAAGGTTAGGAAACTTCGCCGCATAGAATGTAAACTCTTCATTGAACCGCTCACTTCTGTAGTCTATGCCGAACCCAAGAACCCCACCTAACCCTCCGAACCCTAAGACCACCCCCGATTTTATACCACCGAGACTTACAAGGCCAGTTGCGGGGTTGAGAGAAAGAGAGAGCTTCCGTGGCTCAAAGAATTGCTTGTTTAGAGCACAGACATCATAATACCCGTCGGGGATAACAACATTCTCGTCACCAAGTTTGAACCAATTGTTTTTCAGCTTCTCGGAAATATTAACCCACGCGGGGTAGAACAACAATTCCACGATAGCCACCTCTAGGTCACCATCGCGATTGTCTAGGACCGGGTTGAGGGGGATGGGTTCCCCATGTTGGACGTTGCTAAGTGTGAAAAACATATTAGCACAGCTAATAATAATGACTGCTTACGAGTTCAATAAGGACGCCAAATACCCGACGGGTGGAGTATACCCGTTTGCACAAATAAAGGATCTCACAAAGGTGGACATACAGGTCAACCTCCAAGGAGCCTTTCCGACACAGTTCCCCAACATGTTTGAAAAATACCGGTTGCCATACGTGGAGTCAGACCAGATCGTGCAAGCCTGGTACAGCAATCCGATGCAATTCTGGCAAAACCAACTCAACTTCGCAGTATGGTGTGCCACGGCGGGGTGTGGGGTGTCCGCGCAGGAGCATCTGTCCGGCCCTGACCCACTAACGCGAGCCGTCTTCATATTCCATGTCTACTACCAGATTCGCCGAATCCTCAAAGAGATGTGTGTGGCTCTACCACAAGACCAGGGTTGGAATGCCTTTGAAAATCCCTACGATGTAAGAGCCTATCAGCGTATATGCGCGGAATTTGGAATTCCCCAGAATGATAACTGGAGACGGCTCGGGAGGAATAACGGGTTGGGGAGTGTATACATTTACTGGACGAACACTGGTTATCGCGTCCTGCCTGATGGACATGATGGTGTATATGACCCAAAGCGTCATTCATTCACACAACAAACCACAAATGACATACTACACATAGATTATATCTCGGAAGACGATATTCACGCTGATTCTGGCTGGCAGGCTTTCATTCTTAACAAGTCGCAGGGCTTCACACGTCCCGGTGTTGAGCGAATAAATGACAGCATTCGAACCTATGTGTGGGCCATCTTAGGGGCCCAGGCTCAGACTAGAACACGAATTCTGGGAACCGGAACGGCGTTTGATGCCCAGAAGCAATTCCTGGTATTAGTAGAAGACGCCGTCTCTGCTCCCGTCGATCTCGCGGCAGCCATCAAAAGATATCAGGATGTGCTACAAAACGCGAGCTCAGAAGTTAATTATGTCTTTGGAACGGGGTTGTATATGGCCCCCAGCGACATTCTGCTTCGCATTGGCCAGATAGTTGGATATAACAACATGATCGTCATAGCAGAGCCAGGCCTAAAGCGTGGCCTGAATACAACCATTAATGCCCCTAAGCTGCCCACCATTGCACAGCCGACGTTAGAGTTGCCCAGCATTGCTCAGCCAGCGCAGCCGACCACTAGCATAGCTGATAAGGCAGCTGGGCTGAAGCATCAAAACGAAAAGATAGCACTCATTGCTGGGGGTGTCGCAGTCGGTCTAGTGGCCCTATGGTTTGTTCACCGCAATTAGCCGCTCTCTGATAGCCAGCAGCAGCAAGCCACCGAGTGCAACCACTAATGCCCAGAGATTTCCAGCCAGCCATCCCACACCCTTACTCAAGAAGTTAAGAAGCCAGGAGATAATGTCGCCTATGATTCCTGGGAGTGCCTCCGCAGCCTTACCAGCTAGCCTGGCTAGAAGGCTCGCTAGGTCTTTCAGTTTCTCCCGAATCCATTCCTTAGCCCCAGGGCCAGGTGGCGGGCCAGGTGGTAGGATGGGTGGTGGGCCAGGTGGTGGATAGGACCACCAACACCACCACCACCAGTAATGGCTAGGGTGATAGTAGCCCCCTCCTTCTATACATACGGCCCTTTTCAGGGCCCCTGACCATTTACCAGTTCAGCAATTTTCCTGAATGCACAAGAGTTCGCTATCTGTCTTTGTGTGTGTGAGAATGAGCACTTGCGGGTTTGTCCGGAGGGCTGCGGTTCTTAGAAACCCAGAAACTTAAAACAGACGCCAATAAAATGTCAGTTAATTAAAACTTAAGAAGGCCAGCAACACGTGATGTTCTGGCGGGTTTCACATGGAGACTGAGCACCTGTAGATTTGTCCGGAGGGCTACAATGCTAGGAAACGGGCGGGCGCAGAGGACACCTGAAAATAAAAGAATAAAAAATAAAACAATTATTGTACAGGGCAGTAAAGGAGACCAAAATAAGCAGAAACAAAAAAAAAAATTATCTACAACACGTGGTGTTCCCAAGCGATCACCCATCTAAGTACTAACCACGCCCGACGTTGCTTGACTTCGGTGATCGGACGAGAACCGGTATTTTCAACGTGGTATGGCCGTAGACGATGAATTGTGCCGCTTTGTTGTATATATACCTGAAGAGGGGAGAAGAGGTTGAACGACTACTTGGACACTTCTCTTTGAGGTCCGCGCGATAACTATATTAGTATCGTGCGGTGCCAATAAATCGGTGGTCAACCTGTGTCCACCTCAACTGATATTGACTTAAGAGAGAAGTAACAAAATACACCACCTCAAAGTAGGCCTGATGCCCAAAACACCCTAGCCCCAACCACGGGCCTTTTCAGGGCCGGAGGAGGGGAAAGGGGTTGAACGAGAAGTAATTTATGGACCCACCGACCCCTTTAACTAAACAAAGACAGTGAGATGTAAATAATAGGCGTGAGCTACTGTCACCTGATCGAGGAACACCAACAACACAACACACGGGGTCGGGGGAGGGAAAGGTGTGAACTCGTGGCAATGTCAACAAGAGGGGTGCTAAATTGGGATGTGATGGGTGGCCCTAAAAAGGGCCGTGGTGGGTGTGGCCGAGACTGGATCCTCTAACCTCCGAAGCCGTACAGTGTGCGGCCCTGGCGCTTGAGGGCGTAGACGACGTCCATGGCGGTGACGGTCTTCCTCTTGGCGTGCTCGGTGTAGGTGACAGCGTCACGGATGACGTTCTCTAGGAACACCTTGAGGACACCTCGGGTTTCCTCATAGATGAGCCCGGAGATGCGCTTGACACCTCCTCGCCGGGCCAGTCAGCGAATGGCAGGTTTGGTGATACCCTGGATGTTATCGTGCAGGACTTTGCGGTGACGCTTAGCGCCTCCTTTGCCGAGTCCCTTGCCGCCTTTACCTCTACCAGACATGTTTGCGATGCAGCGTTCAGTGTTATGAATGAAAAATCGCCGCCTCGAGTCGGGCTATTTATGCTTTTCCAGTGGTGGCGGCCATGTTGTTCACGCAATATGGCGGACAGGCGAGAGACGATTGGTTGGCCACCGGTCGAGTGAAGCCGAGAGTCGATTGGTTGGCGCCAGGAGTGAGAGTTCAATCGGATTCTCGTACTGGTCTGCGAGCCACGAGGACTATGCGTGATCAACACTACCAAGGAACAGAAGGGAGCGCGTTAAAATCCGGATCTAGGCGTTTCAAAGGCAGGGGAAGCTTCTGAGAGTACAAATATTTTTGATGAATCCCTTTATAAATGAAAGTAGGTCGTGGCCTTCGGACTTTAAAAAAAAAAAAAAAAAAAAAGGGGGTCCCTAATCATGTGTGGGGCCTGCCTGTGTGGGTTGGACGAATGGGTCTAGTTGATGTCAATTAGCGGTTTGGGGCCAAAAGGGTCGGGGCACTACAGGAGCGCCAAAAGAAAGCCCCCTAGGGACCCAACCCCCGGGGGCCCCACCCCCCAGGTCCCCGGGGGGCGACCGCCTGCGGGTCTCCGACCGGGCCGTCCTCTCTATCCCGGAGCGGACGCATGGCGACCAAGCCGCTCGCCACGATATATTACTCAGACATATTTTGGAAAAGCTGTCATATCTCCCAACACAAGCCGGTATTTTACGCCTGCAGCCACAAAGCTCCAAAAAAAAAACGGCGGGCTATTTTCTTACCACCACACGTTCGTTAACAGAATGTGCTACACACAGCACGCTTATTTCCCCCGCCAACAAGTGACGTGGAAGTTAATCAATGCGCGCTGAGCCAGTGATATACAAAATCTTGCTTTTATAAGCTTTTATTAATTTCTTTGCTTTTTTATAACATACATTGAAAAAAAACATTGTATGTACCAAATAAATTATATACAAATGTATGTATAAAATTATATACAAATGTATACTACATATTTTAATAGTGATATATAACCACAAAATGTTGCTGTTACCTCGGTCGGCGGCGTGGTCAAGTTGGTTAAACCACATCACACTCAGCAGGTCTAGAAATTGAATGGTTTGCAAGCTCAAACCCGGGTTTCCATTCAGTATTCTAGGCTGCCGTAGTGCGGATGGGGCACCTTCAAGGTTCGCTAGTATTTCGTTTCGATTAGCAACCAACAAGGGGGTCGCCTAATCTCTATACATGTGGTTTAACCAACACACCTCACATCTCTCGGAGGATGGCAAGTTGTGTGCATAAAAACCCGGGTTGTTGTCATCCTCTGAGAGGGGTGGGGGAATGAATCACAAAGCCGACTTTTGCATTTTTTTTTAAAATTCGCTCCGTGATGGTTTAGGCGGCTTTTTTTTTTTTTTTTTTTTGTTATAGGGGTGACTATATCTGAAAATATTAGGGCGCGTCGAATTAGAGGCTGACTTATTGGGCACATACAGATGGAGACCTATGGATGTGAGTGGCCGAAGCTCGGCACAGAACTTCATTGCGGCCGCCCAGCCATCGACCTTTATTGTTCTTGGCATGAGGCAAAGCGGGGCGAGGTGATAGAAGAGTGTATATTCTGTGAGAGGGGTGTTAGGAAACCATATGAGATGTGTGAGCGTTGCACACTAGACGCGCTTCATAGGATGGTTTGGAAGTTTGAAAAGACGACTGGAATCAAACTGCTACTCTATAAAGGGGTGAAGTTAGATCCTCAATATAGCCCAGAGGGCCTATAGGTGTGGCTTAGCGCAAATTTCGTCGGCCAACCACCATTGCGAGCAACCGTGTCACGTGGGAGAGAAAAAATGTTCATACACACCTTGTTTATCCGAGGAGTATATCCTTCCGCGCATTATCCACTGGCGGATCGTTCTGTGGAATAGGGGGGCGGCCCCAGATTTTCCTGATCGTGTATACAGGTTATTTCGACCCTAAAGCTTTTACAAACTCTGGCCGTGCCGCGTCTCGGCCTTTCAGAATGAGAGATTTTTTTGTCTCTTCGTCCAGATCCGCCGGCGCCTTGCTCCGAATATCTTTTTTCAACTGGTGAAATTTATTTTCTTCAGCTGTAATTATTTTATACTCCACGTCTGTAATTCTCCCATCATCCAAAGCTTTTGAAACAAGGTCGGCTATACTAGAAAGCTTAGCCGTCGCCAGAGTGCAAATTTCATCATGCTTCTTAGCTTTTGATGTTAGTTTGCGGGACGCTAGCTTGCTCCCAGCGGACATGATTCCACAAGCTAGGGCAGCTATCTCAAGCCCGACAACTATAGGGGCAGCGATAATGGTGGTAAGAAGCCCAACACCCCCCACCCCCATACCAAGGCTAGCCGCTAGCATCGCGCTGTCCACAGCGTCTAATGCATTAACGGCACGCCGATATTTTTTATACAGTGCAGCCCGTTTGTCCCTTTCATCTTCCAGAGACTTCCGAAGACGGGTAAGCTCTTGAATACGATAGGCACCGCCGTCACTAGTATCGATTGTAGGATAGAGCGACATTATTCTTTGCGCGTCAAACCTACTTCTTCAACTGAGATATTAAATGTTCAATGCGAACGGTGCTAATCGACCCTGTAGTGAACAAAAGCCGGACAAAAGCAGTAACGGTATTAAAAATGATCTCATCCACCACAACCTCTCCGAGCTCTACTATAATGTCCGTCTCTGTTGCCCGGGCCGCCCACGTCCCGTCGGCCGCGGAAGTAATGACGAGAGCAACATGCCTGGGGAGTGATGACGCACTCCATTTAATAGAGACCCCAGGAAGGACTGGGGCAAACTCAGTCTGAGCCACAGCCCCAATAGCTAACTCGAGATAGATGGTTGACTCCTTGGGAGGCTTACCTAGCATATCAAGGTCAGCTTTACACTCTGTAACAGCCTTCAGACAATATTTAGTCCCCTGGACTTTAGCCTCAGTCACCGATACGGCATAGAAGAGAGCCCTGGTGCACTGCATTTTCAGAAATGACTGGTATGTCACAACAGGAGACTTGTTGGGGCGTGTGACTGTCCTGCAGGCCTGATAACTCACAAACGCCTTGCCCATGTTGGTTAACCTGATAAGTATCCCATTGGGCTCGAGGTGAGTATATCCCGTGCGAAGCTCAAGCTGCAGATCCCAGTCATCGTCGTCGGGATGGTCTATGGCGGCACGAGCATAGACCCCCTGGGGAGTGAGCTGGAGGCCATAGATCTTGTAGTTATGACCCGGCTCCCGCCACCCAATAGTGTCGGCCAAATCAGCAAAGGTTAGGGTAGAGCATGCTCTTGGGCGATGCCTTCCTGGACCTTCTGAATCAGCCATTGTGTTTTCTGATGTGGAGTTCACAACTTAGATATGCCAATGGCACAGCTTTACCTTGTTCATCACGGACCGAAAGTCTAATATCGTTTAGAGTTCCTGTCTCCAACTTCTTATAACGAGGCACAGAGAAAACCTCGTGTCTCCCTTGATTACATTCCACATTTTTAACGGGCACAACCCTGAGGAGTGTGGAGGGAAGCGAATTATGACGGTTCTCATATGATGATAGACCCTCGAGATGAATGTACAACTCCTTATATAAGAGGAGTCTGGGAAACTCTTTTCCACCCGTCCCGGTATCATACAATTCCCACTCAGAACCCCCAAGAGTGTAGGATAAGCCTACTCCCAATATATTGGCTTCATATACACCATCGAGGGTTACAAGACCAGTTGCGGGGTTCTGTGTCAGAGAAAACTTTCGAGGCTCAAAGAATTGTTTGTTGAGAGTACACACATCATAGTATCCATCGGGTATAACAATCTTCTTACCCTCCAACCAGAACGTATTATTGTCCAGCTTATGGGAAATATTAACCCACGCAGGGTAGAACAACAATTCCACGATAGCTACCTCTAGGTCACCATCGCGGTTGTCTAGGACCGGGTTGAGGGGGATGGGTTCCCCACGCTGGATGTTGGTTAATGTGATGTACATATTAGCACGTGTAATAATTTACGAGTTCACTAAGGATGGTAAATACCCAACGGAGCAACCATGTCTGATGTGAAGTACGCAGCTTAGATATGCCAGTGGCACGTCGTTACCCTTTTCATCTAGGACCGAAAGTCTTATACCCCCTACCGTTCCAGTTTCTAGCCTTTTATAATGAGGCACAGAGAAAATCTCATGTCTCCCTTGATTACATTCCTCTTTTTTAACGGGTACAGCCCGGAGAAGTGTTGAGGGAAGAGAATTATGACGGTTTTCATATGATGATAGGCCCTCGAGATGAATGTACAACTCCTTATATATGATAAGGTTAGGAAACTTCGCCGCATAGAATGTAAACTCTTCATTGAACCGCTCACTTCTGTAGTCTATGCCGAACCCAAGAACCCCACCTAACCCTCCGAACCCTAAGACCACCCCCGATTTTATACCACCGAGACTTACAAGGCCAGTTGCGGGGTTGAGAGAAAGAGAGAGCTTCCGTGGCTCAAAGAATTGCTTGTTTAGAGCACAGACATCATAATACCCGTCGGGGATAACAACATTCTCGTCACCAAGTTTGAACCAATTGTTTTTCAGCTTCTCGGAAATATTAACCCACGCGGGGTAGAACAACAATTCCACGATAGCCACCTCTAGGTCACCATCGCGATTGTCTAGGACCGGGTTGAGGGGGATGGGTTCCCCATGTTGGACGTTGCTAAGTGTGAAAAACATATTAGCACAGCTAATAATAATGACTGCTTACGAGTTCAATAAGGACGCCAAATACCCGACGGGTGGAGTATACCCGTTTGCACAAATAAAGGATCTCACAAAGGTGGACATACAGGTCAACCTCCAAGGAGCCTTTCCGACACAGTTCCCCAACATGTTTGAAAAATACCGGTTGCCATACGTGGAGTCAGACCAGATCGTGCAAGCCTGGTACAGCAATCCGATGCAATTCTGGCAAAACCAACTCAACTTCGCAGTATGGTGTGCCACGGCGGGGTGTGGGGTGTCCGCGCAGGAGCATCTGTCCGGCCCTGACCCACTAACGCGAGCCGTCTTCATATTCCATGTCTACTACCAGATTCGCCGAATCCTCAAAGAGATGTGTGTGGCTCTACCACAAGACCAGGGTTGGAATGCCTTTGAAAATCCCTACGATGTAAGAGCCTATCAGCGTATATGCGCGGAATTTGGAATTCCCCAGAATGATAACTGGAGACGGCTCGGGAGGAATAACGGGTTGGGGAGTGTATACATTTACTGGACGAACACTGGTTATCGCGTCCTGCCTGATGGACATGATGGTGTATATGACCCAAAGCGTCATTCATTCACACAACAAACCACAAATGACATACTACACATAGATTATATCTCGGAAGACGATATTCACGCTGATTCTGGCTGGCAGGCTTTCATTCTTAACAAGTCGCAGGGCTTCACACGTCCCGGTGTTGAGCGAATAAATGACAGCATTCGAACCTATGTGTGGGCCATCTTAGGGGCCCAGGCTCAGACTAGAACACGAATTCTGGGAACCGGAACGGCGTTTGATGCCCAGAAGCAATTCCTGGTATTAGTAGAAGACGCCGTCTCTGCTCCCGTCGATCTCGCGGCAGCCATCAAAAGATATCAGGATGTGCTACAAAACGCGAGCTCAGAAGTTAATTATGTCTTTGGAACGGGGTTGTATATGGCCCCCAGCGACATTCTGCTTCGCATTGGCCAGATAGTTGGATATAACAACATGATCGTCATAGCAGAGCCAGGCCTAAAGCGTGGCCTGAATACAACCATTAATGCCCCTAAGCTGCCCACCATTGCACAGCCGACGTTAGAGTTGCCCAGCATTGCTCAGCCAGCGCAGCCGACCACTAGCATAGCTGATAAGGCAGCTGGGCTGAAGCATCAAAACGAAAAGATAGCACTCATTGCTGGGGGTGTCGCAGTCGGTCTAGTGGCCCTATGGTTTGTTCACCGCAATTAGCCGCTCTCTGATAGCCAGCAGCAGCAAGCCACCGAGTGCAACCACTAATGCCCAGAGATTTCCAGCCAGCCATCCCACACCCTTACTCAAGAAGTTAAGAAGCCAGGAGATAATGTCGCCTATGATTCCTGGGAGTGCCTCCGCAGCCTTACCAGCTAGCCTGGCTAGAAGGCTCGCTAGGTCTTTCAGTTTCTCCCGAATCCATTCCTTAGCCCCAGGGCCAGGTGGCGGGCCAGGTGGTAGGATGGGTGGTGGGCCAGGTGGTGGATAGGACCACCAACACCACCACCACCAGTAATGGCTAGGGTGATAGTGGAAATTAAGAGGCCGATCGCTGTGACAATGCTCGCTATGGTGATACCCTTCTCTCGGAACAGAGTCCGCAGCCTCTCACCCAGTGTGGTGTCTTCATTGACCACCCGATGAATGGTTTCACGGATCCGGCTGAACTGGGTGCGCAAGTCTTCGTGTAACTCAGCTACTTCTATTAAAAGCCTCTTCTTAGCTTCTTCAATATCGGCAATCTTTTGCTCTTGAAAGTCCCTGCTCTCCTCATTGGGTGCTATCAACATTTTCCGCCGCCGTATGGCGATCTCTTTTTCTTGCTGGTCGAGAATAACGAGGTAGTTTGTGAGCTTACCTTTAATCGTCGTCGCCGCTTTGTCAAGCGCCATGAGCCCCCGGAGTTCTCTTACTGGGGGTAGGCCTTTCTCCCCCAGGTACTGGTCTACTTGTGAGGTTTCTAAAACACGCTGCACTTCTGGACTCGACATGGCCCGTTCTAAGATATTGCCAATATTTGAAGCTATTTGTGGGACATCCTGAATATCTGCACCACCTAAAGCAGCTTCTTCCTCAGCCAGATCACTATCAGTCTGCTTGAGGATGGTGACAGCCTTTGGCGGTATTTTTCTCCCAAACCCCAATGCCTCTCTGGTACTCGCTCTGAGGCCACTCAAAGCTAAAGGCATACCATCCAACTTTGTAATTCTTTCGCGTCCAACATAGAGCGCATTCTCGCTACTCAACCTAATTTTTGTATAATCTTTGCCTGTTATAGGTGTGATACCCCACAGCTCCTTCACCCTTCTAAAATAGTCATCAATGGCGCTGTTTTCTAGCTCCACTTGTAAGTTGCGCTCCCCCTGTGACGTCTCCCCCTGTCTCCTCATACTCCCTAGAAAACATCTCTCTCGAGTACGAAGTAGTCACTGAACCCACGTTGGCCCGGCTAATTCGGAGCATGTATGAGAGCCGTATGGTGGTGTTATACGAGCGGGTCCTACGACATAGACGGATCCCTCAGAAAAAGGAGGACTCGATATGGAACATCAATCTGAACACACCCTGTAAGTCTTTGAAAGGCATTCTCCTATTATGGGAAGACCCCGCCAACCAAAAAGATTTTGCACGCCAACAGAGTGGTTTTACAACCCACAGATCACCAAAGTTGAAGTCATCGTAGAAGGACAAGCCAATCAGCTATTTGCGCACGGCTTAGCACCACACCAGCTCTGGGACGAAGCGAGGAAATTCTTCGCTGGTGGCCTCAAAAGGCACCCTGAGACAAGCGCAGTCGCCAAAGAGCTAGGATTGTTCGATGTTAGTCTAGGCGAGTACTTGACGTCAAAATTCTGCTTGTGGCTGGACTTCCGGACCTCCGACGATGACCATCTTCACGGCAGCGGCCGGCGTGTAGAGAACGGCTCTGAGGGCATCACTCTCCAGATCACGAAAGAGGCCGAACCGGCGGGGCCCCTGTACTGCTACGTTTATTTGGTTATGGACGGACAGCTGAACATCGACACCGGGAGATTCGTTAGTGCTGTTTATTAATAGAGTTCCCACTTAAGCCACACTCGGCCATCATCACAGGCCCCACATCGTGTGGTAAAACCGAATTAATTCTCGACCTCCTGGAAGGCCCGTACAGGGGTGTTTTCGAGCATATTGTAATTGCTTGCCCTTCGGTACGATACAATGAAACATACCGAGCCCGGCCGTGGGTGTGGTCAGATCGCGAGGTCTTCATATTTGACCCCGGTGATCGGCTGCTCAAATGGCTAGAGGCCTTCTATAAAATGTTTCAGGGGACACCAACGTTATACATCATTGATGACTGCAGCGCAGAGGACGCTATTGCGCAGAAGCGGACTATGTTGACTTATCTAGCTTTTAGCGGGCGACATGCCCAGCAAAGTCTGTGGGTTCAAACCCAGAAGTACAACGCCGTTGCGAAAGGCCTCAGAGCGCAGACACAATGGGTGGCGCTCTTCCATTCCAAGGATAAGGATAACTTTGAAGACTGCCTACATCATCCACTCTAGGGAGGAACGTGATGGGGTGCGAAAGCAACTCGAAGCCAATGAGTTCTCAAAGCTGGTACTGAGGACCAAGTTCCCATTTTCTTATAAAGTGCTCAAAGCTGGTGAGGTTTGTTAGATACTAAGCATATGTTAAGCATCAGCTAAGCATATGTTAAGCATCAGCTAAGCATATGTTAAGCATCAGCTAAGCATATGTTAAGCATCAGCTAAGCATGTATGAAGCAGTGCTTTGTTACTCCGTAACAGCCTTAGTTGTATTACAACTGATATGCACATGTTGTGTGCTTGGATGGGCTGTGCATTCCTATATTAGAGTTAGACGTTGGGTATTTGCAAACGCTGTGATGGATTGTGACACCATACTCGACCAGCTGTTACGTGAAGAGGCAAAGCCGGTAGAGTCTGCTCCGGAACCTACAACAACACCACAGTCCGGACATGCATCACCACCTGCCACAACGCCACAGTCCGGACATGCGTTGCATCGTGAAAGGCTGGCAGCACTTGCGGCTGGGGGACGTGCCGGGCAGTACATAGGAGGTAAGTACTCCAAACTTACAATGGAACAGGTTGAGGCCTTGCCTGATCAAGAAATTGAGAAGCTATATGCGAGGCATGAGGCGAGGCTTGGAGCTGCAATAACAAAGACCCTAGGCACGGCTATGCTACAGATGTACGCACAAGTGGCAAGTATGTTCCTCCCCATTGCTGATAATCAAGCTTTGGTGACAGACCTGGAGGCCGACCCGTTTCTAGGGCATGCGCTAAACACAGTTACATGTGAACTCTACCATAAGTTCGGTATGTGCTTAGCACCTGCAACTGTCGCGCTAGCAACTTTTAGGCACTGCCATTTTGGACATATCTGTCCTAAGCAAGAACAAGATGGAGGAGGAGACCCCCGAAATTTCTCCACAGGAGACGGAGAAACTAGTGACGAAGGACCCCAGGAAAGTTGCTGCTGGGAAGAGAGGAGCTGCTACTCGAAAGAGTCGTGAAGCAGAGAGGCTGTCTCTAGCTCTGCAGCAGGCTGTTCGTGAGAAGAAACGAAAGTTAGCCCCCGAGCATGAGCAGGCCCCACCACCGCTGTTTCCAATAGTGCCAGTTGATTACCGTGGCTGGACTCCCTG
This sequence comes from Cepaea hortensis, assembly GCA_963921405.1. NCBI lineage: Eukaryota > Metazoa > Mollusca > Gastropoda > Stylommatophora > Helicidae > Cepaea > Cepaea hortensis. Next base: position 43,866,143 of record OY992888.1, read on the forward strand.
GATTATCGGAGTGGCTGGCGTTGTTGTTGTCGTCGGAGTAATTAGGCAGAAAATGCGGCGGACTAAAGCACCTGCCCCGCCTGCGCCCTCCAAGCGACCGGAGACTAACATATTAAAGAATAGAGATCCATTTTATATGGAATAATGGCAGGCGTTGACGGGAAGCTATTGTTAACGCCGTTTACCACGGCGCTGTGGTGGCCGCGCTTACGGTAGGCACCGCAAAACTGACCAAGGTGATTTTCAAAGGGGCAACCTTGCCCAAGCTAGACGCTGATATGTATGACCTTGGGATGATGGTTTTAGACACGTCCATCGCCTTAGCACTCCGAGATTTGCTTATCAAAGAGGGCTTGATCCCCGCTGATATATTGCATAAACCCTTACAGTATCAGCCCCGCTAGCTATGGCCTCTGTCGCAATGATGATAGGGGGCGCTGTTGTCAATGCCCTCGCGTTTACGGGGGGCAACTACCTCTTTTCCAAGCTAGGGCATGCGGACGCCCATGAAGAAATGAGGCGGCACGATGAGGCTGTCGAGCGGCTACAGGCAGCCCAGGCTGAGTGGATGAGACAGAGAACCGCGCGGCTGGACTGGCTCAACGATGAGCTACAGCGTGAAGGCCACGCCGTTCACTCTTTCCAGGATGTCGACCAGGCCATGCGGGAATACAGCCTGATCTCTGGCAAACGTGTCGAGCCCCTCGAGCCTGAACCTCGCCTGTCGGATTTCTATGTGCCATCAGAGCCGCAGAAAGACCGCGAGATCACTTTTATCGTTCTTGGGCTGGCAGCGACTGGTATTGTTGCTTACAAGTTGCTTAAGAGATTGACCGCTGCTACCAAAATGAAAGATCTGGAGGATATCTACTACAGCCCTCAGGGCTACTGGAAAGGCTTGGCGGCCATTAAGAAGCTAGCTGCTGCAGCTAATGTTTCGGAGGATGTTGCCCGAGACTGGCTCAAGAAGCAAGCTATTTTTCAGATCTATTTACCCGCTCCTCGTTACATTCCGCGGCCATCTATTGATGAAGATAGAAAGAATGCCGTCCATCGGGCTGACTTGCTCTACCTACCACATGACCAGGTTGGTCGTAAGACATTTAAGTATGCCTTGACAGTTGTGGATGTTGCCTCACGGTTTAAGGAAGCAGAGGCTTTGACAGACAAGAGCAGTGAAGGGGTGGCTTTGGCCCTAGAGCGAATTTACAAACGCGGGCCACTCAAATGGCCACGGCTTCTGCAGATTGATCCGGGGCGTGAGTTTATGGGTGCTGTGAGCCAGCTGGCAGCAAAGCATAAGACACAGATACGGCGTGGAGAAGCTGGGAATCACCGGCAGCAGGCGATCGTCGAGAGGTTCAATCGCACTCTGGCGGAGAGACTGTTCGGTGCCCAGTACGCCCAAGAGTTACTACTGGCGGCTCGAGGGTCCTCTGAACGTTCAGCTGAATGGGTTCGGGCTCTTCCTCAGGTGGTCGCGGCTCTTAACGGTGAGGTGACTCGTTTGACGGGTCGGAAGCCGGTTGATGCCATTAAGGACACTTCTGTATCCCATTCACCGGCCGCTCCTGCTCACCGTACTATCGGCCTCAAGGAGCCTGTGATTCCGTCTGAGGCTCTAGTTCGGTATCTGTATGCAAGCTCGCCTGGGGAGCATGAGCTTGAAGGTGGCCGGCGCCGGGCGACTGATCCTTCGTGGTCATTAACAGTACACGAGATTCGTAGAACAGTATGCCAGGATGGGCGGCCTGCGCTGTACTACCTGGAGGATGGGCCAGCGCGGGGCTTCGTTCGCGAAGAGCTGATGATTGTTCCTCCCGACACCCAAATGCCTCCTGACCGGATCCTCCCTAAGCGATGAGGCCCAGGCTGGCTATCTGCCCGTTATGCATCCCTCGGTTCTCTACTCTATGGACTTCTACCTCGTAGATGGACCAGCTCGTGGATGTGAGGAGCTCCACAGCTACTCCCTAGCAGGATTCTAGGTAGCCGTAGGCCCTAGTGTTGATACCATCAGCACAAATCCATTTTTTCGTGTCCATGGGGCTCAGAGATGTTTTGTTCATCTCATAAACCCCTATCTGGTGGCCATTGCTTCGTATGGCAACCTGTGTGTGCTTGTATTCCCGCTGACCGAACAGACTGTCCTTGTAGTGTTCGTGTCTGAGGTCCTTCTTCACAACTGCCCGAGCCACTCCTTTGGCTTTCTTGATGTTGGCGGCCTCCTTTAGGATTGAGTACATCTTTGGTCTGAGACCGACGGACTCAGCTATCGAGCGGCCGTTGCATTCATCTTTGAATTTGCCGACCACCTTTTTATTCGCAGTCGAATGGTTGGGGCCGTCACGCGGATAATCTGAGAAGTCGTACCAGTCGGGGTGAGTCTTCATGTCCGCGTACACATCCTCAGTCTCCACCTGAAGTAGAAGGGAGTCAGTATCAGTGTAGCAGAGCTGGAGTCTATTACCGTATTGGGGTTTAAGCCGATTGCACCAGAAGTCGTACATGAGGTACTTGGATTGGTCCAGGATGGCCTGCCCACAATAGACTGGTTTATTCAGCTGGACCTTGTTCTTGATGCTGTGCACCGCCACCAGTCCACCGTTGAAGATTCTACACGATTCGTAGTTGGGGCTGGCGATTAATTTTCGGAGTCGGTCAGTCTCGGTGCCTCTGATAAGGTTGACTCTGATGCGTTTGCGAACATTCTCCATACTCTTCCCAAAGACGGCATTGTTCATCAGCTTGAAGAAGTCCTTCTCAAATTCCGACTTGGCTTGGGCTCGTAGAGAGGTGTTCATCTCTATGTAGGGCTTCATCCATTGGGACTGATTGAACTTGATGGTTCGGTGGATCTGGGTGACCTCTAGACCGAGGCTGTGATAGAGTTTGAGATTGCGGTAGTGGACGACGTATCGCTCCTTGTTGTGGAGATGAGGTACCAGCTTTTTTTGCTCCGTGAACTTACCCCCCAGTTTGTTCTGGAGCTCGCGCTGATAGCTGCTCAACCAGGCCTCTGGGATGGTCATGGTTTCTGGAGCTAGCGGATAGTCACTGTGGGCTTCATGTAGGTGCGCTGGGTACTTCAAATCAACCTCAACAAGCCATCCCTCTGGGGCGTTGTCGGGGGTGTTGAGTACCTCCTCGAGAGTTGGATTGGCCCATTGGAACCCTCCGGTGGGGAGGTATTCCATCATGGCCCACCCATACAGGTTATTTGCATCTAGGTACATGATCCACGAATTGGGTGTTGTGGGGTCATAGTCTGAAGTCTTGGGGTTGTTGGCCTTAGCATACCGCTTGGAGACCATGGCCACACCCCCTCGGAGTCCCTTCTCAAAGAGGAGGTGGATATCCAAGTCGGTTAGGAGCTCGAGTTGCACCTTCGTCTTTTTTAGGAGTGCGTCCCATGCCAGGCCTGGTGCACTGATATAGTGGGCTGGGTCGAGCTGATATACCTCCATACAGGTGTCTCGGAATGCCTCGAATATATCAGCCAACAGACTGACGTCTGTTTTCAGGTATAGGTCATGGTAGCCTCCGAGTGTTTTGCAATCGAGCTCCTGCCACACTTTCTGGGCGTGGGCATAGTCAGAGTCACTGATTCCTTCTCGGGTGAGCTTGCTGTAGAATGCCTCTTTGGGTGGTAGGCGGTCCTCTGCAAAGCGCTCGAAGCTGTCCATATATTCGTAGGGGTATACACCCTTACGGAGAAGGAGATGTGACTGGCTCTGGCTTAGCGTGGTCCTGAACTTGTTCATTAAGACAGCCCAGGGGGTGTGCTTCTCAGTGTTGCACGTCTCACATCTTGAGATTATATCGTTGCCTCTACGTGTCAGAGCCATTGATTTACCGCAGTGTGTCAGCTCGCTGAGGTTCCCTACCAGGGTGTCTAGAGAGCTATTCATGAACTGTAGGCTGTCAATGAATTGCAGCTGACCGATGGTGAAGGAGACGTACTTCTCTATGGTGTTTGGTATGCAGGTGATTGTTGTGTTGTCTACCTGTTTGGTTTGCCATTGGCCGTTTTTCTTCTTCTTGTAGACCGTTCTTTTTCCCCAGTCCAGACGGCCGGCCGCTTGTATGATGATGTGGGAGTCGTATCCTCTGAGGTTGTGAAAGACTACAGGTATCCTCAGCTTGTCTCTATTGATGCGCCATGCTAGATTACAGACATTGTGGGCAGCGCCCCGGTATTTGCCTGTAATATGGCAGTGGTCTCTCACCTTGTCCTCCTCCAGCGGCTCTTTACAGATGTGGCAGGTGGTGGCGGAGGCAAAGTCTTCACGGTCTTTTTGCCCCAGCACCATCAGAGCCGGCCGCTGTAACTTGTGGTGGATGGTGGCCTGCTCTCGTCCCAAGCGTTTGAGGAATTCATCGGCAGCATCCTCCCCCCGATATACGACGGGGTTTGTGGTGAGCCCGTCGCAGCGTACAAAGGTGTAGCCAAAGCCGCAGGGGGGGGGGGGGCTGCTCAGCAAGTTGGCGCGTGTTGCTCTGGCTTGGATCCATTGCCGCACCATGTACTGGAACGTTCAAGGTCTCAAAGTCTGCGTATATGATGTATGGCGCCCTCATCTGTTTCTGGAGGGACTTGAAATTCATCTTTCCCTCTTTAGGCATGACATTCACCTGGCAGGCTGTGTTGATGCCTTGGCAGAGTGGCACATGTTGGTCCAAGGTTTCCTGAGAGGAGTGTACATGGAGACAGTTGAGACATGGATACTTCTTACCCTCATATTTACTGTTTCCATATAGAAGCCGCCCCACATCCTTGACCCAGACATAGTGCCTATTCTCATCCTTACATAGGAGCAAGAGGTTGATTTGGTTGCGCTGGAGTGTGTTGGTCCGGAGTATGGTTGGTCCTTTGTTCCACCCAAAGACTCTGATGGCTATGGTAGGATTCTGGTTTTCAAACTTCGCAATGCTGGTCAGCTGCACTGGGAACTCGATTCCTTCAAAGTTTAGCTCTCCCAGGTGGGCGCTATAATTGTTGAGCCTATCAGGATGCTCTCCATTTGCTACTGGGTAGAGCGCTGAGAGTATGGCCCATTCAAAGCAGCGGTTGTCCTCATTCTTTACATTCATAACACTACGTGGTGGAATGAAGCTGGGTGTCGAGAAGTAGCTAGAGCCTCGGAATGGTTGGTATTTTACTATGTAGAGGTCGAGCTGCACACACTCATCATAGTGCCAATCCGAGCCCTGTTCGGTGAAGCATTCACTGTCAGCGAATATCTTGGCTCTGGCGAGCTTCAGCCCCTCATCAATTTCCCCCTCGTGCAGTACTTCATAGTTCCTGCTTCCATGGGTGGCGATTGCCGTAATCTGTTCGCCTTCTGGGGTGGTGCGGTAGTATTTTAGATGGAGATACAGCTGCATTTTAACGCTGCCATAATCCCCCAACCCTTTTACCACCAGGGCTTTGATGGCGGGCTCCATCGAAAACATAAATTGTCCAGGCTCATCATAGTCGCTACCTTCTGGGACGCTTGCTTCATATTTTCTCAGGCTCCCCTCAATCTCCCGGGTGAGTTTCAATTCGGGTGCATTGCGAATTAGCTCCGCCAACTCCTCATCCATTTCCTCTCGCACACTATCAGCTCGGGCAAGGAACTCTGCTTCGAGGTCGGCGTGGCGTTGAGCACGCTGCCGGGCGCGGTGTCGTCGCTCGGCGACGATCGCGGCTCGGTCCGCGGCGGTACCATATACAAATCTCAGGGCGGTGGTAATCCCTGCTTCAAGTCGTGCCCCTTGTAGGTTGGGGTTCTTCTCGAGCAGGGTGGCCCGAGCCATCTCACGCGCTCTGGATATTTCCCCCTCAAGAACGGCCTTCCTCCTCCCACTGTATGGCATGCCATACTCGCGGGCTTGCTGTTTCAACTGAATCAGCGTAGGCATTGCTAAATACACAGATCCGTCAGTCTCTAACAAGTAGGTGTGTAAGTACACCGATGACTTCACCTCTCTCTAATTGAAAGTTCAATCCACTATAATCTTAGCAATTCGACGAATCTCTGCATTATAGTCCTTTACATTCTCTTCGTACCAGATTCGGTGATACTCCTTGTCATATCCACATTCTTTACATAGTTCTAGGAGGTTGTTGACCCCCTTCCCACAATTCCGACATGGTTTAATACATGAACCCTTCCGTATTAGCACTGCATGGACTTTTCAGTAGTCCCTCATACAACTCCGATTGCAGGGCTCTGTGGAACGTAGCCGTAGCCACTTACAACTGTTCTTCGCGGTGCGCATCTTGGTATGTCTGTAGATGATACACTCTAAATCGACGACTCGGTCGCCATGCGTGCGCTCCGGGATACAGAGGACGGCCCGGTCGGAGAAACGCAGGCGGTCGCCCCCCGGGCCCTGGGGGGTGGGGCCCCCGGGGGTTGGGTCCCTAGGGGGCTTTCTTTTGGCGCTCATGTAGTGCCCCGACCCTTTTGGCCCCAAACCGCTAATTGACATCTACTGGTCTTAATGTGGGTGTGACTTGAGTACTGGCACTGGACTACAGGAGGGGAGTCATGAATCGCGCACCATATACCCAAGAAAACGACTTTGTAACCCGGAGACGGCCCGGTTGCCGGCGGAATGAGGAGGAAAAGAACCAGCACCTAAAACCCGAGTGTTTCTGTGTGTGGGCATGACTGGAGAAATGGAAGTGGCCAGTCTGCAACGAAATGATGACAGGGGGAGGACTGTTAGGTACCAAATTTTCCACCGAGAGGCCCAGTAAAAGAAGCCCAGCCCAGTTTGTCTAGCCAGCCCTTTTCCCCGACTTATAATAAATACACGTGTCAGTTAGCAGGTGAAAAGTGTGAGTGAGCGAGTGGTGTTAGTGTTTGTAGAGACCAGAACTCGGGTGTGCAATCATCATCAGGTGCTAACCGGGGTCTATTTGGGGGTGGTCCTAACAAGGACCGTTATGAGGACTGGCTGTTGGGGTACTTAAGCTCGCTCTCCTCGGATACGTCTGGCCAGCTGGATGTCCTTGGGCATGATGGTGACAGGCTTGGCGTGGATAGCGCACAAGTTAGTGTCCTCGAAGAGACCCACCAGGTAGGCTTCGCTGGCCTCTTGCAGGGCCATGGTTTTTCACCGTCTGTTTTTGTTAATTTTAATCTACAGATTTGAGCAGAAAACGACGCTATGCCACCCAAAGTCAGCAGCAAAGGGGCAAAGAAGGCCGGCAAAGCCAAGGCAGTGAGGACCGGAGACAAGAAAAAGAAGAGGAGGAGAAAGGAAAGCTACAGCATCTACATTTACAAAGTGTTCAAGCAAGTGCACCCAGACACCGGCATTTCTAGCAAGGCCATGTCCATCATGAACTCCTTCGTCAACGACATCTTTGAGAGGATTTCAGCCGAAGCCAGCCGCCTGGCCCACTACAACAAGCGCAGCACCATCACCTTCAGAGAGATCCAGATCGCTGTCCGTCTCCTCCTGCCCGGTGAGCTGGCCAAGCACGCTGTCAGTGAAGGCACCAAGGCCGTCACCAAATACACTACTTCCAAGTAGACGACACCCCCCTCCTTCTATACATACGGCCCTTTTCAGGGCCCCTGACCATTTACCAGTTCAGCAATTTTCCTGAATGCACAAGAGTTCGCTATCTGTCTTTGTGTGTGTGAGAATGAGCACTTGCGGGTTTGTCCGGAGGGCTGCGGTTCTTAGAAACCCAGGAACTTAAAACAGACGCCAATAAAATGTCAGTTAATTAAAACTTAAGAAGGCCAGCAACACGTGATGTTCTGGCGGCTTTCACATGGAGACTGAGCACCTGTAGATTTGTCCGGTGAGCTACAATGCTAGGAAACGGGCGGGCGCAGCGGACACCTGAAAATAAAAGAATAAAAAATAAAACAATTATTGTACAGGGCAGTAAAAGAGACCAAAATAAGCAGAAACCAAAAAAAAAAAAAATTGTCTACAACACGTGGTGTTCCCAAGCGGTCACCCATCTAAGTACTAACCACGCCCGACGTTGCTTGACTTCGGTGATCGGACGAGAACCGGTATTTTCAACGTGGTATGGCCGTAGACGATGAATGGTGCCGCTTTGTTGTATATATACCTGAAGAGGGGAGAAGAGGCTGAACGACTACTTGGACACTTCTCTTTGAGGTCCGCGCGATAACTATATTAGTATCGTGCGGTGCCAATAAATCGGTGGTCAACCTGTGTCCACCTCAACTGATATTGACTTAAGAGAGAAGTAACAAAATACACCACCTCAAAGTAGGCCTGATGCCCAAAACACCCCCACCCCAACCACGGGACTTTTCAGGGCCGGAGGAGGGGAAAGGGGTTGAACGAGAAGTAATTTATGGACCCACCGACCCCCTTAACTAAACAAAGACAGTGAGATGTAAATAATAGGCGTGAGCTGCTGTCACCAGATCGAGGAACACCAACAACACAACACACGGGGGTCGGGGGGAGGGAAAGGTGTGAACTCCGAAGCCGTACAGTGTGCGGCCCTGGCGCTTGAGGGCGTAGACGACGTCCATGGCGGTGACGGTCTTCCTCTTGGCGTGCTCGGTGTAGGTGACAGCGTCACGGATGACGTTCTCTAGGAACACCTTGAGGACACCTCGGGTTTCCTCATAGATGAGTCCACAATTCCAACAGACCATATTTGTACTATCTACTGTCTCTCTTATATGATTTCTTTTCTGTCTTTGTCTATCTTGAGCACCTTCACTATTTCCCACCAATGTCTGTATTTCAGCCCTGGCTTGATCAACTCTACGTCTCCTCCATCCGTACCTTGTCTGTCCTACTTCCATAGGTTCTTCCATTCTTTGTTTAACATTACTTCCAATCTCGTAGCCTAAATCTCCTCCTTAAACTTTCTTCTTGTATGACTATATCTACTGCCTGTGACAATCTCGCTGGATTTTCCCTCATCAGCTTAAATTTTAGTCCGTCTGAGCGTAATCCATCCACAAATATTCCTTCATAACATTCTTTCTACTTCCTCACCTTGCACATTCTGCCCCAAAAATGCCTCTTCTGCTAAATTTATCAATCTATCGCTATATAATTGTACACTCTCCCCATTTTCCTGTCTGGACTGTCTCAGCACAGAAAATGCGTGTTGGGGGTCTGTGATCTCTGCATATTTATGGGCCAGATCATCTTTGAACTGTTCCCAAGTTTCATCTATTCCTGCCTCTAATTTTCTTCTTATATGGTCAGAGACTGGCGATATACTAGCCTGATAAGAAATTTTTTTCTTCTCTTCATCTGTAGCTCCTACTAAAAAAGCATGCTTCTCTATGGCTACCATCCATTTCTTGAAATGCCTGGCCTGACCGCTAAATTTCTCGATATTAGTACCCACGCCCTGTTGTTTCAAGGCTGTGTCCAACCTGGATATAGCTCTTCCTACACCTGTCAATGCCTGCCCCAATGAGAGGTCTGGCTGTTCCATTATAACTTTATACAGTATTATAATTTACCTAATTCACAAATGTTACAATCAATTTATACTGTAAATTCAAATTAATTAATTTACTACGATTTTAATACTTTACTTTACTAGTTTGTGAAGTCCAGCGCCGCGTAGGTGTTCCAGTTTTTATTTTTCGATCAAAGAGCAGCACTTCTCGACAATAGGCTTCACCACGATCAGATAGCGATCAGAGAGCAGCTTTTCCCGACTAATAACAGGTTTTCTCTATATGACCTATCCAGTGCCAAGGTCTGTTAATCACCCCGTGATTCGCTTGGTATTCATTTTATTTACTGCTTTTTCTTGCCTAGTGTGAAATCTGTTATTTCTTTCTTTCGGTTGTCCAATAACATTTCAATTATTTATTTATTTAAGCTGACCACAGTTTTCTCTGTTTTTATGTCCACTGTTTCATGTTTTTCTATTGTATTGTATCTTATTTGTCTTCAGTTCCTGATGCCTATTGTAATTCCTGTTAGCTACATCTTGCAGTTGTCTAACCTGGCTTAGTTTCATCCGCTGTTTACTGGTTCGCATGTACTTACTCTTGTCCCGTTGCCTAGTAGATTTTCTGTTACTTATTTCTGTCTATTGTCTGGTGTCTTCTCTGTTTTATACTTCTTTATACTGCCTAACGTCGTCTTTGTTATTTACTTCTGTATAATGCTCAGTGTCTGTCATTTATTTCTTTTCTGTCTCTGTTGCCTCCCTTGTTATTAATTTATTTTCATTATACAGTGTCTTTTCTGTTGTTTAATTCTTCCCGTAGCCTAGTGTCTTCTCTGTTATTTGCTTCTTTCACATTTCCTCCTATTTCTGTCTAGTGTGCCATATTTTTTGTGATTTAATAATTTCTAATGTATGCTTTTCTGTTCGCATCTTTTTGTCTGGAATGGAATCCTCTGCCTTCTTTCTGTCGTCTAGTGTTCACTTCTAGCTGCTTCTTTCTGTCGTCTAGTGTCCACTTCTATCTGTTTCATTCTGTCGTATAGTGTAAACTTCAATCTGTAACTTTCTGTCCTATAGTCTTCTTATGTGTCTGTTTATTACGTCTAAAAATAATGTATATCCTGTATAGACGTAGACGTCAACCCCAGCATTTTTTGGCTGTTCGTGATTCCTGGTCAAGTTTACGTTCATTGCTTTCCGAAGGACCGACACCCATACCATTTCATAAAGAACCAACACCGCTGTGTTTCGAACGCGGTATGCGGGATTACGAACTGCGTCCGTAACACCTTCACGACGGAGCTTTACGTCACCTACTGTCCTATTGTGTATGTTGCTTTCTGTTATTTAGTGTCCTCATGTATCTGTTTCTCTCTATTGTCTAGTGCCCTATTGTATCTGGTTCTTTCTGTCGTCTATTGTTCTTTGTTATCTTCTTCTTTCTGTTGTCTAGTGTGTCTTTTTGAATCAGCTTCTGTCCGATGTCTAGTCTGTCCTTTTGTACCTGCTTATTTCTTTTGTCTATCTGTCCTATTGTACCTACTTATTTCTGTTGTTTATCTGTCCTTTTCTAACTGCTTATTTCTGTTGTCTATATGTACTTTTGTACCTGCTTATTTCTTTTGTCTATCTGTCCTATTGTACCTACTTATTTCTTTTGTCTATCTGTCCTTTTGTACCAACTTATTTCTTTTAACTATATGTCCTTTTGTACCTACTTATTTCTGTTGTCTATATGTCCTTTTGTACCTGCTTATTTCTTTTGTCTATCTGTCCTATTGTACCTACTTATTTCTTTTGTCTATCTGTCCTTTTGTACCAACTTATTTCTTTTAACTATATGTCCTTTTGTACCTACTTATTTCTTTTGTCTATATGTCCTTTTGTACCTACTTATTTCTTTTGTCTATATGTCCTTTTGTACCTGCTTATTTCTTTTGTCTATATGTCCTTGTGTACCTGCTTATTTCTTTTGTCTATATGTCCTTTTGTCGTTGCTTCTTTCTGTTTTATTTCTTCGCTTACTTTGAACTCAAGCGTAGTTCATACACATGCTACTATATCTAGTGCACCGGACTGATTTTAGTATGTGGTTTTTTTTTCTGGTTGTTGTTGTTTTTTTGTTTTTTTGCATATCCTTTACAGGACATCGCTGTCAACATCAGCATCTTTCAGCTTATTTTTGATTTCTTGGCAAGATTACGCTCAGTGGTTTGCCATTGCTTTCTGTACTACCGGCTCATATCCCTCGTAAGTTACCGACGCGGAGAGAACGGCCATCGATTCTCACTTACGTCACGTTACTCACAAGAGCATACGGGATTACGAAGAAAGTCGTTAATACCTAGGCCAGGGAGACCGGCAGTGTGTGGATTAGCTTCCCTATTATTAATGTCCCTCACACTCAGGCGAACCCACTACGACGTCTGAAGTACTTGTAATTTACGTCTAAGTCAAGGACGAAAAGTCAACATTTTAGTTTAGCTTACCAGTGTGGTGTTTGAACCCGCTACCTCGGCATGGACACACGGGAAATATAAGAGCGAGTACTCTTATCCATTTTGCCATGCTGACCTCCTTTTTTCATTCATCTTTGTCTTCTGATTATTTCTGTTGTCTGTCTATCCTTTTGACGTTGCTTCTATCTGTTTTCTGTCTCTCCTTTTGTTTTTGCTTCTCTCTGTTGTCTATCTCTCCTTTTGTATTTACTTCTATCTGTTGCCTATCTCTGCTTTTATATTTGCCTCTATCTGCTGTCTCTCTATCCTTTTTTAATTTCTTCTATCTGTTGTCTATCTATCTTTTTGTCTTTGCTTCTTTCTGTTGTTGAGTTTGTCCGCTTGTATCTGCTTCTTTCTGTTGTTTAGTTTGTCCGCGTGTATCTGCTTCTTTCTGTTGTTTAGTTTGTCCGCTTGTATCTGCTTCTCTCTGTTGTTTATTTTGTCCGGTTTTATTTGTTTCTCTTTGTTTTTTCAGTTTGTCCGCTAGTATCTTATCCTTTCTGTTGGTTAATTTGTCCTCTTGTATCAGTTTCGTTTTGTTGTTTAGTTTGTCCGCTTATATCTGCTTCTTTCTGTCTTGTTAGTTTCTCCGCTTATATCTGCTTCTTATTGTTGATTAGTTTGTCCTCCTGTAACTGCTTCTTTCTGTTGTCTAGTTTTTCCTTTTGTAGCTACTTCTTTCTATTGTTTAGTGTGTCCGCTTGTATCTGCTGAATATGCTATTTTCAATTGACCATTTGGAATTTGGGCTGCCGAGGTAGCGTGATGAATAGACGCTCGCTTGAAAGTCCTATGGTGAAGGGTTCGAATTCTAATCGGAGCGGATTTTAATAACTGACGTGGCCTCTCAGACAGACCCAGCCTAAAATGGGTACCAGTAAATGTCTTGGGAAGTAAAGGCGACATGTGTGATACTAAACATATCACCCACCGAGTGTCGATTAATCTATAACAATGGGAGTCAAACACCATAACCTAAACCGAGTATAAAAGGGTCCCCTTTCTTTAAATTTCGAACTTGGTGTGTTTGTCTCTGCCGCCAATAATTCTGTTGTGTGTGTCCTTTGATTTAGATGACTGCTTTGTTTATCATTGTGTGTGTGTCTGTTAATACCATTGCGTTATTTAATATTATCATGTGAAAACTTAGTTAATGTCATTGTTTGTTTCTATCCTTACAGGGACATGTTGTTGAGGCTTTTACAGCGCAACCCGGCAAAACGAGTTACTGTTGGAGATTTCCTTCGCAGAGTTCGCCGTGACAGCATCTACAGACATGTCATAGACAAGAACTAACAGTTCAAGTACTTCCACACACGATATAGACAGCAACTAGGATGTCACGTATTTCTAGACATTTTGCAGAAAGCAGCTAGAATTGCACTTACCTCGTACAAGGAACGGGGATTTCAAGTGCTTATTTGATGTTTTTTTGGACGAATTATTAGGAATTAGAGTTGCAGGTACTTTAGATATGGTATTGATAGGAATAAAGGTTTTAAGCACCTGCATACAAGCTTTATTCACAGGAACTAGGTTTTAAAGTACTTGTAAGTATGCTTTATACTGTGTCTATGATTTCAAGTACTTACAGTCAGCAACAATGAATTACATGTTCAATATTTATAGATATATTGAGGTCATCGGGACTGAGAGGTTTAACCAGCTTAAACTTTTTCTTCTGACAGCGGCGTAGTGGGTTCGTTCAACACGTAGGTCTGTTTGACTGCGTGTTGATTTCTCTTTCAGAAAGCTGTGGTCAACTAATGAACGTAAAAGTGCTTTAATCAATCAATCAGGTGCCGCCTTCACATTGAAGGTTGGCTGCAATCGATCTCCAACACTGTCTGTCTCTCGCCCTGAATGTACATCTTGTCTGATTGCTGTTCGTCCATCTCTTGATGTTACCGTCCCACTTGTATCGTTGTCTACCTCTTGTTCACTTGCCTTCAGCCTTACCCTCTAATATGGATTTTATAAGAGTGTTGTGTCTTTTAATAAGGCCGAAATATTTCACTTGCTTTTTCTTATATTTCGTTCATTAACTCTCTGTATTTCATTCCTAGTGTTTATAGAACCTCTGTATTTGATTGTTTTTGTTTCCATGTCTTCTGTATATATACATCTTCAGGGTCCCCCCCATTCGACTTTCTAATTTCTTATTCAATGTCCAGGCTTCCGCGCTATATAGTAGTGTTGAATATACATAACATTTGACAATTCTAATGTTTAATGAGTTGTTAATCTCTTTAGATGTTAATTTTGTTGTTGTTGCATATCCTTTACATGACATTGTTTTCAACATCAGCATCTTTCAGCTCATTGTTGATTTCTTGGCAAGATCACGCTCAGTAGTTTGCCATTGCTTTCTGAGCGGCCGGCTCACATACCCCGTAAGTTATCGACGCGATTCGAACCACTGCTGATTCTCACCGTCGTGACGTTACATACGAGAGTATACGAGATTACGGAGAAAAGTCTCTAACCTCTAGGCCAGAAAGCCGGCTTAGATGTTAATACTGATTTCATATTGCTGAAAGCATTTTTGTCCTTTCCTATTCTCTTTTTGATTTCTGTTTCACTTCTGCCTAGCAAAAACAAAAAACAAAAATTCCTAGCACATCTCAGATAGTCAATAGAGGCTGCAGGTGACTGTAACGTCCTGCAAAGATCTTGAAATTTTTTTTAAATGTATGTATAGGCAATGCCAAGGAATTCCAGTGTTTACAAATGCACTTTAAAATGCATATGTAGGCAATAACAAGGAATTCCCGTGTTTAAAAATGCGTTTTGGGCTGAAATTAGTGATTCGTGTGATATTGATTGATATTAGTGATTAATGTGATGTTGACTGATTTTAATCATTCATGTGTAAACAGATATGTTATTAATTGATATTCGTATTACAATTATGTATAGGGATATGTAACGAGGAACTGAAATATTCACACGTATGCGAGAAAAGCCGAATATAAACTGTGATGTCATAGTCAAGACCTAGAAATCGATATAGTTATAGATTTGTTATAAACATGAGATAATACTAAACAGAAACTAGCGAATCACGTATTCATACAAAGGCGTAGAAAGAATGCACTTGTATGTATTGTTTCTTGGGGACATTTGTTTAGTGCTCTGTATACAGCAGGAGTGAACATTGAGACTGAGACAGCCTACTGAAAGTCTGATTTCTTCACTGCAAATCTGCCCAGCTTTTTTGTCTATATAAGATGCTGATGATTATGAAGATGAATAATGGTAGCAGAAGAACATAAGATAATGAAGATGAAAATTATTATGGTGCTGATGATGATAGTGATTAACATTCAGAAAGATAATGATATAGTGTAACATAAGATAAAGAAGAGGAAGACGATGATAATGACGAATGTGATTGGGAGAGATAACAAGCTAATAAAGAAGAGGCGGGGTGTAATAATGAGTAGTAGTACTATGTCACACTAATATTGGAGTGTATTAAATATGTGACTTGTAATCGTCTTTGTGCGCGCGCGTGTGTGTGTATCTATGTGTGTGTGTGTGCGTGTGTGTGTGTGTTGACATATGTTACGTTATGGTTGGAGTGTATAGATGAGTGACTTCTAGTCGTTTTGCTGTTGTAGGGATTATATAATTCAAAAACATTGTTCGTGTATAGTTCTACAATGTTCATGTCTGCACAAAAGTAAAAAGGTAATCACACAGCAAACTGATATATGAAGTAATTGCCTTCGGATATATCACACTGTACAATTATGAGAAGGGTGGAGCAGTTCACTTACTCCCTTGTCATCTCAGTAAAATATGTTGTATCCATTTCACTATGAAATAGAGGTTTCTACCAATATAGGTGTCCTGGTTTACTTCTCACTAGTGGCCATATGTTTGCCGTTTAGTTCGGTCTGGGGTCGAACCAAACTGATCATACTGATACCAAATACTGTTCAGAAATTTCTGAACATTTTTTTGCAAAAGAAAGGTAGTAACTAGTCCCATCTTTTCATTCTGCCGTGACCTAGTATATGGTAAAGCCTAACCTTGCATAAATTTACAGCGGTATATGTCCTCCATTTTACCATTACTCTTATACTGTTCAACATCAGAAGAGAAGGTATATTAGGGTCTATCGCCTGGCTCAGATTAAAAGTCCCATGACCAAGCCGGCCACAATTTGGATATCAATTTGAAGGTTATTGTTGTCCAAAGTGGTTGGTATATTTGCTGCGTGATTACACTAACCTTTATCTAATTTACACTCTGGATCGACCCCAAATATTGGGTTGGAAACAGATCCAGTTACTGTTGTGGTTAACATCTGTTAGTAACAACCACCCGAGCTACTAGTTGGAAAACAAACGTGTAACTGGCTCAGGCATAAATGCAAATATATTGAGTGTTTAATTAATATAAAAATATGTGTATTAGTCACAAAAACTGTAATATGTATGTTCTTGTATTCATGAATTGATGTATCTATTTTAAAATATTATGTACATACATTTACGATAATAAAGTAAACTTCATTTATATTTTCACTTACAAGTGTTGGGTTTTGTTTTCCGTCACGTGACAATATTTTAATTATGAAACATTACAACTGTAACCCTTTCCTTAAGATTTTTGCACATTACTGTGACATTTCTTTTTTTCCGTTTTTTTATTGTTGTTGTTGTTGTTGTTGTTGTTGTTGTTGTTGTTGTTGTTGTTGTTGTTGTTGTTGTTGTTGTTGTTGTTGTTGTTGTTCTTCTTCTTCTTCTTCTTCTTCTTCTTCTTCTTCTTCTTCTTCTTCTTCTTCTTCTTCTTCTTCTTCTTCTTCTTCTTCTTCTTCTCCTCCTCCTCCTCCTTCTCTCTTCTTCTTCTTCTTCTTCTTCTTCTTCTTCTTCTTCTTCTTCTTCTTCTTCTTCTTCTTCTTCTTCTTCTTCTTCTTCTTCTTCTTCTCTTCTTCTTCTTCTTCTTCTTCTTCTTCTTCTTCTTCTTCTTCTTCTTCTTCTTCTTCTTCTTCTTCTTCTTCTTCTTCTTCTTCTTCTTCTTCTTCTTCTTCTTCTTCTTCTTCTTCTTCTTCTTCTTCTTCTTCTTCTTCTTCTTCTTCTTCTTCTTCTTCTTCTTCTTCTTTTCTTCTTTCTTCTTCTTCTTCTTCTTCTTCTTCTTCTTCTTCTTCTTCTTCTTCTTCTTCTTCTTCTTCTTCTTCTTCTTCTTCTTCTTCTTCTTCTTCTTCTTCTTCTTCTTCTTCTTCTTCTTCTTCTTCTTCTTCTTCTTCTTCTTCTTCTTCTTCTTCTTCTTCTTCTTCTTCTTCTTCTTCTTTTTCTTCTTCTTCTTCACTGTATTTCCTCTTGTTCCCAAAGATTCATATTTCCTCATCAATGTTATATTAGAATATTTTATATACCGCCTCACTAATAACAGGAGAATTCTTTGAAGAAATGTAATAAATATCAAAATGGGTGACTTCAATGCGAAAGAAGGAAATTAAGGCGATGGGTGCACTATCGGCAAACAGGCGATGGGTGCACTATCGGCAAACATGCTTTGGGAGAATGAAACGTAAGTGGAAAGAGACTTGTAGAATTGGCATAAGAGCATAAATTGATTGTCGGAAACGCCTGGTTTAAAGAATATCCAAGTAGCGTATGGACAATGTGGAGTCCTGGCAGCAGTATTAGACACCGATTGATTAGAAAAAGGTATTATCGAAATGAGTTAACAATAGCAAAAACAGTTCCAATTGCAAACTGTTTCAGTGATCACATATTGATTACAGGCACATTGAAAGTAAAGTTAAAGAAAGTCAAGTATGCACCAGGGAACATTCAATATGATCTGTGTACAATGAAAAAGTACAAGAAAATACAAGGTATTTTAACATAGAAGTAATGATATAGATAAAGAACGGATATAATTGATGTCAGCTAACTTGCTACTTGTTATAAAAATACGACGATAACTTAAGAGACAGCAAGGAAAGATACACATAAATAACTGTAGGTCAGCATGGCCGAATGGATAAGAACGTGTGTTCTTAAACATCCAGTGTGCTGATGCCGAGGTATGGGGTTTATCTTCTACACCGGACAGTTGACTACATTGATGACCTATCGTCCTTGACTTGGGGACGTAAATTACAAGTACCTCAGAAGTCGGAGTGGGTTCGCCTCATGGTAAGAGACACTAATAATAGGGAAAGCTAATCCACAGGCAAAATTCAGTCCAGCACTACTAGACGTAGTGTGTATAGACTACGATTAAATTCAAAACGATCGAGCACAAAAAAAGGTATTAATAGCTGCAGCAGGATCAGATATATTGACTAGCAGCTTTGAATTATCCAGATTCTTTCAATTGCTTATTTTTCATTTGCTAATTATTCTTGTTACTTTCTCCTATTCACATTAAATTTACTTCAGGTCTCTCTCTCTCTCTCTCTCTCTCTCTCTCTCTCTCTCTCTCTCTCTCTCTCTCTCTCTCTCTCTCTCTCTCTCTCTCTCTCTCCATTTAATATGTACTTCATGGTAGTGGAAAATCAATAACATACATGCCATTTCACTTTCTACGAAATGAACAACTTTCAATTTCTATGAAATAAAAAGCTAGATGTGACATTGTACTTTGATGTTTTTTGTTTTTTTTTGCATATCCTTTACAGGACATCGCTGTCAACACCAGCATCTTTCAGCTGTATGTTGATTTCTTGGCAAGATTACGCTCAGTAGTTTTGTACTTTGATATACACTAGAAATACACGCTGCGAATGAAAATAAATATTCCAAATTGTGACTGACACGTTCAGTTGATTATTAATCTAAGCTTGGTGATGGACACTAATTATAACTTCTCTTCTGAGAGTGAACGGGGAATAGATAATGGTAAAATATATTTTGTGCTAACATTCATTAACGAAGAGATAAACAGTAACTTGTGATTCTCGGAGTTTTGGCTATGGTGAAAGTTTACAAGCCGTCATGCAACACCCGTTAATCCACGAACTCAATAGACAGGACACATGTAGGCATACGGATGATACAGAATGCAACGTCTTTAACACTCAATACACGTTTGAAAAATGAGGGAGTAAAAAGGAGGTGAGAAATATTTGCCGTGTGCGCATTGTAGATGTTGTAAAGAAGCATATGAAAATAATGTATGTGTAATTACACAAAGCCATTTGACATATAGACCGCAGAATCCTTCAGCCAATAAAAGATAGTAGCACTCACTAAATACACCAGTAATATTATCTCGAATCTCACTGCCATCTGGTGCCTTCAATAAACTGTCAAACATCTGGAAGTCAAAGCCACTCAGCCAACATACGAAACTTAAAATCTTCAACTCTTGTGTGATTCCAGTACTAACGTATGGATGTGAGAGTTGGAAATCAACGGTAGCTTTAGATAAAAAAAATTAGACAATTTTGAGAACAAATGTCTTAGAAGAATTCTAAACATCCAGTGGACAGATTTCAAAACCAATGCGCAAATAAGACAAGAGACTAAGCAAGATATTGTATCCAATTTTATAAGAAAACGCCGTTGGAACTACATCGGCCATGTACTCAGAATGGACAAGATAAGACTCCACTACCAAGCCCTCATATGGTCACCAGTAGGGAAAAGAAAACGGGGAAGACCAAGAGAGACCCTGCGTAGAACCATCATCAGAGAAATCTCATTCTACGTCCAAGTGAACATCCAAGATCTACAACAGGTAGCAGCGAACCGCCGGACATGGAGAGCCATGACTTCTGCCCTATGCACCGACTTAGGCTCAAGAGGAAAGATTAACTAACTCACTGAATTAATACAGAGTCCAGGAATTTCATAGCGTTAATATTTTTTTTTTTACTTTTTAATTTCTTTGTGGGGGGAGGGGGGGGGGGGCTATTTTACATGAACAAACTCCTTCCTACTCAAAGCGTACATTGATCTTTCCACACACAATAACTCCCACCCAGTTTCATCATATTTTACATCACTCTCATTCCGAAAGACAACACCGAAAAGAAACTTTCAAAGAGCTAAACTAATTTCACGTTTAAACACAGACTAAATTATTTTAGCAATGACACTGAACAAATAATCTGAAACCGATTACTAGCAACTCTCATCCAAAAAGACCAGCAATGCAATGTACAACACTAGAGCATCCATAAACACGCACATTCCGTAAGGGAGAATATCATCTAGACACATCTCAAACTTGCCACTCCTCAATTCTCTCTTGAGATCAAGAAAAGCGATTTGAAATAATATCCCACCCATGCTTTCACAACGATCTCACGCACTGCAACACGTGAATCTATTTTCGAATATTTATTCAAATTCTATATCTAAAACTAGAAAGTTGGGTTCCTTGAAATCATAACCTCGCCAATTCTTTCAGGATGACAAGGTTGGTGAAACAGGGATCTCCGCTATATCCAGTACTGTACGTTGTCGCTCTAAAACCATTTTTAGAAAAGTTATGGCAGGACAACAATGTCAGGGAAACATTCATACCAGGGAAGGGTGAGCAGAAGGTGTGAGTTATGTGGACTATGCCATTTGCATTATAACAACTGAAAACAAATCTATACACATCATTTTAGAAAATGTTTTCCGACAGAACGAATGAGGCAAAATTAAACCTCCGAATATCTACCACAATGGGATGTGGCAAATGGAAAAAGACCGCGGCTTTCCATTTGACGGAACATCAAACAATCATATACAATTGTACGGAAAAGTCTTCCTGTGTTAAAGAAATCAAACACACATATTTACACGGGGTAGAATCTAGAGACACAGATAACAGATACAAAACATCATTGGTAGAAGCATTATTATTTAACGGATACTATATATGTGTACAGTCCTAGACAACCTCCATCCCCACCCACATCCCACACATACAGACACACACCTCAACACTCGCCCTCACGTCTGAAACATGAACAGAGATCAAACGTTTCATTATTGGCAGCTTCATATACATATCAAACATACCACACCCATACAAAACAACAATGATAGCCACACTGCTCTGTCCACTTTTGAAGTTTAATGAGCACACGTCGCCAGGTTTTGATTTGGCGTCTATAAGCAGTCACGTTTTTCTGTGCATGTTATGACGAGAAATAAACTGGAAAACGTGGTGATATTTAGGGAACCATATGGGAAAAGAGCACAAAGAAAAGTTAGCTGCATATCTTTTACGGACGTAGCTGTCATCCCCAGCATTTTTTTTGCTCTTCGTGATTCCTGGGCAAGTTTATGTTCAGTAGTTTGCCATTGCTGTCTGAGCGCATACCATTTCATTAAAAAAAAAACACAGTCGTGTTTCGAATGCGGTATGCGGGAATACGAACTTTGTCCGTAACACCTTCGTCACGGAGCCGGCAAGGGAACCATAAAAACATAAATACCTGGCTGGCTTGGAGACCTGACACAATCGGAGCTAAAGCATATGCCTTGGATTTATATGATATACATCATCATCATCATCATCATCATCATCATCATCATCATCATCATCATCATCATCATCATCATCATCATCGTCATCATCATCATCATCATCATCATCATCATCGTCATCATTATCATCATCCAGCGACTAGATCTGTGCAATGGCAGCCACATTTGCACCCCGGAACATTTTCTGTAACCAATACGAAAATAATTTAAGATTCCCGAAATTCTCTTTATATTTCGGTGACATAACGAAAACTCTGTGAATGCTGACAATGAATTTAAACATAGGAAGTGATTACATCGATTTTTGGAATATTGTAAGTCAGATTTCATGATAAATATCATTGTAGCGCAGGGGTTAGAACGCTTGTCTGTCGGTACAGACGGTATGTGTTCGAAGCCCCATAAGAATTCTTAGAAAATCATCCTGGGATCCCAGATGAACACAATCTAATATGGGCGATAGGAAATGTTATGTTAAGTCAAGATGGCAGGATGCCCACATTACTCATAGTGTTTCGCTTCGTCTATTAAAATATGAGACTAGCACCATATAACCAAAACGCATCGACGGGTGTAAACTCGTCTTTTAGGTTTCAATTTCACAAGTGGGAAGACACTGTTAGCTGCACCAAGCAGCCGTCCTAGACAACGAACGCAAGAAGCGGGAATTTAAGTTGCGAAATAAACAAGAAGCTCATAACATTGTATATTTTTCGGTCTACAAGAAATGCACAGAGCAGTGTATGATATAACCTGAAAAAAGTGTGCAGAGCACTGTAATGTTTAGGCTTGCTCGAAGTGCACAGTGCAGTATAAATATCAGTCTTTGCGAAGAATACAATGCAATATACCCCCATTAGGCTTTAAAACATGCACAGTGTAGTTTAAAACATGCACAGTGTAGTATAAGTGTCGGTCTTCAAGAAGTGTACAGATGTTAGTTAGTTAGTTAGTCGACAGATCATCCTCATTGCACATCGAACCATTCAGTCCATAAGTGCTCGGATCCCCTCCTCAGCAAATCCCGCAGCGTGTAGCGGCTAACGACGCCAGTTCTGTGTTGGTTTATCAATCTTCTTTGGCTTCCTGCGTAGTGTTCTTGTTTGGCCACCCCTCGTTTAATTTGCTGCTCTCGTAGTCTGGCCATTGTTGTAGATTCACAATCATCACTGGGTTCTCTCAAAAGTCTTACTTCTCGTAGAGCATTCAGAATGTCAGTCTGGTCCATGGCGCGTCCGCCCTCCACAGTAGCCTCACCTTCGAGCTTGTCAGCCCGCTCATTTCCTTGTACTCCCGCATGCCCTGACAAGAAGATGAAACTAATCTTTGCCTGCCGAGACCGCTCCAGAGGCAGCAACCATTCTCTTCGGATCGACCCCTCCTCTATCCTCTTGATCATGTTCATTGAGTCGCTAAGGAAACAAGCCCTAGTGAATATATGTGTCTCGAGCCATGTTATTGCTTTACTTACTGCCATGACTTCCATGGTCAGGCTACTGGTGGTTTCAGTGAAAGCACCAGAGTCCCCCTTCACAATTCTCCCTCCGGCCCGAGTTGTAAAGGCCCATGAGATTCTCACATGTCGGACGACCGACCCATCTGTGTAGATGACCGCGTCACCGTCTAGCAAATTCTCGAAAATCAACGCTTGTACTTCAGCCTCCACAGCAGCCGGATTTTCTTGTCTGCATTTCCTATCTAGTTGGATGCAAACTGAAAAGGATGTGCAGAAGTCTGTTGGCACTTGCACCCACTCCTCGCCAGGTTCTAAGTCCTCAAGTGAACACACCTGTTGAAGAATGTCTTCAGCTTGACCCATACACGACCGTCCTCTTTTTAACCTGCTGCCCTTCACGTTCCTAATTTCACTATGCAGTGGATGTTGTGTGTTTGCGTTAACTCTGAGGTAGGCGCGTGCCCTGCAAACTTGTATTCTCTCTTCAATGGTTGGAAAATCAAGAAGGTAGCTCATCGCCCTGCATGCTGTATCTCTTGTACATCCAAGAATAATGCGCATAGCTTCATTTTGTATCCTTTCCATCCTTTCTATCTGCTTATGGCTGAGAGTCAGGATTGCCATTGCATACTCCAAAACAGACATGACCAGCCCCTCGTACAGAAGACATAGATGGCGCTGCTCACAGTTTGCTGCCGCCATCACCCGCATCACAGCCAAATCCCGCTTGGCCTTTGTTATCACCTGGTCTATGTGCAAGGCTTCGATCAAACCGTATCTCTAGGTAATTCATTGCCTGCGTTCTTTCCACCGTCTCTGAACACAGCATTACCGTTGGTGTTGGAGTGTTGACAATATGAGTATTCAACTAGAACCAAGTCACTGTTGCCTTTGTTCGGTTGACCATTGCCCCAGCTTCATCACACCAAGTACTTATGCGATTGAGTTCGGTTTGTAGTTTCACAGCAACCTGCTCTCTATTCTTACCCTGACGATACACTAAAACATCATCGGCATATGACAATGTCCTGCCAGGTCCAGTGATCTGCTCACTGGTGATTCTCACTGTGTAGGCGTTGAACAGTACCGGAGATAATGGTGATCCCTGTGGTAGGCTAGGATATATTGTTGTTGGTTCCGAAGTCCAACTGCCACATCTAAAAACTACTTTCCGTTGGAAGAGGTCTGCAGCGATCCAATTAAGGAGGAATGGACTTACTTTTAGTTCAAGAGGCTGAAACATTAAAAAATCCAATGGTACTCTGTTGTATGCGTCCTCAAGATCAATCGCTGCAGCAAAGGTTCCAATGCCTGAGTGGAAACCTTCATAGACATCATGGGCAAAGACTGCTGCATTGGTCCAGGTTTCTCTTTTTGGACGGTATCCACCCAGGGTAGGTGGGAAAACACCTTGCCTCTCTAGCTGGCTTGATATCTTATAACAGTGCATGTTAAGGCGAATTATGAACAAGCAATACACATTACTCCAAGGCCGTTCTTTCTATTAAGCTACTTTAATCAGATTCACATCAGTTCAGAAATAAACATACGTCAAAGCAACCCACAGTTCAAATCCTGATGTTGCCCCGGAAATCACACGTCCTTCCTAGATGGTGGGTCCTTCATAACTGCCCTTGTTTCTATCATTCTCGTCATAGGACTACCCCCCTAGCTACATAGTAGTTCTTAGCTACCCCCCTACTATGGTGCTTGCCCGTGCACTATTTCATGATTGACTATGCACACCTCACTGCCCCTTCTTCCTATTACTAACTCTGTTATATTCCTCTCTTTCCTCAACCAAGACGTTTCCCCGAAATGTCTTAAACCCAAAACCCTCTCTAATTTCCAGCAAAAAAATCTAAGTAATATAACCTGGGACTTTTCATAAGGCCCTACTATGTCTTATCACCAGAGTCTTTTTGACTCTTATTATCTTCATTAATCGCTACCCCATCACTACTTTAGGTTCTCTTGAGATCTATAGCCATCCGCTACCACCACCCACAACTCAACTTTACTCAACCACTCATGGGTTGTCCTATAACTATCTGTCATCACTCCTCCAATATTACGTGAGCCTTAAATCTAAGTAAGTTACAACCCCGCATGAAACTTAGCTATCCGCCAATTCATTATACAACACTTCTTCTTCCATATACATCAATGATACTTCTTCTTCTCATCTGCAGGGTCACAAGCTATCCGCTTAAACCCTTTTTAATTTTACTTCTCATCATGTACATACATATCAATATCTGATCTCGACCATAAAAATTCAAAAAGCATACTCTCCAAAAAACATATAGACACAAGATAGAAAAACAGAGATGGTGCGCACCAAAGAAAGAAAGATAGCAAAGGAAACTATCATTTATCCTCCCTTTCACACACGAAACTTTATGAAATAAAGTTTCTCAAATACAAATCTAAAAATGATATGTTTTTATCTTCAACAATAGTATGTACGATCTGAAAGCTCTAACCATCCCTCAAAGTAAAATATCTTCTGAAATAGCTCATCTAATCTCTGACCAGTACGCCTTCTGCTGCTATTCGCAGCTAGTAGAATTACTAACAATGACTTTATGTCCATAATCTCCTTTTTATTCTTTATTAGGTCACGTATCATGGACCCTTACAATTAACCTATCTCCTACTTTCGCTTCATGTTTACTGTACCCACAGTACCCTAAAAAAATATCTTATGAACATAGGTATAATTATCCAAAATAATATCACCATTCACTTACCGTGAACATAACTCGTATTCTTGGGCATTCAAGCTATAGTTATCCCGGCCCATGCTGCAATCACAGCATGTAAAATAACATTCATAGTTCATATATTATGAACTTGCCTACTTAATCCGCCCCCCATATGGCGCTCAGTCTGTGTTTATTCTGGTCATTGCTGACAACCGCAGCGATTTCCAATGCCAACTATATCCCTTTGTTATGGCCTTACTTGTTATCTACAGGAACCATGAAAATACCGCTACTGACTTCATGTTTGTAAATGTCCCCCTTGTCTAGCCCTTTTTGTCATAGCTAATTTCTAAAACGCTGCAACAGTACTTATAACACCGTTAACTACAGAAACTTATCCATCCCCAGGGTAGTTATAGGATATCTATAACATTATGGCATTCAATCCATGTTCACTCCAGGTCTGTAATTAAATCGACCCCATCAAGACTATATCCCAAGGTTGCCCCATATCGTAATTCTGACCATAAATCTCCCAAATACTGTACTGATATACACAGTCCCGTCTATGATTACCCCATGCTAACATAATCTCCACATTCGGAACATGGCATTCAATCCATGTGTACTCCTATTTTCGCTGACTAACGCAGCCCTCTTTTAACATATTTCTCGACCACAATGACTTATGCTGCTATTCACAGCCTTATTTCTGACTAGCTTTAAGTTAATCCCCATAATCCCCCAGATTCGGAACATGGCATTCAATCCATGTGTTCCTATTCTTAAACATCTCTGGCATTCATCGTTCATTTGTTATGAACGTATCTAATTTAGTTCTGGACCATTATGATATGTGCTGATATCCACAGCCCCATCTCTGGCCACCCCCAGTTAAACTAAGCTCTCAGATTTCAAACATGGCCCTCACTCCATGTTTATCTAAACTTACTACTGCTAACAATGCGAATATGTCTCTCTTTATAGTCCAAAGTCGTTTGCTTATTATTATCTGAACGAAGGATCCTATTACTTATTCAATAAGGCCTAGTCTTATTGATCTAAACCAACTCTTTATTTAGAGCACAATAATAACAGTTTTTTAAACAAGTCTTAACAGTCATCAACTTAATATACTGATTTTAAACAAGGCAAAATAACTGAAACCACAAATTATGAGTCATTAAAAACCAAGCGTAATTCAAAACAGAACGCTTTCCCCCCCCCCCCTAATTATTCAATCATCATCATATATCCCCAACATGTTCAAAATAAATATACATAATAAAACAAGCATCAATTTAAATCAAGACAAAATTACTCAGTGTCATCCAAAATTACCAGTCTCTTTTACGGACCGATAATATACACGTAATAGAAGGAAAACACAACAAGTCATATCCTAACATTAAATGGCATCTAAACATCATGCATCCCGTTTACTACGGTATTCCCGCAATAGCAAAACCACCAGAAAATGTCTATTTACTATAGACCTCACTAATATGTATGGATACACATATCCCCCAACATTAATTAAAATAATATATACTCTTCTTCCTACAAGTCGTATCTTGTGGGTAATACATTTGTACCAATAACTAATTGGACTTTCACTTTAACTGGATTTGTACCAATAACTAATTTTACTTTCACTTCATAAGGACATTCTCTCAGTTCAAGTTTCTCATCCAATTTCGCCATTCTTCTGTAAACTACAGGTACCATATTACATACATTATAGTTATATAGAATGGGTTTTCTTCCAATCTTCTTAATACCAAACCATCGATAGTTTATTACATCAAGCTTTTTCTCCTGCTAACTGCAGAATTTCTCGTCAAGCCATCTCTCCACTTTATCAATAATGCTAGACTTTTCTCTATAAGCGTCATGTCTACATCAATGTCTTCTTTTTCACTTATAATGTGTTCACTCATGCTAATATTTGCATCAGCCTCTGATTCTTCATCCATTTCTTGTTCTTCTGTATTTACGTTGCTAGCCTCCAATTTTTTTCCGTTCAATATCTAATATAATCTGTTTATCCTGATTTCTTAATAACCTTTCTAAAACTGGGATACCTTCGTCACTTGATGAACCTTCCCTAATTCTTTTTTGTCTTTTAATTTCTCGTTGCTTTGTCTATCTAGTCTCCTTTTCACTGCTTGTCTAGTATTCTTATACGGGGCGTTTACTTCTTCCATAGACTCAACGCTATCGGGTCTGTAGCTATCATACCCCTCGTTTCCCTCTCTCATAAATGTTTTTGGTATTGTCTCCGATTGTTCACCCATCTCATCATGTAATGGTGGTGTTATTGTTTGTTCTGGTATAAGGACCTTTTCAGGTTCTGGAGGTATCACATCTGACTAGTCGTCCATCTGAATAAAACCCTTCTGAATAGTTAATATCACTGTTCTTGTCTTCTTCATCTCGTCTCAGGTGTGCCACATGTGCATGTGCCAGGTGCCCTGTGATTTGGTTCTTAATCTTATATGAAACTGGGCCTAATTTTTCTAGAATATAATACCCTGGAACCCAATAATTATCAAATTTTGAATTTCTTCTATGTTTTTTATAGTAAACTCTATCACCTACTTTACATTTTTGTAATTGTGTGTTTTTATCTGCGTATCTTTTCTGTCCTTCTCTAGCTTTGATTACATTGTTTTTCAACCTTACATGCGCTTTATGCATTTCCTGTAACATCACTTCTTGAAACTCCTCCCTCATGTATATTCGTCGAGGTTTAAGCAAATTGTCAATCGGCAGTATTGTAATTTGAAATTTATCATTGTTTGACCGACCACCTCTAAATTTTGTCCGGTAACAGAGTGAAGGGTGTCCTGATTCCTGAATATTTTGAAATTCTTTAATATGCGGTATAAAAAAAAATTTCCTTGATCACGCTGACTTGAGCTCCCGAATCAATCAATGTTCTAATTCTAAATTTTCCTATTTCTAATATGCATGAACTCGGATCCGTCATATTCACTGAGAACTATTTTATCTCTCTAATTTGAGGCCATTCTCTATATTCTCTTTTTCTCGTGTTCTTGTTATCTGGGTAACTGACGTATTCATTAATTCTTGGGACATTTTCCCCCTCACTGCGGGCCCTATTCAGTAAGTGGGACGCCAGTTTCCCTGACCTCCTGATCTTGCAAAATTCCTCTGCCTGTCTTCAAAATTTCTACTTGTTCTGCTATTAACATTTCTATTCTGTGTATTAAACTGAGCACGTCTGTTGCCGCAAAATTTATAACCGTGTCCCCTCTGTCCACAATTCCAACAGACCATATTTGTACTATCTGCTGTCTCTCTTATAGGATTTCTCATCTGTCTTTGTCTATCTTGAGCACCTTCACTATTTCCCACCAATGTCTGTATTTCAGCCCTGGCTTGATCAACTCTACGTCTCCTCCATCCGTACCTTGTCTGTCCTACTTCCATAGGTTCTTCCATTCTTTGTTCAACATTACTTCCAATCTCGTAGCCTAAATCTCATCCTTTAACTTTCTTCTTGTATAACTATATCTACTGCCTGTGACAATCTCGCTGGATTTTCCCTCATCAAATTAAATTTTAGTCCGTCTGAGCGTAATCCATCCACAAATATTCCTACCAACATTCTTTCTACTTCCCCACCTTGCACATTCTGCCCCAAAAATGCCTCTTCTGCTAGATTTATCAATCTATCGCTATATAATTGTACACTCTCCCCATTTTCCTGTCTGGACTGTCTCAGCACAGAAAATGCGTGTTAAGGGTCTGTGATCTCTGCATATTTATGGGCCAGATCATCTTTGAACTGTTCCCAAGTTTCATCTATTCCTGCCTCTAATTTTCTTCTTATATGGTCAGAGACTGGCGATATACTAGCCTGATAAGAAATTTTTTTCTTCTCTTCATCTGTAGCTCCTACTAAAAAAGCATGTTTCTCTATGGCTACCATCCATTTCTTGAAATGCCTGGCCTGACCGCTAAATTTCTCGATATCAGTACCCACGCCCTGTTGTTTCAAGGCTGTGTTCAACCTGGATATAGCTCTTCCTACACCTGTCAATGCCTGCCCCAATAAGAGGTCTGGCTGTTCCATTATAACTTTATACAGTATTATAATTTACCTAATTCACAAATGTTACAATCAATTTATACTGTAAATTCAAATTAATTAATTTACTACGATTTTAATACTTTAGTTTACTAATTTGTGAAGTCCAGCGCCGCGTAGGTGTTCCAGTTTTTATTTTTCGATCAAAGAGCAGCACTTCTCGACAATAGGCTTCACCACGATCAGACAGCGATCAGATAGCAGCTTTTCCCGACAGTAGGCTTCACCACGATCAGACAGCGATCAAAGAGCTGCTTTTCCCGACAGTAGGCTTCACCACGATCAGACAGCGATCAGAGAGCAGCCTTGGTCAGCTCCCTGAAACAGCGATGTAAGGCAGCGGCTTTTGGTAGCTCGATGAGACAAACGACAATGCAGGTGGCGGCTTGGACAAGCCTCTTGAAACCGATAAAGTTCAGGCAACGGCCATGGTAGGCCTCTTGAAATTGATAAAGTTCAGGCAACGGCCATGGTAGGACCCTTGAAATTGATAAAGTTGAGGCAACGGCCATGGTAGGCCCCTTGAAATTGATAATGCAGGACAGCGGCTCTTGTAGCCCTTTGAAAACGGTGTTGTGAGGCAGCGGCTGTTGTAAGCCCTTTGAAAATAGCAATTCAAGACAGCGGCTCTTGTAGCCCTTTGAAAACGGTGATGTGAGGCAGCGGCTGTTGTAAGCCCTTTGAAAATAGCAATTCAAGACAGCGGCTCTTGTAGCCCTTTGAAAACGAGGATGTGAGGCAGCGGCTGTTGTAAGCCCTTTGAAAATAGCAATTCAAGACAACGGCTCTTGTAGCCCTTTAAAAAAGGTGATGTGAGGCAGCGGCTGTTGTAATTTACGCCGTGGTTCTCGTAGGAGCCACCATCTGTTTCTCAGCCGTTCAATGATAATTTCAAAACGTGCCCTTGGGAATTTCTGTTCGTGTAACCAACTCCGCGACAACTATTTGCGAATCCTTAGGTCTTAGGCACCATTTCCCCTTTATTACAGTGCAGGTTAAATCGAATTATGAACAAGCAATACACATTACTCCAAGGCCGTTCTTTCTATTAAGCTACTTTAATCAGATTTACATCAGTTCAGAAATAAACATACGTCAAAGCAACCCACACTTCAAATCCTGATGTTGCCCCGCGAATCACACGTCCTTCCTAGATGGTGGGTCCTTCACAACTGCCCTTGTTTCTATCATTCTCGTCATGGGACGACCCCCCTAGCTACATAGCAGTTCTTAGTTACCCCCCTACTATGGTGCTTGCCCGTGCACTATTTCATTATTGACTATGCACACCTCACTGCCCCTTCTTCCTATTACTAACTCTGTTATATTCCTCTCTTTCCTCAACCAAGACGTTTCCCCGAAAAGTCTTAAACCCAAAACCCTCTCTAATTTCCAGCAAAAAAATCTAAGTAATATAACCTGGGACTTTTCATAAGGCCCTACTATGTCTTATCACCAGAGTCATTTTGACACTTATTATCTTCATTAATCGCTACCCCATCACTACTTTAGGTTTTCTTGAGATCTATAGCCATCCGCTACCACCACTCACAACTCAACTTTACTCAACCACTCATGGGTTGTCCTATAACTATCTGTCATCACTCCTCCAATATTACGTGAGCCTTAAATCTAAGTAAGTTACAACCCCGCATGAAACTTAGCTATCCGCCAATTCATTATACAACACTTCTTCTTTCATATACATCAATGATACTTCTTCTTCTCATCTGCAGGGTCACAAGCTATCCGCTTAAACCCTTTTTAATTTTACTTCTCATCATGTACATACATATCAATATCTGATCACGACCATAAAAATTCAAAAAGCATACTCTCCAAAAACATATAGACACAAGATAGAAAAACAGAGATGGTGCGCACCAAAGAAAGAAAAATAGCAAAGGAAACTATATCATTTATCCTCCCTTTCACACACGAAACTTTATGAAATAAAGTTTCTCAAATACAAATCTAAAAATGATATGTTTTTATCTTCAACAATAGTATGTACGATCTGAAAGCTCTAACCATCCCTCAAAGTAAAATATCTTCTAAAATAGCTCATCTAATCTCTGACCAGTACGCCTTCTGCTGCTATTCGCAGCTAGTAGAATTACTAACAATGACTTTATGTCCATAATCTCCTTTTTATTCTTTATTAGGTCACGTATCATGGACCCTTACAATTAACCTATCTCCTACTTTCACTTCATGTTTACTGTACCCACAGTACCCTAAAAAAATATCATATGAACATAGGTATAATTATCCAAAATAATATCACCATTCACTTACCGTGAACATAACTCGTATTCTTGGGCATTCAAGCTATAGTTATCCCGGCCCATGCTGCAATCACAGCATGTAAAATAACATTCATAGTTCATATATTATGAACTTGCCTACTTAATCCACCTCCCCCCCCCCCCATATGGCGCTCAGTCTGTGTTTATTCTGGTCATTGCTGACAACCGCAGCGATTTTCAATGCCAACTATATCCCTTTGTTATGGCCTTACTTGTTATCTACAGGAACCATGAAAATACCGCTACTGACTTCATGTTTGTAAATGTCCCCCTTGTCTAGCCCTTTTTGTCATAGCTAATTTCTAAAACCCTGCAACAGTATTTATAACACCGTTAACTACAGCAACTTATCCATCCCCAGGGTAGTTATAGGATATCTATAACATTATGGCATTCAATCCATGTTCACTCCAGGTCTGTAATTAAATCGACCCCATCAAGACTATATCCCAAGGTTGACCCATATCGTAATTCTGACCATAAATCTCCCAAATACTGTACTGATATACACAGTCCCGTCTATGATTACCCCATGCTAACATAATCTCCACATTCGGAACATGGCATTCAATCCATGTGTACTCCTATTTTCGCTGACTAACGCAGCCCTCTTTTAACATATTTCTCGACCACAATGACTTATGCTGCTATTCACAGCCTTATTTCTGACTAGCTTTAAGTTAATCCCCATAATCCCCCAGATTCGGAACATGGCATTCAATCCATGTGTTCCTATTCTTAAACATCTCTGGCATTCATCGTTCATTTGTTATGAACGTATCTAATTTAGTTCTGGACCATTATGATATGTGCTGATATCCACAGCCCCATCTCTGACCACCCCCAGTTAAACTAAGCTCTCAGATTTCAAACATGGCCCTCACTCCATGTTTATCTAATCTTACTACTGCTAACAATGCGAATATGTCTCTCTTTATAGTCAAAAGTCGTTTGCTTATTATTATCTGAACGAAGGATCCTATTACTTATTCAATAAGGCCTAGTCTTATTGATCTAAACCAACTCTTTACTTAGAGCACAATAATAACAGTTTTTTAAACAAGTCTTAACAGTCATCAACTTAATATACTGATTTTAAACAAGGCAAAATAACTGAAACCACAAATTATGAGTCATTAAAAACCAAGCGTAATTCAAAACAGAACGCTTTCCCCCCTAATTATTCAATCATCATCATTTATCCCCAACATGTTCAGAATAAATATACATAATAAAACAAACATCAATTTAAATCAAGACAAAATTACTCAGTGTCATCCAAAATTACCAGTCTCTTTTACGGACCGATAATATACACGTAATAGAAGGAAAACACAACAAGTCATATCCTAACATTAAATGGCATCTAAACATCATGCATCCCGT
The DNA here is from genome assembly GCA_963921405.1 of Cepaea hortensis. Lineage (NCBI taxonomy): Eukaryota > Metazoa > Mollusca > Gastropoda > Stylommatophora > Helicidae > Cepaea > Cepaea hortensis. The sequence continues at coordinate 43,899,490 of OY992888.1, forward strand.
TAACTACGGTATTCCCGCAATAGCAAAACCACCAGAAAATGTCTATTTACTATAGACCTTACTAATATGTATGGATACACATATCCCCCAACATTAATTAAAATAATATATACTCTTCTTCCTACAAGTCGTATCTTGTGGGTAATACATTTGTACCAATAACTAATTGGACTTTCACTTTAACTGGATTTGTACCAATAACTAATTTTACTTTCACTTCATAAGGACATTCTCTCAGTTCAAGTTTCTCATCCAATTTCGCCATTCTTCTGTAAACTACAGGTACCATATTACATACATTATAGTTATATAGAATGGGTTTTCTTCCAATCTTCTTAATACCAAACCATCGATAGTTTATTACATCAAGCTTTTTCTCCTGCTAACTGCAGAATTTCTCGTCAAGCCATCTCTCCACTTTATCAATAATGCTAGACTTTTCTCTATAAGCGTCATGTCTACATCAATGTCTTCTTTTTCACTTATAATGTGTTCACTCATGCTAATATTTGCATCAGCCTCTGATTCTTCATCCATTTCTTGTTCTTCTGTATTTACGTTACTAGCCTCCAATTTTTTTCCGTTCAATATCTAATCTAATCTGTTTATCCTGATTTCTTAATAACCTTTCTAAAACTGGGATACCTTCGTCACTTGATGAACCTTCCCTAATTCTTTTTTGTCTTTTAATTTCTCGTTGCTTTGTCTATCTAGTCTCCTTTTCACTGCTTGTCTAGTATTCTTATACGGGGCGTTTACTTCTTCCATAGACTCAACGCTATCGGGTCTGTAGCTATCATACCCCTCGTTTCCCTCTCTCATAAATGTTTTTGGTATTGTCTCCGATTGTTCACCCATCTCATCATGTAATGGTGGTGTTATTGTTTGTTCTGGTATAAGGACCTTTTCAGGTTCTGGAGGTATCACATATTTAACTCGTCTGACTAGTTGTCCATCTGAATAAAACCCTTCTGCATAGTTAATATCACTTTTCTTGTCTTCTTCATCTCGTCTCAGGTGTTTCACATGTGCATGTGCCAGGTGCCCTATGATTTGGTTCTTAATCTTATATGAAACTGGGCCTAATTTTTCTAGAATATAATACCTTGGAACCCAATAATTATCAAATTTTGAATTTCTTCTATGTTTTTTATAGTAAACTCTATCACCTACTTTAAATTCTTGTAATTGTGTGTTTTTATCTGCGTATCTTTTCTGTCTCTCTCTAGCTTTGATTACATTGTTTTTCAACCTTACATGCGCTTTATGCATTTCCTGTAACATCACTTCTTGAAACTCCTCCCCCATGTATATTCGTCGAGGTTTAAGCAAATTGTCAATCGGCAGTATTGTAATTTGAAATTTATCATTGTTTGACCGACCACCTCTAAATTTTGTCCGGTAACAGAGTGAAGGGTGTCCTGATTCCTGAATATTTTGAAATTCTTTAATATGCGGTATAAAAAATAATTCCTTGATCACGCTGACTTGAGCTCCCGAATCAATCAATGTTCTAATTCTAAATTTTCCTATTTCTATTATGCATGAACTCGGATCCGTCATATTCACTGAGAACTATTTTATCTCTCTAATTTTAGTCCATTCTCTATATTCTCTTTTTCTCGTGTTCTTGTTATCTGGGTAACTGACGTATTCATTAATTCTTGGGACCTTTTTATTTTCCCCCTCACTGCGGGCCCAATTCAGTAAGTGGGACGCCAGTTTCCCTGACATCCTGATCTTGCAAAATTCCTCTGCCTGTCTTCAAAATTTCTACTTGTTCTGCTATTAACATTTCTATTCTGTGTATTAAACTGAACACGTCTGTTGCCGCAAAATTTATAACCGTGTCCCCTCTGTCCACAATTCCAACAGACCATATTTGTACTATCTACTGTCTCTCTTATAGGATTTCTCATCTGTCTTTGTCTATCTTGAGCACCTTCACTATTTCCCACCAATGTCTGTATTTCAGCCCTGGCTTGATCAACTCTACGTCTCCTCCATCCGTACCTTGTCTGTCCTACTTCCATAGGTTCTTCCATTCTTTGTTCAACATTACTTCCAATCTCGTAGCCTAAATCTCCTCCTTAAACTTTCTTCTTGTATGACTATATCTACTGCCTGTGACAATCTCGCTGGATTTTCCCTCATCAACTTAAATTTTAGTGCGTCTGAGCGTAATCCATCCACAAATATTCCTACCAACATTCTTTCTACTTCCTCACCTTGCACATTCTGCCCCAAAAATGCCTCTTCGGCTAGATTTATCAATCTATCGCTATATAATTGTACACTCTCCCCATTTTCTTGTCTGGACTGTCTCAGCACAGAAAATGCGTGTTGGGGGTCTGTGATCTCTGCATATTTATGGGCCAGATCATCTTTGAACTGTTCCCAAGTTTCATCTATTCCTGCCTCTAATTTTCTTCTTATATGGTCAGAGACTGGCGATATACTAGCCTGATAAGAAATTTTTTTCTTCTCTTCATCTGTAGCTCCTACTAAAAAAGCATGTTTCTCTATGGCTACCATCCATTTCTTGAAATGCCTGGCCTGACCGCTAAATTTCTCGATATCAGTACCCACGCCCTGTTGTTTCAAGGCTGTGTCCAACCTGGATATAGCTCTTCCTACACCTGTCAATGCCTGCCCCAATAAGAGGTCTGGCTGTTCCATTATAACTTTATACAGTATTATAATTTACCTAATTCACAAATGTTACAATCAATTTATACTGTAAATTCAAATTAATTAATTTACTACGATTTTAATACTTTAGTTTACTAATTTGTGAAGTCCAGCGCCGCGTAGGTGTTCCAGTTTTTATTTTTCGATCAAAGAGCAGCACTTCTCGACAATAGGCTTCACCGCGATCAGACAGCGATCAGATAGCAGCTTTTCCCGACAGTAGGCTTCACCACGATCAGACAGCGATCAGAGAACAGCTTTTTCCCGACAGTAGGCTTCGCCACGATCAGACAGCGATCAAAGAGCAGCTTTTCCCGACAGTAGGCTTCACCACGATCAGACAGCGATCAGAGAGCAGCCTTGGTCAGCTCCCTGAAACAGCGATGTAAGGCAGCGGCTTTTGGTAGCTCGATGAGACAAACGACAATGCAGGTGGCGGCTTGGACAAGCCTCTTGAAACCGATAAAGTTCAGGCAACGGCCATGGTAGGCCTCTTGAAATTGATAAAGTTCAGGCAACGGCCATGGTAGGACCCTTGAAATTGATAAAGTTGAGGCAACGGCCATGGTAGGCCCCTTGAAATTGATAATGCAGGACAGCGGCTCTTGTAGCCCTTTGAAAACGGTGATGTGAGGCAGCGGCTGTTGTAAGTCCTTTGAAAATAGCAATTCAAGACAGCGGCTCTTGTAGCCCTTTGAAAACGGTGTTGTGAGGCAGTGGCTGTTGTAAGCCCTTTGAAAATAGCAATTCAAGACAGCGGCTCTTGTAGCCCTTTGAAAACGGTGATGTGAGGCAGCGGCTGTTGTAAGCCCTTTGAAAATAGCAATTCAAGACAGCGGCTCTTGTAACCCTTTGAAAACGGGGATGTGAGGCAGCGGCTGTTGTAAGCCCTTTGAAAATAGCAATTCAAGACAACGGCTCTTGTAGCCCTTTAAAAAAGGTGATGTGAGGCAGCGGCTGTTGTAATTTACGCCGTGGTTCTCGTAGGAGCCACCATCTTTTTCTCAGCCGTTCAATGATAATTTCAAAACGTGCCCTTAGGAATTTCTGTTCGTGTAACCAACTCCGCGACAACTATTTGCGAATCCTTAGGTCTTAGGCACCATTTCCCCTTTATTACAGTGCAGGTTAAGGCGAATTATGAACAAGCAATACACATTACTCCAAGGCCGTTCTTTCTATTAAGCTACTTTAATCAGATTTACATCAGTTCAGAAATAAACATACGTCAAAGCAACCCACACTTCAAATCCTGATGTTGCCCCGCGAATCACACGTCCTTCCTAGATGGTGGGTCCTTCACAACTGCCCTTGTTTCTATCATTCTCGTCATGGGACGACCCCCCTAGCTACATAGCAGTTCTTAGCTATCCCCCTACTATGGTGCTTGCCCGTGCACTATTTCATTATTGACTATGCACACCTCACTGCCCCTTCTTCCTATTACTAACTCTGTTATAATCTTCCTGGCAATTACCTTCTCCAGCAGCTTGCCTATTGTATTCTGCATGGTTATAATTCGATAATTCTGAATTTATTTGTGGTCTTTGTCAGGCTTCGGCAAGGGAATCAGATAGCTGTGTAACCATTCCTCCTTGATAACACTCCCTATACTGTTGTTGTACATGTCTGCTAGTTTCTCTAGCTCATTGTTGGTACACTTATTGATGTCGTCGTATCTTATGCCATCAGGACCTGGAGCGCTGTTTTTTGATTGTCGAAGTACAGCCTTGATTTCTTTCACTGTCACTGTGTCTTCATCCGAAGTGTTCTGGGCCTTGCATCTGTCTGAGGTGACCTCCTTGGCCAGATTTCGGCCTCATATGTCTGTCTGGTTGCTCTGCTCAAGATAGCGTTCAAAGAGGGCTTTGCCCTTGTCCTCGTCAGTCCTCTGCCAGATGAGGTCAGCACCTTGGAAGTCAGAAATGCTCTTATTCTTGACTACACCACTCATGCTTTTATGTAGTTGTGAGAACAATTTCAGTGACTTGTCTGTGTTTACTCTTTGACACACCTCTGCCCATTTTTCGCTTTTAACATCCTTGACCAGTTTCTTGAAATAGCTTACTTTAGTGTGCATCTCTCTTTCTAAGTGCACACAGGGACTAGGATGACCAGCTCTGTTCTTCTTCGCATTTTGCCATCTCCTTACAGCACTACGCTTATCCACCCAAGCCTTCTTCACCTCGAAATTCCACCACGGTGGCTGCTCCCAGCTTTTTTTCCTGTCCTGAAACTTTCTGCGCTTGTCACGTCTTATTTTACTCACCACATCTTGCCCTGTACTGTCATACTGGAAAGTCTTTACCTTTAGCTTGTGCTGCCTGGTTCTGCCTTTCTCCACCAATATGATGCAAGGGTGGTGGTCGCTGCCATGGTGTTCTAGGACACCCCATCTACACACTGTAGTGAGTGAAGGTGAAACAGAAGTGTACAGAGCACAGAGCATTACAAATATTAGTCTCTATGAAGTGCAAGTAGCAATATCCTCTCATTCTTATTATTATTATTCTGATTACATCCAATTAAAGCTTTGGCAGTTATTTTATCTGAAGAAAATACCACTCCGCTCTGGCCTCCGACATCTCTACCAGAATATATAAAAATACTTCTATTTTCAGTTGTAAAATTCCAATAATATTCGCCAGGGTCTATATCTTTATGACCACTATAATGTATAAGATTTCATTACCCGTATATCTATCTCATCTTCTTCTTCGGATTTTTACCTTATTTTGCATGTTTCATACGATTGTTGAAGCAACGGCCATAATGCGCGCAGACACACGTAAATGTTATAGTTTCTTTCTTTGTGTTTTTGTTCTCAAAGTGTCACCCTTGAACGTCCTTGGCAATCCCAAGCCTGTCATGGAGGCTCTGTTTAGGTGGTAGCTCCGGCTGGACACAAGCGTCCGGTGATTGTATTGTTCTAGAGCAGATGCTGGCACGTACCGGTGCCCAATGTTGACTCAAGCCTACCAATGTCGGTGGCGGCGTTCTTTCATCTGTTAGCTGGTTACACGTCACACTGGTAAGCTCATTATATAATAGACGCTCGTGGGAAGCTTCTACGTAGCTTCCACGAGGATTTTCTAAGTACAAAGACAATTTGTACATGTTACAATGTTACAATTTCTACCAGATCGTTCAGTTTTCACCAGCAGTGGTTTCGAGCAGTCGTGTTCTTCTGTTTCAGTGTGGACTACATTTCAGACTTGGATTTACTAGTTTCAATATCGGCAAGTTTTATTTCAGCATGGCTCAATCTGTTCTCCGAAGTCCTGATGTGATTGACTCCCTTGTGGATTTCTTCTGTTTCTCTAGCCTGTGTTCGGAGACGGTCCTAGACAAGGGCATGTGCGGGGACATTGTGTTAGCCTCGCTCTGGGGTCAGCCCGACAAGAAATCTGTAGTCAAACGGTTTACCTTGCTCAACGAGGAGACACGTGAAAGAAACATGGACATGTTCAACCTCGAGGTCAAATTCATGCAATCGTTGGACCACCCATTTATCGCAAAGTGTATCTATGCGACTTCATGCCCGACAGATTTGTGTATAACTATGAAGTATTACTCTGGAGGCTCGCTGGACGAATATCTTGGCTACATGATCCTTGACATGACGGAATTATATGCTATCCAAGTGGCGTGTGCACTTCGCTATCTACACAATCACAACCTGGTGCACCTCGACGTGAAACTGGACAATATTTTCATAGATGAAGAATGTAACGCCATCCTTGGAGACTTCGGCCTGGCGAAGGAGCTGGAACTTGAACAAAAAACACTGGCCAAACGTAATATTGGCGGCACACATGGATACTTTGCTCCGGAATATATTAAAGCCAAACCTGACGTGGAACTTGACCCTTACAAAGTAAGTGTTACTATTTATACAATGTATAAGTTTTATCCTTTCCTTTTCCTTCTACATTTTTATTTTCCCTACTTACTAAATCTGTAGTCTGTAACGGCTAAAACTACTTCGCATGCTAACACTTTGATTACCTTCTATGTAGGCTTTACAAGCTTCTATTCACACCTTAAACTTTCTTTCTTCTATAATAAGTACACCTGTTGATCTTTATTATGTGTAATTTTTTATCACCTATATACATATCCCATCTTTTGCTGCTGATTTTAATCTTAATTTGCATACGACTATAGAAACCATGGCCACAATGTAGACAGCACTGCGTGCCCAATTCTTAACCTTCTAAAATAAGTTCGTTCTTTCATTTCCGTTTCTTTCCTCTACTCCTTCTTTCCCTTATCTACCCTAAGTACAACTACTAATCCTCCTCCCCGTCACCTCATCGTCCCTTTTCCACCTTATAGCCTGTAGTTAATCACAAAGCTCTTGTAAACTTCATTGCTGGTCTTTCTGGCTCTGTACAAATTATTTGCTGTAGTTTTCTTCCTTCCATTAAAAAAAAAATTACCTACGATATAGCCAACACGTCTCGAGGCCTTAAAATGGTTCTTTATGTGTGTGTGGGGGGGGGGGGGGGGAGGGGTGGGGGGGGGGGTGTTCGCAGTTACGGCATTTTCTTCAAATGTTTTGAATATACATTTGACTTGCAAATATATTTCCATTTTATGTTCTAACGTCCGTGCGGTTTTATTCTGTGACAAGTCACTATATTTATCTAGGAACAGCCACACTAGCATAGTGATTAGTGTGCCGACTTACTAAACACAGTGGTCTAAGTTAAATACCCAACAGTTGTAGGATTATGTTTTCACCATCACCGCGGCGCAGGGCGTACAATGTGTAATGGTTGAACGACCTAATGCTTCACACCTTAACGGTAGTACTTGCGATGAGACACCCTTTACCTTAAAATACATACAACAGGTTTTATCCCATATAGCTCAGTCTCTCCCCCTCTTTCTATAAAACCAGTCCCCCTCGCCATCAGGAAAAGCCATTCCGATTTCTGAAGTACATGTAATTTACGCCCCGCAGTCAAGGCTCAGAAGTCAACATTTTAGTCCTACTGACAAGTGAAGAGGTTGAACCCGCTACCTCGGCATCAGCGCAGCGGGTGTTTTAAGGACGAACGCTCATATCCATTCGGCCAGTCTGATCTCCATCGTAGGAAATAAGAGTCAGACTCGGGGTATCACTGGAGTGTAGAAACTGATATATTAGAAAGAGGATAAGATTACTGTATAGAAAATAGTATGTAATCAAGACATTGATAAAATTAGTGGAACTGCGGTAAAGCTGTGAAAATGTAAACAATATAAAACAACATAAAGTAATGCAACTTTACTGAACGCCATGTTTTCCGTAATTAAGTTCTGTTAGGCTGGATTACTTCTTGACTGGAGTGTAGAAAAAGGTATATGAGAAAAAGGATGATAAGACTGGCGTGTACAAAATGGTATATGAGAAAAAGGATAATAAGACTGGCGGTCACCGCCAAGGATGAAGACCCGACATAGGTGACAGATTGAGATGGTAGGCAACAGATATCTTTTTATAATAACAGGCAACACTGGATGCTTACACAATACTCAGCACCCGTGGACAGAGTCAAGGCGTTCACTTGAAATAGCAAGCGGGAAACTATGACAGACTAAATATCTACAGAATAACAAATGAAAAAATTAACCAACCAAAATATGTTGGGGTAATTGTGTGAAGTGAATATTGTTGTTGACCGATCGCAACACGAGGTCTGATAATGACAGTATTTCACCAGGGCACGAAACTTTCTCAGAAATTTTGTAATGCTGGGTCCACCCTTGAGTTGCAGAGATGGGGTAACATCTTGCGAGTATTGAGCATTAACCTCCAGACAACAGTCGGTATCTTAGTGAACTGACAGCTAGGCTAAAGATACTTCAGTTATACAATTGATTATAATAAACGGACGGAGACCTTACGCAGATAAAAAAAAAAGCGTATATGATCAAATAAAAGAACAATTCAAGGTAACGATAATTTGCTGCAGATACCCACTGTAGAAGTTGGAGATGTTTAACACTAGAAATGAAAGGGATGGAGTGGTCAGAGAATGTTACATGAGAGAAAGTTGGAGATGTCTTACAACAGAAACGAAAGGGATGGCATTGACAAACAACGTTATTTGTGAAAAATTTCGAGTTTGTTACAACAGGCAAGAAATTGAAAGCATGGTCAGACAACGATTCTGGATAGAATGTTGGACAGCTATTACACAAGAAAATGAAGGGATGACACTGTCAGACACCATTGTGTTTAGTAATGGTTAGGGCCGGTAGATAAGCTTAAGCATCTAACATTTAGAAGTTGTGAGGGTGTGGTTGTTAATCCTCTGCCTTACCGATACACTGGTCAGGGAGTCTTCAGTGGCGAATTTTATTTCTCCCTGCCAAACTTTTGGGTCAACCCAGATTTATAAACTGTAGCAGAGATTTGTCTGGGTGGAACATCTGAAGAAGAAAGAAGCTAGTCATCACATCACATAATACCACTATCTAGTACAAATGAAGATGCAACAATTAGTATCCCATGGCAGTATCTGTAAATTTATACTCTAATATATCCCTTGAGAGATATTGGGCACACATGCATATCCCCTGTGAGCTGACACTTTGATTTCATTCACAAATATGAACTAATTATCAAAATGTCCTCAGTCACAACACTAACCAGATGTTGTAATTGCTTGTTCACAGATGGACGCCTACAGTCTTGGAGTTGTGATCTGGTGCCTGGTATTTGAGCGAGGATCTGATGAGAGTATCAACTACTACTCTGAGACAAAGAAGAGGCGAGATCTGCAGCCAAATATCAGGTATGTGTCATTACATTTTTCATAATCATCATCATCTTCATCAATGTGATTGCCATGATCAGTATCATTAACGTTATGCAACAGCCACCTCAGGAACAACGGCAGCGTAGTGGCTAGACGCTCGCCTGTCAGCCCGGTGGTCACAGATTGGAATCCCCATTGGAGCGGATTTCAAAATTCACCTGGGCTCCCAAGTCAACTCAGCCTAACAATGGTACCAGGAAATGTCAAGGGAAGTAAATGTGGAATGTGATACTGACCACTTCACCCGCCGAGAGTTGAATAATCTGTAAGAGTAGGGTCCAACACAACATGCCCAATGTACCTAAGACGTGTAAAAGGGTCCTTTACTGACTTACGTAACATCAACCTGCTATTCTGTGTCTTGCAACCCACTGGCTCTCTCTAACCCCCGTGGAAGTTATATAACATCAACCTGCTATTCTGTGTCCTGCAACCCACTGGTTCACTCCAACCCCTGTCGAACTTATATAACATCAACCTGATATACTGTTCTGCTACACAATGGCTCACTCTAACCCCTGTAGAACTTATATAACATCAACCTGCTATTCTCTGTCCTGCAACACATTGACTCACCCAAACCCCTGTAGAATATACACAATATCAACCTGTTATTATGTGTCCAGCTGCGTATTGACACACTCAAACCTCTGTAGCCCCATCGTTGTTGAGTCTTGTCCTAATTTGATTTAAACTTTTCCAGCGTCTCTTGACCTCATTGAATCACTCCCGCCAGGGAACAGGTACATTTATAAACACAACCGTGTATGTTGATATTTGACCAACTCAATCCCATTTTATTGTTTGTAGTGTTGAAGACAGTCAAAAATTTTTGGGCATGTTATGAGAAGAAGTGACTTGGAGAACTTGGTGACAACTGGCAAGATCGAAGGGAAGAGACCAAGGGGAAGACCGAGAAATAAATACCTGGATGGATTGGCCACATGGCATGGTCGAGACAGGAACACGGAGCTGATCCACGACTCTGGTGATCGAGTGAGATGGCACGCGATCCTTCTTACCTTTCCTATGCAATATTTATCTGTTCCCATGTCCAATTTTTACTTCGTTATTGATTAACTTCTGTTGTCTAGTCCCTTCTCTGATATTTACTTCTTTCCGTTTCCTAGTGCCTTCCCTGATATTTATTTCTTTCCGTTGTCTAGTGTTTTCCCTGATATTTAATTCTCTCCGTTGCCTAGTGTCTTCTCCGAAATGTACTTCTGTCCGTTGTCTAGTGTTTTCACTGATATATACTTATTTACGTTGTCAAGCGTCTTCCCTGTAATTTACTTCTTTCGGTTGGCTGGTGTTTTCCCTGATATTTACTTATTTCCTTTGCCTAGTGTCATCCCAGATACTCGTATTTAATTATTTCCGTTGTCTAATGTTTTCCGTGAAATTTACTTCTTTTAGTTTCCCGGTGTCTTCTTTGATATTTACTTATTTCCGTTGTCTAGTGTTTTACCTGGTAGTTACTTCTTACCGTTGTCTAAGGTCTTCCCAACTTTCACCGTAATCACGAATACTCTCGTGAGTAACGTGACGTGCGCGAGAATCGGAAGCGGTTCTCGCCGGATCGATAACTTGCGGGGTTTGTGAGCCGGTCGCTCAGAAAGCAATGGCAAACTACTCAGCGTAATCTTGCCAAGAAATCAACAATTAGCGGGAAGATGCTGATGTTGACAGCGATGTCCTATAAAGGATATGCGAACAAAAACAAAAGTGTTTTCCCTGATATTTATTTCTTTCCTTCTGTTGTCTTCAATATAAAATAACACAAAGTAATGCAGCTTTACATAACAGAATTACGACACATACAGGACGTTGCGGCGACTAGCCTACATCAGAAAACAAACACATTCACGAAACACAACATACAGTACAGGAGAAGATCCTTTGTTGTCTAGTGCCTTCTTTATTATTTACTCCTATATCTTATCTTGTTTTCTATGTTATTTGCTACTTTCTGTTGTCTAGCAACTTTTGTCTTCTTTACTTCTTTATGTTGTGTTTGTGTTTGCTGTTAATTCATTCTTTCTGTTGGCTAGTGTGTTTCTCCGTTATATTGTTCTTGTTTTTTCTCCCACTCCTCCTCTTCTTCTTCGTCATCGGCACCTCCTGCTTTTCCTCTTCCTCCTGCCTTTTATCCCACAGTGGAGCATAGACTCTACTTTGCTATGTGTTGTCATCTCCTGCAGCTTTCTCCGTGTCCTACCTACATTTTTCATTTATGTTTCTAATTATTGCCTTTGTGTATCTTTATGTCTCCCTCTTTATCGTTTGCTCTATGGAATTCATAAGAAAGGACTTTCTAGTTAGACTAATAACAGGTTTTATTTATATGCCCTATCCAGTGCCAAGGTCTGTTAATCACCCCATGATTCGCTTGGTATTCATTTTATTTACTGCTTTTTCTTGCCTAGTGTGAAATCTGTTATTTCTTTCTTTCGGTTGTCCAATAACATTTCAATTATTTATTTATTTAAGCTGACCACAGTTTTCTCTGTTTTTATGTCCACTGTTTCATGTTTTTCTATTGTATTGTATCTTATTTGTCTTCAGTTCCAGATGCCTATTGTAATTCCTGTTAGCTACATCTTGCAGTTGTCTAACCTGGCTTAGTTTCATCCGCTGTTTACTGGTTCGCATGTACTTACTCTTGTCCCGTTGCCTAGTAGATTTTCTGTTACTTATTTCTGTCTATTGTCTAGTGTCTTCTCTGTTTTATACTTCTCTATACTGCCTAACGTCGTCTTTGTTATTTACTTCTGTATAATGCTCAGTGTCTGTCATTTATTTCTTTTCTGTCTCTGTTGTCTCCCTTGTTATTAACTTATTTTCATTATACAGTGTCTTTTCTGTTGTTTAATTCTTCCCGTAGCCTAGTGTCTTCTCTGTTATTTGCTTCTTTCATATTTCCTCCTATTTCTGTCTAGTGTGTCATATTTTTTGTGATTTAATAATTTCTAATGTATGCTTTTCTGTTCGCATCTTTTTGTCTGGAATGGAATCCTCTGCCTTCTTTCTGTCGTCTAGTGTTCACTTCTAGCTGCTTCTTTCTGTCGTCTAGTGTCCACTTCTATCTGTTTCATTCTGTCGTATAGTGTAAACTTCAATCTGTATCTCTCTGTCCTATAGTCTTCTTATGTGTCTGTTTATTACGTCTAAAAATAATGTATATCCTGTATAGACGTAGACGTCAACCCCAGCATTTTTTGGCTGTTCGTGATTCCTGGGCAAGTTTACGTTCATTGCTTTCTGAAGGACCGACACCCATACCATTTCATAAAGAACCAACACCGCTGTGTTTCGAACGCGGTATGCGGGATTACGAACTGCGTCCGTAACACCTTCACGACGGAGCTTTACGTCACCTTCTGTCCTATTGTGTATGTTGCTTTTTGTTATTTAGTGTCCTCATGTATCTGTTTCTCTCTATCGTCTAGTGCCCTATTGTATCTCGTTCTTTCTGTCGTCTATTGTTTTTTGTTATCTTCTTCTTTCTGTTGTCTAGTGTGTCTTTTTGAATCAGCTTCTGTCCGATGTCTAGTCTGTCCTATTGTACCTACTTATTTCTGTTGGCATAAATTGCAAATATATTGAGTGTTTAATTAATATAAAAATATGTGTATTAGTCACAAAAACTGTAATATGTATGTTCTTGTATTCATGAATTGATGTATCTATTTTAAAATATTATGTACATACATTTACGATAATAAAGTAAACTTCATTTATATTTTCACTTACAAGTGTTGGGTTTTGTTTTCCGTCACGTGACAATCTTTTAATTATGAAACATTACAACTGTAACCCTTTCCTTAAGATTTTTGCACATTACTGTGACATTTCTTTGTTTCCGTTTTTTATTGTTGTTGTTGTTGTTGTTGTTGTTGTTGTTGTTGTTGTTGTTGTTGTTGTTGTTGTTGTTGTTGTTGTTGTTCTTCTTCTTCTTCTTCTTCTTCTTCTTCTTCTTCTTCTTCTTCTTCTTCATCTTCTTCTTCTTCTTCTTCTTCTTCTTCTTCTTCTTCTGCTGCTGCTGCTTCTTCTTCTTCTTCTTCTTCTTCTTCTTCACTGTATTTCCTCTTGTTCCCAAAGATTCATATTTGGTCATCAATGTTATATTAGAATATTTTATATAACGCCTCACTAATAACAGGAGAATTCTTTGAAGAAATGTAATAAATATCAAAATGGGTGACTTAATGGGTGCACTATCGGCAAACATGCTTTGGGAGAATGAAACGTAAGAGGAAAGAGACTTGTAGAATTGGCATAAGAGCATAAATTGATTGTCGGAAACGCCTGGTTTAAAGAATATCCAAGTAGATTATGGACAATGTGGAGTCCTGACAGCAGTGTTAGACACCGGATTGATTAGAAAAAGGTATTATCGAAATGAGTTAACAATAGCAAAAACAGTTCCAATTGCAAACTGTTTCAGTGATCACATATTGATTACAGGCACATTGAAGGTAAAGTTAAAGAAAGTCAAGTATGCACCAGGGAACATTCAATATGATCTGTGTACAATGAAAAAGTACAAGAAAATACAAGGTATTTTAACATAGAAGTAATGATATAGATAAAGAACGGATATAATTAATGTCAGCTAACTTGCTACTTGTTATAAAAATACGACGATAACTTAAGAGACAGCAAGGAAAGCTACACATAAATAACTGTATTTCAGCATGGCCGAATGGATAAGAACGTGTGTTCTTAAACATCCTGTGTGCTGATGCCGAGGTATGGGGTTTATTTTCTACACCGGACATTTGACTACATTGATGACCTATCGTCCTTGACTTGCTGACGTAAATTACAAGTACCTCAGAAGTCGGAGTGGGTTCGCCTCATGGTAAGAGACACTGTTAATAGGGAAAGCTAATCCACAGGCAAAATTCAGTCCAGCACTACTAGACGTAGTATGTATAGACTACGATTAAATTCAAAACCAGCGAGCGCAAAAAAAAAGGTATTAATAGCTGCAGCAGGATCAGATATATTGACTAGCAGCTTTGAATTATCCAGATTCTTTCAATTGCTTATTTTTCATTTGCTAATTATTCTTGTTACTTTCTCCTATTCACATTAAATTTACTTCAGGTCTCTCTCTCTCTCTCTCTCTCTCTCTCTCTCTCTCTCTCTCTCTCTCTCTCTCTCTCTCTCTCTCTCTCTCTCTCTCTCTCTCTCTCTCTCTCTCTCTCTCTCTCTCTCTCCATTTAATATGTACTTCGTGGTAGTGGAAAATCAATAACATACATGCCATTTCACTTTCTACGAAATGAACAACTTTCAATTTCTATGAAATAAAAAGCTAGATGTGACATTGTACTTTGATGGGTTTTTTTTTTTTTTTTTTTTGCATATCCTTTACAGGACATCGCTGTCAACACCAGCATCTTTCAGCTGTATGTTGATTTCTTGGCAAGATTACGCTCAGTAGTTTTGTACTTTGATATACACTAGAAATACACGCTGCGAATGAAAATAAATATTCCAAATTGTGACTGACACGTTCAGTTGATTATTAATCTCAGCTTGGTGATGGACACTAATTATAACTTCTCTTCTGAGAGTGAACGGGGAATAGATAATGGTAAAATATATTTTGTGCTAACATTCATTAACGAAAAGATAAACAGTAACTTGTGATTCTCGTAGTTTTGGCTATGGTGAAAGTTTACAAGTCGACATGCAACACCCGTTAATCCGCGAACTCAATAGACAGGACACATGTAGGCATACGTATGATACAGAATGCAACGTCTTTAACACTCAATACACGTTTGAAAAATGAGAGAGTAAAAAGGAGGTGAGAAATATTTGCCGTGTGTACATTGTAGATGTTGTAAAGAAGCATATGAAAGTAATGTGTGGGTAATTGCACAATGCCATTTGACATATAGACCGCAGAATCCTTCAGCCAATAAAAGACAGTAGCACTCACTAAATACACCAGTAATATTATCTCGAATCTCACTGCCATCTGGTGCCTTCAATAAACTGTCAAACATCTGGAAGTCAAAGTCACTCAGTCAACATACGAAACTTAAAATCTTCAACTCTTGTGTGATTCCACTGCTAACGTATGGATGTGAGAGTTGGAAATCAACGGTAGCTTTAGATAAAAAATTAGACAATTTTGAGAACAAATGTCTTAGAAGAATTGTAACAGAGGAGGAGACGAAAGCAACAGATCTACTCGAAGGCCTGGCAGTAGTTACTGAACATCTTGCTTTATTTATATGAAACTTCAGTAGACATAAAATTTGACATACAATTCTAGATGGTAACATCGCGTCCTGCCAGCATGGCCTCCGGTTGGTAACTCACTGTGTTTCCCCTTACGTCAACGCGTGAGCATCCCTAGATACTATTTTATCTCCCCGGGGTGCTCACGAGTGCATTGAAGTTTAGACCCTTTTTCACATGCACGCCGACCTACATCCCCTTAACAGAGACAGACACTCTGTTATAGAATTCTAAACATCCAGTGGACAGATTTCAAAACCAATGCGCAAATAAGACAAGAGACTAAGCAAGATATTGTATCCAATTTTATAAGAAAACGCCGTTGGAACTACATCGGCCATGTACTCAGAATGGACAAGATAAGACTCCCCTACCAAGCCCTCATATGGTCACCAGTAGGGAAAAGAAAACGGGGAAGACCAAGAGAGACCCTGCGTAGAACCATCATCAGAGAAGGCTCATTCTACGGCCAAGTGAACATCCAAGATCTACAACAGGTAGCAGCGAACCGCCGGACATTGAGAGCCATGACTTCTGCCCTATGCGCCGACTTAGGCTCAAGAGCAAAGACTAACTAACTCACTAAATTAATACAGAGTCCAGGAATTTTATAGCGTTAATATTTTTTTTTTACTTTTTAATTTCTTTGGGGGGGGGGGGGGGGGCTATTTTACATGAACAAACTCCTTCCTACTCAAAGCGTACTTTGATCTTTTCACACACAAGAACTCTCACCCAGTTTCATCATATTTTACATTACTCTCATTCCGAAAGACAACACCGAAAAGACACTTTGAAAGAGATAAACTAATTTCACGTTTAAACACAGACTAAATTATTTTAGCAATGACACTGAACAAATAATCTGAAACCGATTACTAGCAACTCTCATCCAAAAAGACCAGCAATGCAGTGTACAACACTAGAGCATCCATAAACACGCACATTCCGTAAGGGAGAATATCATCTAGACACATCTCAAACTTGCCACTCCTCAATTCTCTCTTGAGATCAAGAAAAGCGATTCGAAATAATATCCCACCCATGCTTTCACAACGATCTCACCCACTGCAACACGTGAATCTATTTTCGAATATTTATTCAAATTCTATATCTAAGACTAGAAAGTTGGGTTCCTTGAAATCATAACCTCGCCAATTCTTTCAGGATGACAAGGTTGGTAAAACAGGGATCTCCGCTATATCCAGTACTGTACGTTGTCGCTCTAGAACCACTTTTAGAAAAGTTATGGCAGGACAACAATGTCAGGGAAACATTCATACCAGGGAAGGGTGAGCAGAAGGTGTGAGTTATGTGGACTATGCCATTTGCATTACAACAACTGAAAACAAAACTATACACATCATTTTAGAAAATGTTTTCCGACAGAACGAATGAGGCAAAATTAAACCTCCGAATATCTACCACAATGGGATGTGGCAAATGGAAAAATATCGCGGCTTTCCATTTGACGGAACATCAAACAATCATATACAATTGTACGGAAAAGTCTTCCTGTGTTAACGAAATCAAACACACATATTTACACGGGGTAGAATCTAGAGACACATATAACAGATATGTTACATCGGTACAGATACAAAACATCATTGGTAGAAGCATTATTATTTAACGGATACTATATATGTGTACAGTCTAGACAACCTCCATCCCCACCCCCATCCCACACATACAAACACACACCTCAACACTCGCCCTCACGTCTGAAACATGAACAGAGATCAAACGTTTCATTATTGGCAGCTTCATATACATATCAAACATACCACACCCATACAAAACAACAATGATAGCCACACTGCTCTGTCCACTTTTGAAGTTTAATTAGCACACATCGCCAGGTTTTGATTTGGCGTCTATAAGCAGTCACGTTTTTCTGTGCATGTTATGACGAGAAATAAACTGGAAAACGTGGTGATATTTAGGGAACCATATGGGAAAAGAGCACAAACAAAAGTTAGCTGCATATCTTTTACGGACGTAGCTGTCATCCCCACCATTTTTTTGCTCTTCGTGATTCCTGGGCAAGTTTACGTTCAGTAGTTTGCCATTGCTGTCTGAGCGCATACCATTTCATTAAAAAAACACACAGTCGTGTTTCTAATGCGGTATGCGGGAATACGAACTTTGTCCGTAACACCTTCGCCACGGAGCCGGCAAGGGAACCATAAAAACATAAATACCTGGCTGGCTTGGAGACCTGACACAATCGGAGCTAAAGCATATGCCTTGGATTTATATGATATACATCATCATCATCATCATCATCATCATCATCATCATCATCATCATCATCGTCGTCGTCATCATCATCATCATCATCAGCATCGTCAT
This sequence comes from Cepaea hortensis, assembly GCA_963921405.1. Classification (NCBI taxonomy): domain Eukaryota; kingdom Metazoa; phylum Mollusca; class Gastropoda; order Stylommatophora; family Helicidae; genus Cepaea; species Cepaea hortensis. The sequence goes on from OY992888.1 coordinate 43,917,609, forward strand.
CATCATCATCATCCAGCGACTAGATCTGTGCAATGGCAGCCACATTTGCACCCCGGAACATTTTCTGTAACCAATACGAAAATAATTTAAGATTCCCGAAATTCTCTTTATATTTCGGTGACATAACGAAAACTCTGTGAATGCTGACAATGAATTTAAACATAGGAAGTGATTACATCGATTTGTTGGAATATTGTAAGTCAGATTTCATGATAAATATCACTGTAGCGCAGGGGTTAGAACGCTTGTCTGTCGGTACAGACGGTATGTGTTCGAAGCCCCATAAGAATTCTTAGAAAATCATCCTGAGATCCAAGGTGGACACAATCTAATATGGGTGATAGGAAATGTTATGTTAAGTCAAGATGGCAGGATGCCCACATTACTCATAGTGTTTCGCTTCGTCTATTAAAATATGAGACTAGCACCATATAACCAAAACGCATCGACGGGTGTAAACTCGTCTTTTAGGTTACAATTTCACAAGTGGGAAGACACTGTTATCTGCACCAAGCAGCCGTCCTAGACAACGAACGCAATAAACGGGAATTTAAGTTGCGAAATAAACAAGCCGCTCATAACATTGTATATTTTTCGGTCTACAAGAAATGCACAGAGCAGTGTATGATATAACCTGAAAAAAGTGTGCAGAGCACTGTAATGTTTAGGCTTGCTCGAAGTGCACAGTGCAGTATAAATATCAGTCTTTGCGAAGAATACAATGCAATATACCCCCATTCGTCTTTAAAACGTGCACAGTGTAGTATAAGTGTCGGTCTTCAAGAAGTGTACAGAGCACAGAGAATTACAAATATTAGTCTCTATGAAGTGCAAGTAGCAATATCCTCTCATTCTTATTATTATTATTCTGATTATATCCAATTAAAGCTTTGGCAGTTATTTTATCTGAACAAAATACCACTCCGCTCTGGCCTCCGACATCTCTAAAACTGAAGTACTTGGGTATCACCTTTGACAGGTGTTTGTCTTTTAAGGATCATGTGGAGGCTTTGGTGGTGAAGGATGGTAGGGGACTTAATGCATTGAGGGGCAATGGCAGCAACCGGGTTAGATCTGAGGATGCTGTACAGCCTCTTTCTGACAGTATCAAAGAGCCAGCTTGAAAGGTTGGAGCGCATACAGAATGCTGCCATGCGGTTAATCCTGCTGTGCACAAAGGACACACCAATTATATGCATGAGGCATATCATGACGCTACCAACATTGTCGGATAGGCATAGGGTCCTTCAAGCCAAATGGTACCTGAAAGTTGCCACAGACAGGGATCACCCGCTGCATGCAGCAATTGATATGGTAAAGGGTCATAGACTAAGACGAGGCAGGTCGTGGCTGGCACAGGCAGAACTTTTTATAAGTCAGGTGTGTGATCTAGAGACCATCAATCGTGAAAGAGAGTGGTTGAAGTTCCGGAAGACATGACGGACTGGCACAATGTAATAATAACACTGGGTCGTGAGTGCAGAGAATGGGCAGCGGGCCGCACTGAGTTTCAAGTGCAACCGCTGATCCAGAGCAACACACATCAAGGTGGCATAGCCATCTACACCGATGGGTCAGTGGTGTGAAACAGACGTAGTGGCTGGGGCTTTATTGCAAAGGCTAATGGGCGATTCTTGAAAAAGGAGAGTCTGACATATGAGACTACGACCTTCAGCATGAAAATGAAGGTGGAGGCAGCAACAGCGGCATTCCGGTGGCTAGAGGAGACTACTGCAACACACGTTGTATTCATTACGGATTAAAAGAGTATGCTTAACAAGATGGAGAAAGGAATATATCGTGTGGAATGGCTCTCGTCACTTCAGAAGTCACGGATTGTGAGAATTGTATGGATATTTTGCCCTGGCTATGCTGGTGTACGAAGGAATGGACAGGCTGATAGGCTAGCAGGGAAGGCACCTCTTGGTGGAATTTTGCCTATGGACAAGGGGGGGGGGGGGGGTCGTGAGCTTGTGGGACCAGGTGGAGAAGAGGAGAAGTAGATTAAGAACCCATATGGGGAAAGATCATATACTTTGCACATGCCCACATACACTAGCATTTTGTCTGTTGAGGTGTGCCTATGTATGTATGCGCGTTCACGCATATCAGTCCACCCAGACTTTAAGACTCGTCCCTATAATAACACAATGTGGTTTTGGGTAGTACCACCTTCAATCTGGCGCGCCCCATACTTCACTAGCACATCCACTTTGATTGCTCAGATACCCTTGCCAGACCATTTGCCGTCCTCCTACCCCGCCCCCTTCCTTCTATGTGCTCACTGAACCGTAACACCCAGTACCGGGCATCAGAATACATCGGAGATTTTCTTAGTCACTTACAGATCCGAAAGGTGAGGTGAGTATGAACGTTTTCTCTATTAACATTTCTTTTCAATTAAACATTTTCTTCAACTAACATTCTCTTCAATTAACAGTTTTTTAATTCTCATTTTCTCTTCATTTCTTCCATTTTTCCATGCTTTTGTTCTTCTCGTCCTCTCGACACCTTCTGATGTTGTCACAGGAGATCTCCTTGACTGTATGTTGTGTTTGTGAATGTGTTTGTTTTCTGATGAAGGCTAATCGTCGCAACGTTCTGTATGTGTCTTAACTCTGTTATGTAAAGCTGCACTACTTTGTGTTATTTTATATTGTTTACAGTATCAATGGCGTGTTTCAGTTTAATATTTTCATCTCTCAGGAGAGTGACCTCCGACTTGAGGTTGATATAGTCACTCATAATCCTGGCGATATGGTCAGTGTTGTCAGAGGTGGTGTCTAGTAGTACTTTTAAATCTGACTCTAACCTTTCAATGTGCTGCTGACAACCGCACGAGTGTTGAATTGTAGCTGGGATTTCATTTAGTACCGATGGTGCAACCTCTATTTGATTTGAATTGGATTCACTTGGTTGTATAATGTCTACCGTGCTCTCCATCGGTATTCAATGGCTAGCAACACTGGTCGGTTAGAAGAAGGTGCGGTCGAGTTGCTGTTGTGATGAGTCGTGGCATGTTCGAGCATGTTGCCACTATGACCCGATGCTGTGGTGACCTCCGCTGCAGGCTGTGTTGGCTTCATGTTTAGCGAGTCACCTGTCAGTTTCCACGCTGTGTGCTGAATTTCGACGAATTGTGTCGCGAGACACCCAGACATGACGACGGCTGCTCCCTAGGCCAATATCTTATTCTGGGTGTGGTAAAAATGTAGTGCGTGTAGCAGTGATGATATTTTGACATCAACCTCAGCGCCCCGCCGGTCTTTTCTGTACTGGATTTAGTCATCATTGTAATATTTGATCAGGCAAGTTCGAATGCCTCGTAATGTATGGTGTTATTGAACGTAATATAAATGCATATACCGTCATTCATACATTTAACAGAAAGTGATGGAGAGCTAAGACAGTTTCCTAGTTTTTCTCACTGCCCTCACTTTGTTGAGTGTGTAGTTCATAAACACGGTCGACCGTAATCCAGATCGCCCTCAGATCTACTTCGCCTGCCTTCTCCAGCTAACTCCAGCACAGAGCCTCTCTCCTCGTCAGATATGACTACCGGGAACACATTGCGCCCGCACACAGTTCAAATTCTAGTGATGTGATTGGTTAGTTCAAGCCATCACTGACGCTTCGCTGATCCATGAATAATTTATCCACAGTACTGCATTTATATCTAACACTAGTGCTAGCATCTACATCTAACACTGTACATATCGCAACTTTAAAACAATTTCAACAGTTGAACGGCATCAGTGTGATCACAACCATATAAAATCCATTGCATGAGAATGAGGATAAACAGGAAAATCAATCCAACAAGCAGAAGCACACACAAACACGTCCTTCCCCTCAGTCAGGAGGCGGATGTACGTTAGGGCAAGCGAGGAAGAGGTAAACAACGCTACAAGTGGGAAGATAACATCAAGAGAACATTAGCCTGACAGATTGTACAGTCAGGGCGAGAGACAGTGTTGGAGATCCATTGCAGCCAACTTTCATTGCGGAGACGGCACCTAATTGATTGATTGATTGATTGATTGATTGATTGATTGATTGATTGATTGATTGATTTTGCCTATCTGTCCTTCTGTACCTGCTTATTTCTTGTGTCTATCTGTCCTTTTTTTTTTTTGGTCTCTAACTTTGAACTCAAGTGTAGTCCATACACATGCTACCAAATCTAGTGCACTGGATTGATTTTTGAGTGTGGATTATCTTTCCTATTATTAGTGTCCCTCGCCATCAGGGGAACACACTCCGACATCTGAGGTACTTGTAATTTAAGTCCAAGTCAAGGACGAGAAGTCAGTATTTTTGTTTAGCTTACCGGTGTGCGGTTTGAATCCGCTACCTCGCCACGAGAACACAGTAAATGTGAGAGCAAGTACTCTTAAACATTTTCCCATGCTGACCTCCCTTTTCATTCTTCTCTTTCGTCTGCTTATTTATGCTGTCTATCTATCCATTTGTATTTGCTTCTTTCTGTTGTCTATTTCTCCTTTTGTCTTGTCTTCTCTCTGTTGTCTATCTCACCTTTTGTCTTGTCTTCTTTCTGTTGTTTAGTTTGCCCATTTTTGTCTGCTTCTTTCTGTTGTTTAGTTGTCCTCTTGTATCCAGCTCTTTATGCTGTTTAGTTTGTCCGCATGTATCTGCTTCTCTCTGCTGTTTAGTTTGTCCGCTTGTATCTGCTCTTTCTGTTATTCAGTTTATCCACTTGTATCTGCTTCACTCTGTTGTTTAGTTTATCCGCTTGTATCTGCTTTATTGTTTTTAGTTATTTTCATTCCACCTATGTCTTTTGTTGACGGGCATATTCTTATTGTGGAGCATCGGTAGCGCAGTGGCCAGCCCGCTTACCTACAGGTCATGCGTTCAAATCACCATCGAGTTGAATTTTCTTTTAATTGACCAATGCTCTCAGGTCACCTCACACTTAATGAGTACCAGGAAATGTCGTGGGAAGTGAAGGCTACCCTTGTGGTATTGACCACAGCACAGATCTGGTGGTATTGACTACAGCACAGATCTGGTGGTATTGACCACAGCACAGATCTAGTGGTATTGACCCCAGCACAGATCTAGTGGTATTGACCACAGCACAGATATGGTGGTATTGACCACAGCACAGATCTAGTGGTATTGACCACAGCACAGATCTAATGGTATTGACCACAGCACAGATCTAGTGCCGACTGATCTGTACGAATATGGGACTATTGTCATTTAGCCAACAGTAGTGGCTAGACGCTCGCTTGCCGCTCCGGTGGTCATGGGTTTGAATCCACAAAGGGATCAATTATTAAGACCGACCTAGCCTCTCAAATCGACCCAGCCTTCTTCTTCTTTAGCTTTCCGAGCCATTGAGGTTCTTTGCTGCAAATACAATCCGTCTCCATTCGTCTCTCTGGTGGACCCTCTCTTGCCAGTCGTTGATTCCAAGTGCTTGTAGGTCTGTACATGTATTATCTCTCCACCGTCTTCTTGGTCTACCTCGGGGTCTGCGGTCATTTATTTCCTGAGTGTAAGCGAGTTTTGTTTCCCTATTATCTTCCATTCTTTCTATATGCCCCAGCCATTGTAGTCTATTAGCCTTCATGATACCAGTGATTAGCGGGGACTTAAACAGATCATAAATGTCTTTGTTACTCCTTCTTTTCCACTCTCCACTTTGTGTATCCCTAATGGGTCCAAAGATGCGTCTTAAAATTTTGTTCTCAAAGGTTTGTAACAAGGCTTCGTCTCCTTTCGTTGTACTCCAGGTTTCAGAGCCATACAGCACAACTGGTCTGATCAGTGTTTTGTATATTGTGATTTTGGTGTTACGAGATAGCGCCTTTGATTTTAGTAGATGTTGTAGTGCATAGTATATCTTATTTCCAGAGTTGATTCTAGTTTGTATTTCTTCCCTTATGATGTTGGAGCAGTTGAAGATTGTACCCAGGTATTTGTATGTTTCCGTTCTTTTAATGGTCATATTATCTATTTGTATGTGGCCAGAGTTTTTAGCCATTCCGTCTCTTGAAATTACTATATATTCTGTCTTATCTTGGTTGATAACCAGCCCCATCTGTTGGGCTTTTTCCTTTAAGTGAGTCAATATTTCCAATGTCTTTTGTTCACTTTGCCCTATAATATCTATATCATCTGCATAACCAAGCAGCTTAGATGTTTCTCCAATATCACATTCTTCCTTTATCTTCCTTACAACTTTCTCTAGAGCCAGATTGAAGAGTAGCGGCGATAGTGCATCACCCTGTTTCAAGCCAGATGTTATTTGGAAGGAGTCTGATTTCCTGCCTTTATATGTTACTATATTATAAGTATCTTTCATGCATAGTCTGGTCATGTTGATTAACTTCCTTGGTATTCCAAATTCCTGCATAGCATTCCATAGACTATTCCTATGGACACTATCATAAGCCTTTTTAAAATCCACAAAAATGTTATGGAGATCTCTTTTATATTCCCAATGTTTCTCAGCTATTTGTCGTAAGAAAAATATCTGATCTATTGTTGATCTGTTTTGTCTAAAACCCGCCTGGTAGTCACCTAATATGTCTTCTGAATATGGTTTTAGTCTATTAGATAATACTGCGGATAGTATCTTATAGCTTGTGGACAGTAGTGATATTCCTCTATAATTTCCACATTGGAACTTGTCTCCTTTCTTAAAGATAGGTATCAATAATGACTCTTTCCAGTCATGGGGTAATTCTTCTGTCCTCCAGATTTTTATTATTAGTTCGTATAGCTTTAGATGTAATGCATGGCCACCTGCCTTTATAAATTCAGCAGCAATTCCATCAGTCCCAGTTGCCTTATTGTTTTTAAGTCGTGTGATTACATATAGGATTTCTTCAAATGTAGGTTCTTCAATTTGTGGTTCGCATGTTAGAACCTCTTCCTGTGGGAAAATGTTACTTGGAGCTTCACAATTTAGTAATTCAATAAAATATTCTTTCCATGTGTTGCACATTTCCTCATTGGTATTTATCATATTCCCATTTTTGTCTTTTAAACCATATGTGTTTTGTTGGTGCCCTCGTTTCATTGACTTCAGTTCTTTAAAAAAAATTTCTGGATTCATTTTTCTGGTGATTAGTTTCCATATCTTTGATTATATTACTCATATATTCTCGCTTCTGCTGTCTGACTATTTTTGTAGCCTCTTTACATTCATTTCTATAATGCTCTTCCTTTTGGATGTTATTGATGTAATTTAACCATACATGTCTGGCATTCTTCTTCCTAATGACTGCTTCTTCACATTTTTGATTGAACCATCTGTTCTTTCTAAGCGTGGTTAACACACCGAGACATTCTTGTGCGGTAGATTGAATTGTATTCTTGATGTTCAACCAAGTTTGGTCAACGCTTTCCTCCGAAGTTTTTTGCAGAGTTTCAAGTTTACATTTTATTTCATCTGTAAATTTCTCTTTGACTGTAATGTCTTGTAGTTTTTCTCTGTTATATGTTGGGTGTAATCTTTGTAATTTAGTATAGAAAGCTCTCTTAAGTTTTATTTTAAATTTTGCTCCAACAAGGAAGTGGTCACTGTGGTACTCAGCTCCTCTATAACTTCTGACTTGCTGTATGTTTGATGCATTTCTGTTGTTAATTAAAATGTGATCTATTTGATTATAGGTTCTCTTGTCACATGATTTCCAAGTTTGTTTGTGTATATCCTTTCTTTGTAGTCTGGTCCTGCTAATCTGCAGTCCTTTGGCTTCTGCCAGGTTGATGACTCTCCATCCATTATCATTTGAAGTTGTATGTAGGCTTTCCATACCGACCACAATTAAAGGTTTTGGGAAATAACGGTGGCCGGCTAGATACTGACAACAGCAACCAGCAAGAGCTGATCAGTCTATAAGTGTATCTGTTTAGCACCATTTGTCCAACGCGCCTAAGGCGTGCAAATGTGTCCTTTACGTTTCTATTATATTCTCTTGCATTCTGTTATATCTGTTGTCTATTATATTCTCTTTCATTCTCACATGTTTTTTATCTAGTATATTCTCTGTCATACAATTCTCTGTTTAGTCTAACGTGTCATATTCTAGACCAGTGGTTCTCAACCGGTGGGTACCCCACCCCCCCCCCCCCCACCCGAGAGGGGATTTTTAGGGTTTCCAGGGGGAATTAAGGTTATTTCAAGATCGCGTTAATACAAGAACCGATTACTTGGTATTGTTTTTCCCTTCATACTGTATGGTTCTGTACGTCTCACCCTTCTGAAATTCATTTTATAACGTAAGAAGACCCGCAAATCACGTTTTATGTAGACGTCTAGACTTGGTTTAGTATGTGCTATAAAGTTTAGCTTCTATTATTACGTATACTGTGTAGAGGTGGGGGGGGGGAGAAATTTTTAGTGTGGAAATACAAAAGGGGGCGGGGAGGTGACGTTCTGAAAATATGGTGAAGGGGGGCACGGGCTAAAAAAGGTTGATAACCACTGTTTTAGACATTTCTTCCTGGGAAGAAAAGACGGCGGGGAAGGAAACTTGTCACTCCATGTCGTTATGTCCAGACCTAGAATATGTGAAGGCGTAACACCCCACAACTCAGTGGCAGTACCTGCTGTTTGACTACTTGTACGGAGGAGACAGTACTGAAGTGTAACGTCTCAGAGTGTATGTTCTCGTCTAGAAAGCTGCTGTCGCCATTTACAATTGACAATTTGGAATTTGGGGAGCAGCGGTAGCGTAATGTCTAGACGCTCGCATGAGGGCCCTGTGGTGATGTGATCGAATTCTCATCGGAGCGGATTTTAACAATTGACCTGGGCTCTCAGACAGACCCAGACTGAAATTGGTACCAGTAATTGTCTTGGGAAGTAAAGGCGACAGGTATGATACTAAACATATCACCCACCGAGTGTCGGTTAATCTATAAACATGTGGGTCACACATCATATGCCCAAAACGAGTATAAAAGGGCCCCTTTTTTAATTTCGAACTTTGTGTGTTTGTCTGCCGCCAATAATTGTGGTCTTTGTGTCCTTTAATTTCTATGATTGTTTTGTTTATCATTGTGTGTGTGTGTGTGCGTGCGTGCGTGCGTGCGTGCGTGCGTGCGTGCGTGCGTGCGTGTGTGTGTGTGTGTGTGTGTGTGTGTTCGCTCTTTGGCTCTGTCCTCACAGGGACAAATTGTTGAGGCTTTAACAGCGCAACCTGGCAAAACGAGTTATTGTTCGAGACTTCCTTTGCATAGTTCGTCGAGACAGCATCTACAGACATGTCATAGACTAGAACTAGCAGTTCAAGTACTTCCACACACGATATAGACAGCAACTATGATTTCACATACTTCTAGACATTATGTAGATAGCAGCTAGAATTGCAAGTACCTCTAGACGTGTTATAGATAGAAACGGGGATTTCAAGTGCTTCTTTCAGGGATTTTTAGACGATTTCTTTTGTTTGGTAATTAGAATTGCAGTTATTTTATGCATGGTATTGATAAGAAAAGGGTTTCAAACATCTGCACACACGCTTTATGCAAAAGAAATTGATTTTAAAGTATTTGCAGGACTGGTTTGCCGACTGGTTGCGGTTTTACACGTTATTGTGTCTATGATTTCAAGAAATTATAGACAGCAAAAGAGAATTACAAGTTCAATATGTATAGATATATAGAGGTCGTCGTGAATGAGAGGTTTAACGAGCTTAAACTTTCTCTTCTGACAGCGGCGTAGTGGATTCGTTCAACACGTAGGTCTGTTTGACTCCGTGATGATTTCTCCTTCAGAAAACTATGGTCAAGTAATGAACGTAAAAGCGCCTCAATCTATCAATCAGGTGCTGTCTTCACAATGATTGTTGGCTGCAATGGATCTCCAACACTGTCTGTCTCTCGCTCTGACTGTATATTCCGTCAGGCTGCTGTTCACCCATCTCTTGATGTTATCTTCCAACTTATATCGTTGTCTCCTCTTGCTTGCTTGCATTCAACCTTACCTTTCAGTATGAATTTTATAAAGTGTTATATATTTTAGTAGTTCAAAAATCCATCTACATGTATATGCTCGGTGATTTCAATGCTCGCGTGGGCAGGGACTCCAGTTCATGGACAGTGTGCCTTGGAAAATACAACATCGGCCGCATGAATGAAAATGGGCAAAGGCTGCTGGAGCATTGCACCAGAAATGACCTATGTATTACAAACTCCTTTTTTAAAACAAAAGAGCTGCATAAGGTCACATGGAAACATCCAAGATCCGGCCATTGGCATCAGCTAGACTTCATCATCACACGGAGACAACATCTGAACCATACATAATTAACTCGAAGTTACCAAAGTGCTGACTGTGATACGGATCATTCTTTGGTTGTTGCAAGAGTTAGACCTAGACCAAAGATAATCTACACAGCTAAACGTACATCTAGCCCCACGATTAATATTATTAACTCTCACAATCCTGGAAAGTACTTTGAGTTTCAACAGCAACTTGAAGACGCTTTCACTGATATATCAGAAAATTGTACAGTAAGTGAAAAGTGGTGTAAACTTAAGGAAACTCTTTATAAAACTGCGGTAGGAGTTTAAGGCACTGCGGATCACAAGAGGTAGGACTGTTTGCGGCAAACAGCCAGACACTGCAACCCTTGACTGATAAAAAGAAGACAGCTCTCTTAAGAAACAAGGAAAGAACAACGCGTAACACTCTCAATGAGCTGAAGCAAACTAGGAAAGATGTGCAAAAGGCTGCCAGGCAGTGTGCCAATGACTATTGGATCAAGTTATGTGAGTCCATTCAAATCGCAAGTGATAAGGGAAACATCAGAAGCATGTATGAAAGGATAAAGAAAGCCTGTGATCCAATAATCAAAAGAAGTGCACCACTGAAATCCTTGACTGGAGAAATCGTCACTGATAAGAAATAGCAGATGGATAGATGGGTAGAGCACTATTTAGAGCTTTACTCAAGTGAAACCAAACTAGCGGATGATGCCCTCAACGCCATAGAGGCTCTACCAACTCTTGACCACTTGGACACACTTCCCACCATAACAGAAGTTAAGTGTGCTATAAATGAACTTGCATCTGGCAAGGCTCCAGGTAAGGATGGCAGTCCAATAGAGGTAATCAGGAGTGGGAAAGACACACCCAGTCTACAGATCCACCAGCTAATAGAGCTGTGCTGGCGAGGAGGACAAATCCCACAGGATTTCAAAGATTCAAGCATCATATCGCTGTACAAAAACAAGGACGATCGAAGCGACTGTAACAACTATAGGGGTATTTTACTTCTGTGTACCGTTGGGAAAGTATTTGCCAGAATTGTTCTGCTCAGACTTCAAGTCCTAGGAGATCAAGTCTACCCCGAATCACAGTGCGGCTTCCGAAAGAACCCGTCTACCGTTGATATGATATTCTCATTGCGATAAATGCAAGAAAAATGCCAGGAACAAAATCAACCACTGTTTATTGCCTTCAACGACCTCACAAATGCATTTTATTTGGTCAGTCGTGAGGTTCTGTTCAAGGCACTAAAGAAGATTGGCTGCCACCAACTCTTCTGTCCATTGGAGAATCGTTCCACACAGCCATGAAGGGTATAATCAAGTTTCATGGTGCAACTTCAGAAGAGTTTGAAATCAAGAGTGGAGTTAAGCAAGGTTGTGTACTAGCTCCCACCCTCTTTGGAATATAATTTTCACTTCTACTGAAATATGCCTTTCGTGATTAAGATGCCGGTGTATACATTCACTCACGCTCAGATGGCGGCCTCTATAATGCTCAGAGATTGAAGGCCAAGACCAAAATTAGGAGGGTACTAATCAGAGAGTTGCTTTTTGCGGATGATGCTGCAATTACGACCCACTCTGAGGAAGAATTACAGCATCTACTATCTGCATTCTCCAATGCTTCTTCTGAATTTGGTTAAACAATTAACAAAAAGAAGACACAGATTATGTCACATTATGGGGTACCATCAATCTTTATTGACGACGCCAAACTAGAGATAGTAGACCATTTTACATATCTAGGATCAGGGGTAAATAGCAAATTATCCCTAGATCAGGAAATCAACATCAGGATTGGTAATGATTGGGAACAAAAAGAGTCTGGGAGAACAGGAAGCTTACTGCCAAAACAAAGATCCTCGTCTACCAAGCCTGTGTCCTTAGTCTACCAACTAGAGAGGCAAGGTGTTTTCCCACCTACCCTGGGTGGGTACCGTCCAAAAAGAGAAACCTGGACCAATGCAGCAGTCTTTGCCCATGATGTCTATGAAGGTTTCCACTCAGGCACTGAAACCGTTGCTGCAGCGATTGATCTTGAGGACGCATACAACAGAGTACCACTGGATTTTTTAATGTTTCAGCTTCTTGAACTAAACGTAAGTCCATTCCTCCTTAGTTGGATCGCTGCAGCTCTCTTCCAACGGAAAGTAGTTTTTAGATGTGGCAGTTGGACTTCGGAACCAACAACAATATATCCTGGCCTACCACAGGGATCACCATTATCTCCGGTACTGTTCAACGCCTACACAGTGAGAATCACCAGTGAGCAGATCACTGGACCTGGCAGGACATTGTCATATGCCGATGATGTTTTAGTGTATCGTCAGGGTAAGGATAGAGAGGAGGTTGCTGTGGAGCTACAAACCGAACTCAATCGCATAAGTACTTGGTGTGATGAAGCTGGGGCAATGGTCAACCCAACAAAGGCAACAGTGACTTGGTTCTCGTTGAATAATCATATTGTCAACAATCCAACACCAACTGTAATGCTGTGTTCAGAGACGGTGGAAAGAACGCAGGCAATGAATTACCTGGGGATACGGTTTGATCGAAGCCTTGCTTATAATGTGCACATAGACCAGGTGATAACAAAGGCCAAGCGGGGTTTGGCAGCGATGCGGGTGATGGCGGCAGCAAACTGTGAGCAGCGCCATCTATGTCTTCTGTACGAGGGGCTGGTCATGTCTGTTTTGGAGTATGCAATGGCAATCCTGACTGTCAGCCATAAGCAGATAGAAAGGATGGAAAGGATACAGAATGAAGCTATGCGCATTATTCTTGGATGTACAAGAGATACAGCATGCAGGGCGATGCGCTACCTTCTTGATTTTCCAACCATTGAAGAGAGAATGCAAGTTTGCAGGGCACGCGCCTACCTCAGAATCAACGCAAACACACAGCATCCACTGCATAGTGAAATTAGGAAGGTGAAGGGCAGCAGGTTAAAAAGAGGACGGTCGTGGATGGGTCAAGGCGAGGACATTCTTCAACAGGTGTGTTCACCTGAGGACTTAGAACCTGGCGAGGAGTGGGTGCAAGTGCCAACAGACTTCTGCACATCCTTTTCAGTTTGCATCCAACTAGATAGAAAATGCAGACAAGAAAATCCGGCTGCTGTTGAGGCTGAAGTACAAGCGTTGATTTTCGAGAATTCGCTAGACAGTGACGCGGTCATCTACACAGATGGGTCGGTCATCCGACATGTGAGAAGCTCATGGGCCTTTACAGCTCGGGCCGGAGGGAGAATTGTGAAGGAGGACTCTGGTGCTTTCACTGAAACCACAAGTAGCCTGACCATGGAAGTCATGGCAGTAAGTAAAGCAATAACATGGCTCGAGACACAGACATTCACTAGGGCTTGTTTCCTTAGCGACTCAATGAACATGATCAAGAGGATAGAGGAGGGGTCGATCCGAAGAGAATGGTTGCTGCCTCTGAAGCGGTCTCGGCTGGCAAAGATTAGTTTCATCTTCGTGCCAGGGCATGCGGGAGTACAAGGAAATGAGCGGGCTGACAAGCTCGCAGGTGAGGCTACTGTTGAGGGCGGACGCGCCATGGACCAGGCTGACATTCTGAATGCTCTACGAGAAGTGAGACTTTTGCAAGAACCAAGTGATGACTGTGAATCTACAACAATGGCCAGACTGCGAGAGCAGCAAATTAAAAGAGGGGTGGCCAAACAAGAACACTACGCAGGAAGCCAAAGAAGATTGATAAACCAACACAGAACTGGCGTCGTTAGCCGCTACACGCTGCGGGATTTGCTGAGGAGGGGATCCGAGCACTTATGGACTGAATGGTCCGATGTGCAACAAGGATGATCTGTCGACTAACTAACTAACTAACTAACTAACATAACAATACATGTCCACAAGGTCTTACAATGTATGCCCATCCAACATAACAACACATCTACCACATGACCGTGCAGTGTTTGTAAATACACATTACCAACACATCAATCACACGACCTTACAGCGTCTGTCCATCCAACATAACAACACATCTACCACATGATCTTACAGTGTCTGTCCATCCAACATAACAACACATCTACCAGATGACCTTACAGTGTCTGTCCATCCAACATAACAACACATCTACCACATGACCTTACAGTGTCTGTCCATCCAACATAACAACACATCTACCACATGACCATACAGTGTCTGTCCATCCAACATAACAACACATCTACCACATGACCTTAGAGTGTCTGTCCATCCAACATAACAACACATCTACCACATGGCCTTACAGTGTCTGACCATCCATCATAACAACAAATCTACCACATGACCTTACAGCGTCTTTCCATCCAACATAACAACACATCAACCACATGACCTTACAGTGTCTGTCCATCCAACATAACAACACATCTACCACATGACATTACGGTGTCTGTCCATCCAACATAACAACACATCTACCACATGACCTTACAGTGTCTGTCCATCCAACATAACAACACACCTACCAGATGACCTTACAGTGTCTGTCCATCCAACATAACAACACATCTACCACATGGCCTTTCAGTGTCTGTCCATCCAAAATAACAACACATCTACCACATGATCTTACAGTGTCTGTCCATCCAACATAACAACACATCAACCACATGACCTTACATTGTCTGTCCATCCAACATAACAACACATCTACCACATGACCTTACAGTGTCTGTCCATCCAACATAACAACACATCTACCACAAGACCTTACAGTGTCTGTCCATCCAACATAACAACACATCTACCAAATGACCTTACAGTGTCTGTCCATCCAACATAACAACACATCTACCACATTACCTTACAATGTCTGTCCATCCAACATAACAACACATCAACCACATGACCTTACAGTGTCTGTCCATCCAACATAACAACACATCTACCACATGACATTACGGTGTCTGTCCATCCAACATAACAACACATCTACCACATGACCTTACAGTGTCTGTCCATCCAACATAACAACACACCTACCAGATGACCTTACAGTGTCTGTCCATCCAACATAACAACACATCTACCACATGGCCTTTCAGTGTCTGTCCATCCAAAATAACAACACATCTACCACATGATCTTACAGTGTCTGTCCATCCAACATAACAACACATCAACCACATGACCTTACATTGTCTGTCCATCCAACATAACAACACATCTACCACATGACCTTACAGTGTCTGTCCATCCAACATAACAACACATCTACCACAAGACCTTACAGTGTCTGTCCATCCAACATAACAACACATCTACCAAATGACCTTACAGTGTCTGTCCATCCAACATAACAACACATCAACCACATGACCTTACAGTGTCTGTCCATCCAACATAACAACACATCTACCACATTACCTTACAATGTCTGTCCATCCAACATAACAACACATCAACCACATGACCTTACAGTGTCTGTCCATCCAACATAACAACACATCTACCACATGACATTACGGTGTCTGTCCATCCAACATAACAACACATCTACCACATGACCTTACAGTGTCTGTCCATCCAACATAACAACACATCTACCAAATGACCTTACAGTGTCTGTCCATCCAACATAACAACACATCAACCACATGACCTTACAGTGTTTGTCCATCCAACATAACAACACATCTACCAAATGACCTTACAGTGTCTGACCATCCAACATAACAACACATCTACTACATGGCCTTACAGTGTCTGTCCATCCAACATAACAACACATCTACTACATGATCTTACAGCGTCTGTCCATCCAACATAACAACACATCAACCACATGACCTTACAGTGTCTCTCCATCCAACATAACAACACATCTACCAAATGACCTTGCAGTGTCTGTCCAACCAACACATCGATATTTTATATAATGAAGTATTGACATTCTGTTATTCTTTAACGATTTTACTTAAAGTTATGTGTTAATTTGTATTGTCGCACATGTTGCACATTTAATTAGTCAGTGGCCGTCCTATTAGTGCTGGACTCAACACCAGCGAGCTCTGTGACCCCCCGCCTACAAACAAGGTTACACTTATTGACAAGCTACCAGTAGTTTACGGTACCCGTGCAATGTCATATCTCGAATTTTCGACATGGAAGAGAGATAATTATGTTGAAAGTATTTCCTATAATAACGTTGCCGGCTACAAGTTAGCCTCTGCATCAGGCGAGCTTGTCCTCTTGAAACTCCGGCCAGCCAGTTTGTGTCTTCAGCTTCCTAGGTAACTATGATGTTCACTGGTTGCATAGCCTGCTATCTTCCATGACGGTTGTTGAATGTTTGTGCAAACTTGCTATCTTTCATGATGGTTGTTGAATGTTTGTGCAAACTTGCTGTCTTTCATGATGGTTGTTGAATTTTTGTGGATACAAGCAATTTTTCATGATGGTTGTTGAATGTTTGTGGATAGATGCAATCTTTCATAATGGTTGTTGAATGTTTGTAGATACCTTCTATATTTCACGGTGCTAGTTGAATCTTTGTGCAAACTTGCTATCTTTCATGATAGTTGTTGAATGTTTGTGCAAAGCAAACGTGTTTTCTGTCATGCGAAGGAAGGCCAGCAAAATGTGAAGGAAGGCCAGCAAGAGGCGAGGGAAGGCCAGTAAGATGTGAAGGAATGACAGCAAGAGGCTTAGGGAAGGCCAGCAAGATGTGAAGGAATGACAGCAAGACGTGAAGGAGGCCAGCAAGATGTGGAGAAAGGCAGCAAAGATGTGAAGGAATGACAGCAAGACATGAAGAAAGTTCAACAAGAGGTGAAGGAAAGCGAGCAAGAGGCGAGGGAAGACCAGCAAGATGTGAAGGAAGTTCAGCAAGATGTGAAGAAAGGCCAGAAAAATATGAAGGAAGTTCAGCAAGATGTGAAGAAAGGCCAGCAAGATGTGAAGGAAGTTCAGCAAGATGTGAAAGAAGTTCAGCAAGATGTGAAGGAAGTTCAGCACGATGTGAAGAAAGGCCAGCAAGATGTGAAGGAAGTTCAGCACGATGTGAAGAAAGGCCAGCAAGATGTGAAGGAAGTTCAGCAAAATGTGAAGAAAGGCCAGCAAGATGTGAAGGAAGATCAGCAAGATGTGAAAGAAGTTCAGCAAGATGTGAAGGACGTTCAGCAAGATGTGAAAGACGTTCAGCAAGATGTGAAAGAAGTTCAGCAAGATGTGAAAGAAGTTCAGCAAGATGTGAAAGAAGTTCAGCAAGATGTGAAAGAAGTTCAGCAAGATGTGAAAGAAATTCAGCAAGATGTGAAAGATGTTCAGCAAGATGTGAAAGAAGTTCAGCAAGATGTGAAGGACGTTCAGCAAGATGTGAAGGAAGTTCAGCAAGATGTGAACGAAGATCAGCAAGATGTGAAAGAAGTTCAGCAAGATGTGAAGAAATGCCAGCAAGATGTGAAGAAAGGCAGCAAAGATGTGAAGGAAGGCCGCCAAGATGTGAAGAAAGACCAGCAAGAGGTGAAAGATGGCCAGCAAGATGTAAAGAAAGGTCAGCAAGATGTGAAGAAAGGCCAGCAAGATGTGAAGAAAGGTCAGAAAGATGTGAAGAAAGTTCAGCAAGAGGTGAAGGAAGGCGAGCAAGAGGCGAAAGTAAACCAGCAAGATGTGAAGAAAGGCCAGCAAGAGATGAAGGAAGGTCAGGAAGATGTGAAGGAAGCAAACAAAGATGTCAATGCAGCCCAGCAAGATGTGAAGGATGAAAAGCAAGATGTGAAGAAACCCGTTAAGATGTGAAGGAAACCAAGCAAGTTGTGAAGGAAGGCTGTCAATATGTGAAGGAAGGCCAGCAAGAGGTGAAGGAAGATTGTCTAGATGTGAAGAAAGCCGACAAGATGTGAAGGAAGCCCAGCAAGATGTGAAGGAATAAAAGCAAGATGTGAAGAAGCCCGGCAGTATGTGAAGGAATCCCAGCAAGATGGATATAAAGAAAGCCGTCAAGATGTGATAAGCCGTCAAGATGTAATAAAAGCCGTCAAGATGTGATAAAAGCCGTCAAGGTGTGATAAAAGCCGTCAAGATGTGATAAAAGCCGTCAAGATGTGATAAAAGCCGTCAAGATGTGATAAAAGCCGTCAAGATGTGATAAAAGCCGTCAAGATGTGAAGGAAGTGGTCAAGATGTGAAGGAAAGCCAGCAAGATGTGGAGGGAGTCCAGCAAGATGTGAAGGAAGTAGTCAAGATGTGAAGGAAAGCCAGCAAGATGTGGAGGGAGTCCAGCAAGATGTGAAGGAAAGCCAGCAAGATGAGGAGGAATTCCATTACGATGTAAAGGAAGTCCAGCAAGATGTGAAGGATGTCCAGCAGTTGTGAAGGAAAGCCAGCAAGATGTGGAGGGAGTCCAGCAAGTTGTGAAGGAAAGCCAGCAAGATGTGGAGGGAGTCCAGCAGGTTGTGAAGGAAAGCCAGCAAGATGTGGAGGGAGTCCAGCAGGTTGTGAAGGAAAGCCAGCAAGATGTGGAGGGAATCCAGCAGGTTGTGAAGGAAAGCCAGCAAGATGTGGAGGGAGTCCAGCAGGTTGTGAAGGAAAGCCAGCAAGATGTGGAGGGAGTCCAGCAGGTTGTGAAGGAAAGCCAGCAAGATGTGGAGGGAGTCCAGCAGGTTGTGAAGGAAAGCCAGCAAGATGTGGAGGGAGTCCAGCAAATTGTGAAGGAAAGCCAGCAAGATGTGGAGGGAATCCAGCAAGATGTGGAGGAAAAAAATCAAGATGTGAAAGAAGCCCAGCAAGATGTGAAGGAAGTCCAGCAAGATATGAAGGATGTCCAGCAAGATGTGAAGGAAATCCTATAAGATGTGAAGAAAGAAAAGAAAGATGTGAAGAAAGCCCAGCAAGATGTGAAGGAAATCCAGCATGATGTGAAGAAAGCCCAGCAAGATGTGAAGGCAGAAAAGCAAGATGTGAAGAAAGCCGTCAAGATATGAAGGAAGCCCAGGAAGATGTGAAGGTAAACTGCCAAGATGTGAAGGAAGGCTGTCAAGATGTGAAGGAAGACTAGCAAGATGTGAAGAAAGACCAGCAAGATGTGAAGAAAGGCTTTCAGGATGTGAAGAAAATCTGTCAAAATGTGAAGAAAGGCTTTCAAGATGTGATGAAAGGCTGTCAAGATGTAAGGAAGGCCAGCAAGACTTGCAGGAACGCCAGCAAGATTTGAAGGAAGGCCAGAAAGATATGAACAACGACAGCAAGAGGTAAACATCGACACAAGTAGGGAAGATAACTTCAGGAGATTGACGATCAGTAGTCTGTCCGAATGTACACGGTCGTTACAAAGTGTGTTCGCGATCAATTGCCGCCAATGTTTACTGTGGAGATGAAGCCTTGCTGAATGAACATGTGGTAGCACCACACCTGCATAGATTTAATACATTAAAAAAAACATCCATCATGTGCCATGCCGATAAGCGTGGGCCAAGCCATCCAGGTATTTACTTCTCAGTCTTCCCCTTGGTTTCTTCCCTTTGATCTTGCCAGTTGTCACCACGTTCTCCAAGTCATTTCTTCTCATAACATGCCCAAAAAATTGTGACTGTCTACGTCTAATGACTCTAACAGTTTACAATCTTCATTTGTTTCTTGAAAGACTTGTTCATTGGTTTTTCTGTCTGTCTATGGTATGCTTTGCATTTTCCTCAGAAACCACATTCCCACAGCCATCAGCTGTTTTTCAGCTTGACTGCTTATTGTCCACGCTTCATATCCGTACAAAACTATAGGTTCTATGTAGCACTTCAACACTCTTTTTCTCGTTTCAATTGATATCTTTTTATTGTTCAGTATGTTTTTCATCTTGCAAAAGGCTACCTTCGCAATGGCAATTCTTGTTCTAATCTCTTCAAGGCATCTCCAATCAGATGTTATGACTGTTCCGAGATAGCTGTATCGATTCACTTGCTTAAGAATATGTCCATCTACTCGTATATCACATTGTGGTATTTCCTTCTTCCCAGTGACGACCATAATCTGTGTCTTCTTAATGTTCATTTCTAACCTTAGTTGTTCACTGTGTGCAACAACCGCATCTACTAAATTTTGTAGGTCCTGTCCACTGTCTGCAATCAAGACTGTATCATCTGCATATCTAATGTTATTGATGTATCGTCCCCCAATGTTGATTCCTTCCATATCTTCTATATTTCTGAAAATAGTTTCACTGTACAGGAAAAAAAGATCTGGAGACGTTACACATCCCTGTCTCACGCCTCTTTTAATAGGCTGATATTTGTGACAGGATCGACTCGGTTGTTGGGAATGAACACAAGCCCCGAGGTGTCCCTAGCACTCACGTGTATACTAACCCCAGGGGCTGGACAGGTAGATACACTGTAACTCTGCTACTGTCCCCCTTTAAGTGTTATAAGTCTACAAGCTCCTCCTAGATTCTAGACCTCTACTATCTACCATCTACCTAGGGACAATGAACTCTGAGGCATCGTCCAAGACCACACTCAATAACTGTAGAAAAGTACTTGTCAACATAAACAAAGTTTATTCTACCCTAAAGACACAGGAAGGAATTTAACACCCTGATAGAATACAATCTATTTACAATACAGAGGATAGAGTAGAAACAGAATCAGAGATGAGTCCATATTCGTCCTCAGGCTGAGAGGCAGATTTGCTGTGTGTGTGTGTTCCGTCCAGTCGGTCCGGCACTCACCCGGCTCTCTCCTAGTATGGTTGACTAGAACCCAGGAGACCACTCCGTCCCAAGAGCTCGGATCAGCAATCAATGGAGTTAACCATTCGGACCACAGCTGACTAGATGAACTTCAACTCAGCAATGTCTCTATGAGTCACTGGCTAATGACACCCAAACAGTTCTCATGATTCGGCCTGGCTGGGAGACCCTCTACCCTGAGGTGTCCCCAGGTAAACAATCTTGGCATCCATAGTTGTAGCAAACGACCAACCCTATGGTCATGGACTATAATAGCCTACCCCTGGTTGGGTAATGGAAAGTTTCTGCAGCAAGTTAAACAAAGTGCGTACTAATGTCTATAAACTCTGGCAGATGATGTCAAAACAGCTGTACAGTCATGATTGACCTGACTCCCTCGGAGTCGAGTCCCACATGATCATCAGGTTTAGTACACAGTGGTGACTGAAGCATAATAATGTCACTGTTCGTTGACTCTGCTGACAATCAAGATCTGTAGCACACATAAGTCTGATATCAACAATGCAATTGTTCAATGGATCAGTGATGAGCTGAACCTAGTGTACCCGTAAAGTCGGTGTAACACTAATACGCCCAACTGGTGTGGGTCTAGTCTTGACCTGGCACTCTTTCAGACTTAGTTACAGCACCTATGTTAGTGCCGACAAGTACTACCTGGTATTTCCGACGTTTAGGCGGATGTTAACAACGTCAATGGAACTGATGTGCTCCCAGAGCTATGACACTACCCCACATTGGCAAGTCTCCCTGGAACGAGCAGATCATCATCTTTCCACTGTAGTTCAGTCGTTGATTAACCTATACAGGTATGATAACTTCAGGTTGTGGAACAAACCGTATCAGAAGTAGTGTTGCTTCATGGTTCATAAGCAGACCTCGTGTTTCACCATCAGGCATGATGGTTCACAATCAGGCATGGTAGGTTCGTAAACAGTCACTCGCCCTTACAGACGTAGTGGTTTCAGCAAACAGGCATCCTGGTTCATCAACAGTCAACACCTGAACCGTTGAACAGACCACAAGTCAGCTGCTAATACTGTCTGTTGGCCAACTTGCCTCTATTATTGACAGTAAGCCGAAATTGGCTGTGCGTCCTCTCACACCGAGAGATCGAAAGTGAATTAGCGCCCACTGCCTAATTCCGTCCTACGTGCTACTCAACTCGCACGAAGAAATAGTGCTCCACGTTGTGTCTCAACTTCAGCGAGAAACATGGGTTCTCCGCACTGGAGAATCTATTTTCTCCCTGCACGAAATAATGTAAGTGTACTTAGCAACCTCGGTCACACGAATCAAGGTGCTACTAGAACAATCTACCCGAAGAAACGACTTCGATTTTCCCCAGTTTATTTATAAATGGGGAAGTACCTGATGACGCTCCGTGTTCATGCGGAACCTCCTACGACAAAGCACAGATAACTTGCGTCATTCTGTGACAATATTGACCTACATCGTTATCAATTCTTATGGCAGCTTGTTGTTTCCAATATATATTTTTCACAAGTCTAAGATCTTTTCCATCATTTTGTAGATCTTCAAGCATCCTTATCATGTCGACATGTCTCACTTTATCGAAAGCCTTAGTAGATTTCATAATAGGATCATACTGAGGTGGATGGGAAATTATACTGCAGTAGTTGGTGCGCTACAAATGACTGCTGACAGGCATAACCAGACAGTTTGATGTGTTTTGTTCCGTCCACTGTAATATCTGATTTGTGTTTTACAGACATCTAGTGCCATGTTGTTTGTGACAGTCATCTCTCTAGGCCTGCTGGCCATTGTGCACGGACAGTGTGCGTGTAAGTATATTTGAGTATGTAAACTCGCAGTCATTGATAAATATTGGTTCTCACTGCGGTTAAACTCTGGCTGTGTTTGCTTATAGCCCACATAGTGGCCGAACCCAGTCTTCAGTATAACACCACTAGTGATAACATCAACAGTGATAACATCAACGTTGATAACATCAACATTGATAACATCAACATTGATAGCATCAACATTGATAACATGAACAGTGATAACATTAACTATGACTACACCAAGAGTGACAGCATCAACATTGATAACATTACCACTGATAACATCATAGTGATAAAATTAACATTGATAACATCAACAGTGATAACATCAACAATGATTACATCAATATTGATAACATCAACAATGATACCTTCAACAGTGATAACATTAAGAGTGATAATATTAACAGTGAAAACATTAACTGTGATAGCATTAACATTGATCAGCAGTGATAACATCAGCAGTGATAACAACAACAGTGATAACATCAGCAGTGATCACGTGAATATTGATAACATCATGAGTTAATAACAAGAACACTGATGACATCAACGTTGACGTTAATGTAGGATCCAGAATGCTTCAAACATATAGTTATATCATGACATCTAATCTCTAGACTGCTTTAAACATATAGTTATATAATGACATCTAAACTACAGAATGCTATAAACATATAGTTATATAATGACATCTAAACTCAAGAATGCTGTAAACATATAATTATATGATGACATCTAAACTGCAGAATGATATCAACATATAATTATATAATGAAAACTTATCTCCAGACTGCAGTAAACATATAGTTAAATGATGACATCTAAACTACATACATTACATTGGCACCTTTCCGTCTTGACAGGCGATAGTTTGGTACATTGTGCTTCAATAAGGCTTAATAACTACGACCCATGGCGGTGGCGAGTGTGGCTGATAAAGCCAGTTCGTGCTGCAAATGTTTGTATACAGTGGATGCATGTGAAAACATGGTCATTTCCATCATCATGCACCATCTTACGTCTCTCACTCTCTGTGTGTGCTTTATCTGCAATCATTTATCTCTTTTGTCTTCAATCAATTTCTGATAGTTGCCCTCCATGCAACACGTTCAACGGCGACTTGCTCCCAATGTGCATTATTAATGCCTGTATCATTCATGTCCCGCCTACACACATCTTTGTATCGTAGTAGAGGCCGATCCTGAGATCTCCTACCCATCTGTAATTCACCAAATAAGATGTCCTTTGGTATTCTACCATCATCCATCCTCCTAACATGTCGTATCCGTCTAAGTCTACGAAGACTGAGCATAGAACACACTGTCACACAACCTGATCTTTCCAATACTTCAGTATTTGTGATTTTGTCTTGCCACTTAATACCAAGTATTCTTCGCAGACACCGCATATGAAAACTGTTTAAACGTTTCTCTTGGTGTGAGTAAGTTGTCCAGGTTTCACTGCCATAAAGAAGAGTACTAAGGACACAGGCTTGGTAGACGAGGATCTTTGTTTTGGCAGTAAGCTTCCTGTTCTCCCAGACTCTTTTTGCTAACATGTTCATTGTTGTTGCTGCCTTACCAATCTGGATGTTGATTTCCTGATCTAGGGATATTTTGCTATTTACCTCTGATCATAGATCTGTAAAATGGTCTATTATCTCCAGTTCGGTGTCATCAATAAATATTGATGGTACCCCATGTGCACCTTGTGGCATAATCTGTGTCTTCTTTTTGTTAATTGTTAAACCAAATTCAGAAGAAGCATTGGAGAATGCAGATAGTAGATGTTGTAATTCTTCCACAGAGTAGGTCGTAATGGCAGCATCATCCACAGAAAGCAACTCTCTGAATAGTACCCTCCTAATTTTAGTCTTGGCCTTCAATCTCTGAGCATTATAGAGGCCGCCATCTGAGCGTGAGTGAATGTATACACCGGCATCTTAATCACGAAAGGCATATTTCAGTAGAAGTGAACAGTATATTCCAAAGAGGGTAGAAGCTAGTACACAACCTTGCTTAACTCCACTCTTGATTTCAAACTCTTCTGAAGTTGCACCATGAAACTTGATTATACCCTTCATGGCTGTGTGGAACGATTCCACAATTGACAAAACAGTTGGTGGGCAGCCAATCTTCTTTAGTGTTTTGAACAAGCCCTCACGATTGACCAAATCAAATGCCTTTGTGATGTCGATGAAGGCAATAAACAGTGGTTGATTTTGTTCCCGGCATTTTTCTTGCATTTGTCGCAATGAGAATATCATATCAATAGTAGACCGGTTCTGTCGGAAGCTGCACTGTGATTCGGGTAAGACTTGATCTCCCAGGATTTGCAGTCTGCGCAGAACAATTCTGGCAAATACTTTCCCAACAATACACAGAAGTAAAATACCCCTATAGTTGTTACAGTCGCTCCGATCGCCCTTGTTCTTGTACAGAGTTATGGTGCTTGAATCTTTGAAATCCTGTGGGACTTGTCCCTCTCGCCAGCATAGCTCAATTGTCAGGTGGATCTGTAGAGTGAGTGTGTCATGCCCACTCCTGATTACCTCTGTTTGAATCCCATCCTTATCTGGAGCCTTGCCAGGTGCAAGTTCATTTATAGCGCACTTAACTTCTGTTATGGTGGGAAGTGTGTCCAGGTGGTCAAGAGTTGGCAGGGCCTCTATGGCGTTGAGGGCATCGTCCGCTAGCTTTTTCTCACTTGAGTAAAGCTCTAAATAGTGCTCTACCCATTTATCCATCTGCAGTTTCTTATCAGTGATGATTTCTCCAGTCAAGGGTTTCAATGGTGCAATTCTTTTGATAACTGGACCACGGGCTTTCTTTATACCTTCATACATGCTTCTGATGTTTCCCTTATCACTTGCGATTTGAATGGACTCACATAACTTGATCCAATAGTCATTCGCACACTGCCTGGCAGCCTTTTGCACATCCTTCCTAGCTTGCTTCAGCTCACTGAGAGTGTTATGCATTGTTCTTTCCTTGTTTCTTAAGAGAGTTATCTTCTTTTTATCAATCAAGGGCTGCAGTATCTGGCTTTTTGCCGCAAACTAGTCCTGCCTCTTATGATGCACAGTGCCGTAAACCCCTACCGCTGTTCTATAAATAGTTTCCTTAAGTTTACTCCACTTTTCACTTACTTCTCAGTTTTCTGATGTATCAGTGAAAGCGTCTTCAAGTTGCTATTGAAACTCATAGTACTTTCCAGGATCGTGTGTGTTACTAGCATTAATTCTGGGGCTAGATTTGTGTTTAGCTGTGTAGATTCTCTTTGGTCTAGGTCTAACTCTTGCAACAACCAAAGAATGATCCGTATCACAGTCAGCACTGTGGTAACTTCGAGTAAATGATGTATGGTTCAGATGTTGTCTCCGTGTGATAATGAAGTCCAGCGGATGCCAATGGCCGGACCTTGGATGTTTCCATGTGACCTTATGCAGCTCTTTTGTTTTAAAAAAGGAGTTTGTAATACATAGGTCGTTTCTGGTGCAATGCTCCAGCAGCCTTTGCCCATTTTCATTCATGCGACTGATGTTGTATTTTCCGAGACACACTGGCCATGAACTCGAGTCCTTGCCCACACGAGCATTGAAATCACCGAGCGTATAAATGTAGTCGGCTTTTGGAACTGCCTTGATCGCAGAGTCTAGCTGCTCATAGAATGTATCCTTCACATCATCAGAGGAAGCGAGTGTCGGTGCATTTGCAGTGATAAAGGTGGCAAAACCACAAGAGATTGCCAAGCGCAGGGATAATAGTCTTTCATTACCTCCAGCTGGGATATCAATCATTCCCTGTAGCGAATTCTTCACTGCAAAGTCCACACCATGTTGCCTTTTATTTGCCTGCCCCTACCCTTCCAAAATAAAATGTGTAATTGTTTTCCCTGAGTGGCCCTTCCTCAGCGAGGCGAGTCTCTTGCAGGCCAGCAATATCAATGTTAAGACGATTGAGTTCGGCATCAATCACAGCCGTTTTTCTCACATCGTCAATATTTGTCAAGTCAGTAGAAAATCCTGGACACAAGGTTCTTACTTTCCAGGTTGCAAGCCGTAGCTTGAGGTTCCTATTTTTCTTTTTATTAGTACCTGGTGCATTGGTTTTACAGCCTGCGATTCACATTTTGTCCTAGCCCCAAGCACCCATTGAAGCAGTCAGGCTGTGACGGATCAGCACTCAATTGGCCGGGGGCTGCCCAGCTCGAGGCGGGCGGTAGCTGATCAGTCGCACCTGTATGTGTCTCCCACCGTCAGAGGCAACGCGCGGCCTCAAGTCTACGCCAATTGACAAGGACGTATAACCCGTAACAGTTACCTCTCGCTTTGATTCCTAGACCGGTTAAGACCAGGGATGGAGTTATTGCCTCTCCGTAGCACAAAGCCTGGGCTAAAATATAGAGACCATGTGTTGCCAATGCAACATGATCCCTCTCTCGGCCTGCCTAGTTCACTACAGAGGAAAGGTAACACCTATACATCTGGAACAAGACAAGCTGCAGAAGCTGCTGAATCAGCAAAGCAATGCTCTAGCTGTCCGCCTGTCGGAGCTCCGATTCTAGACCAGCTGCCACACAAGGCTTAGGGTCTGGTCTACCCTGCCATGACATTTTGTCTTTAGGTTGCAATTCCTCGCACCAGGGTAAGGCTTGTACCCTCCCAATTGCGCTCTTCCGCCCGAAGCCGTTGGCACAGTGTGGGGTGTCGGGTTTAGTAAGCACCGCAGAACATTCGGCGCTGACAGAAAGCAAGTAGTACCGTCTACTGTCATACAGTAGCTCAGTCATATCTGACTAAGACCTGACTACTACCTGACATCTAAACTACATAATGCCATAAACATATAGTTATATGCTGACATCTAAACACCAGAATGTTATACACATATAGTTATATGACATCTAAACTCCAATATGCTGTAAACATATAGATTTATATAACAACATCTAAACTCCAGAATGCTATAAACATATAGTTATATAATAATATCTAAACTCCAGAATGATATCAACATATAATTATATAATAACATCTAATCTCCAGTCTGCTATAAACATATAGTTATATGATGACATATAATCTACAGAATGCTATAAACATATAGTTGTATAATGAAGGCACGTCCCGTTGCTAGACCATTACGCATCCTCCGTTGCTAGTAAGGCGGCGTAGAATTTCAATTGTGAAGGGTACCCAAATAGAAACATATGGAGCCCAAGGTGTGCAAACAGTTCCAAGTAAAAATATGTGGAGCCGAAGGTGTGCAAACAACTAGATCTGGATATACAGAGGGAAGTCAGCAGAGTTATACAGTGACATATATAACAGTATTGATTCCGACTGGACGGATGCATCCCAGAGAGTTTATTAACTGACTCTCAATGTTAAGCCTAATGAAATTGTTAGAGATGCATGGCTTCAATCCATCCATCCATCATGTGCCATGCCGGTAAGTGTGGGCAGTCATGTTCTGCCATCTCACTCGATCACCAGAGTCGTTGATCAGCTCCGTGTTCCTGTCTCGACCATGCCACGTGGCCAAACCATCCAGGTATTTACTTCTCAGTCTTCCCCTTGGTCTCTTCCCTTCGATATTACCAGTCGTCCCCAAGTTCTCCAAGTCATTTCTTCTTATAATATGCTGAAAAAATTTTCACTGTCTACGTCTAATGACTCTAATCAGTTTACGATCTTCATTTGTTTCTTGAAGGACTTGCTCGTTGGTTTTCTGGCTGTCCATGGTATTCTTTGCATTTTCTTCAGAAACCACATTTCCACAGCAAACAGCTGTTTTTCATCTTGACTGCTTATTGTCCACGTTTCACATCCACACAAAAGTATAGATTCTATGTAGCACCTCAACATTCTTTTTCTCGTTTCAATTGATATCTTTTTTTATTGGACAGTATGTTTTTCATCTTGCAAAAGGCTACCTTCGCAATGGCAATTCTTGTTCTAATCTCTTCAAGGCATCTGCCATCAGATGTTATGACTGTGCCGAGATTACAGTATCGCTTCACGTGTTTAAGAATATGCCCATCTACTCGAATATCACATTGTGGTATTTCCTTCTTCCCAGTGACGACCATAATCTGTGTCTTCTTAATATTCAGTTCTAACAATAGTTGTTCACTGTGTGTAACAACCTAATCTACAAAATTTTGCAGGTCCTGTTCATTGTCTGCAATCAAGACTGTATCGTCTGCATATCTAATGTTATTGATGTATCGTCCCCCAATGTTGATTCCTTCCATATCTTGTATATTTATGAAAATATTTTCACTGTACAGGGAAAAAAGATATGTCTCACACCTCTTTTAATAGGCTGATATTGACCTACATCGTTATCAATTCTGATGGCAGCTTGTTATTTCCAATATATGTTTTTTACAAGTCTAAGGTCTTTTCCATCAATTTGTAGATCTTCAATGCTGTGACCCATATATCGTCAACTCCATGTGATCAGAAAACCCTTAAATGGTTAGAGAGAGGTTTGTCAGAGTGTTGTATAATATCCCTAAGGTGTTCCCTAAAGCGGTCGGCTAGGCGTCGACCGGTCAGTCCAATATACTTCATGTTGCATCGTTCGCAAACAATAGCATTCATTAAATAGAGAACTTGGTGACAACTGGCAACATTGAGGGGAGAAAAATAAGGGGATAGCAGAGAAGTAAATATCTGGTTGGCTTGACCACATGGCATGGTCGGAACAAGAACACAGAGCTGACCCACGACTCTGGTGATCGTGTAAGATGGCCAAATATGACCGCCCACGCTTACCGGCATGACACATGATGATGATATTGCAGGATGCACATGTACATGAGTATTTCACGGAGAAGGTGCCTGCGGGGAATGTGATCGCCTGTCTGAACACCGTGTGGGCGTGTCTTGCCTGTCTTCCGGTGACATGTAGATGTACCTGGAGATGAAGTAACTGTAGGGAGGCGGTTGTGAATAAGATGGTCTCTGAGAGGTATGTTTCGGCGAAAGATGACCATAGGGCTGCTAGCAAACGCCTCACAAGTGTTTGGGCCTGATTTCAGAATTGACCAGTATCAGAGAAAAATATTTCTGATGGCCAGGACATGTTGATGAAAGATGAGGATGAGTTTGGGTTCATTATTAAGAGGTCGCGTTTTCTTGATAAAAGACATTTGCAGCGAAACCCGTGTTATAGGATAAAAAGCTGGAGACAGAACGTGTTCTGGGTACGCTCGGTTAATATTGTTAAATATTGTCGTGTGCGATATGTTATACATTGTCTGATGTGATATGAGATGTATAGTCTCATTTGATATGCTATTTATTCTGTCATGTGATTTATTATGTATTATGTAATGTGATGTTTTATATATTGTCTCATGTGATATGTCATATACTGTCTCATGTGATATGTTATAGATTGTCTTATGTGATATGTTATAAATTGTCTCTTGTCATATGTCATATATTGCCTCCTGTGATCAGTTATTTATTGCCCCATGTGACCTTCTATCGGTTGATCTATCTTTGATGTAGCTGATTCTAGTTTTCTATTCCTTCTATTGTATGAACTAGTTTATTATTTGTTATGTCAATTGTGGATTATTGTATTGTATGTGCACGGTGTAATCCTATGATGAATGCCCGTGTCGTGTGACGTCGGTTCTGTTCTGTTCTATTGCCAACAGTGAAATCCATTGCCTTCAGTGTCGCACTCAGCCAGGACCAAATTGTCGGCTCCAGTGAAGCGGTCATCTACGACAACGTTCTCCTCAACCATGGAAATGCTTACGACAGCAGCAATGGCCTCTTCACCGCACCAGTGGTAATTTTCTATGAGACGTTTTCTACGAACTCTGATTTTCACGTCAACGGTAGAATTCTGCTTGTCACCGTCTATGTAATTCACATCTCACCAGCTAAAGTATTATGTATGTCATTTTCTAAGTAATTCAATCTTATCAAATGTAGTATTCTGCGTGTCATGTTCTATGTAATTCAAACCTTATCAACTGTAGCATTCTCTATGACATATTCTATATAATTCACATCTTTCCAACCGTAGCCTTCTGTATGTAATTTTCTATGTAATTCATATCTTATCAATTGTAATAATCTGCGCGTCATGTTCTATGTAGTTCACATCTTACCAAGTGTAGCATTCTTCGTGTCATGTTCTATGTAATTCATATCTTACCAACTGTGTTATTATGTGGGTCACAGAAGAGAACAACACTGTGAGTGAAGATGTGAAATAATGCTGTTTGGCTCATAGCATGGAATAGAGTAACATTGTGTGTTAAGATCTGGAAAAGTGCTGCTTGACCCAAAGCATGGAAGAGAACAACATTGTGCGAAGATCTGGAATAGTGCTGTTTGGTCCAAAGCATGGAAGAGAACAACATTGTGCGAAGATCTGGAATAGTGCTGTTTGGTCCAAAGCATGGAAGAGAACAACATTGTGCGAAGATCTGGAATAGTGCTGTTTGGTCCAAAGCATGGAAGAGAACAACATTGTGCGAAGATCTGGAATAGTGCTGTTTGGTCCAAAGCATGGAATAGAACAACAGAACAACACTGTGTGTGAAGATCTGGAATAGTGCTGGTTGGTCCAAAGTATGGAAGAGAACAACATTATGCGAAGATCTGGAATAGTGCTGTTTGGCCCAAGGCATGGAAGAGATTAACACTGTGTGTTGAGGATCTGGAATAGTGCTGTTTGGTCCAAAGGAAGCAAGAGAACAATCTACACCCAGCCACTATAGATAGGAAATGTAAAGCTGTGCACCAATTATTGAACTACCCCACTGATAAGTCATTCATTCATTCATTCATTCATTCATTCATTCGTTCGTTCATTCATTCATTCATTCGTTCATTCGTTCGTTCATTCATTCGTTCGTTCGTTCGTTCGTTCGTTCGTTCATTCATTCATTCATTTATTCATTCATTTATTCATTCAGTAGCATGTCCTCTGCAGAAGCTCGTTCCCATAACAAACTTCCTGAAACCCCTTGTTCTCTTCCCCTCGATCTTGCCAGTTGTCACCAAGTTCTCCAAATTATTTCTTTTCATCAATCCATCATGTGCCATGCCGGTAAGCGGGGGTGGTCATGTTCTGCCATCTCACTCGATCACCAGAGTTGTGGATCAGCTCCGTGTTCCTGTCTCGACCATGCCATGTGGCCAAGCCATCCAGGTATTTACTTCTCGGTCTTCCCCTTGGTCTCTTCCCTTTGATCTTGCCAGCTGTCACCAAGTTCTCCAAGTCATTTCTTCTCATAACATGTCCAAAAAATTGTGACTGTCTACGTCTAATGTCTCTAATCAGTTTACGATCGTCATTTGTTTCTTGAAGGACTTGTTCATTGGTTTTCCTGTCTGTCCATGGTATTCTTTGCATTTTCCTCAGAAAGCACATTTCTACAGCCATCAGCTGTTTTTCAGCTTGACTGCTTATTGTCCACACTTCAGATCCATAAAAAAGTATACGTTCTATGTAGCACCTGAACTCTCTTTTTCTCGTTTCAATTCACATCTTTTTATTGGTCAGTATGTTTTTCATCTTGCAAAAGACTACCTTCGCAACGGCAATTCTTGTTCTAATCTCTTCAAGGCATCTTCCATGAGATGTTATGATTGTGCCGAGATAACTGTATCGATTCACTTGTTTATGAATATGCCCATCTACTTGTATATCACATTGTAGTATTTCCTTCTTCCCAGTGACGACCATAATCTGTGTCTTCTTACTATTCAGTTCTAACCCTAGTTGTTCACTGTGTGCAACAACCGCATCTACTAAATGTCGCAGGTCCTGTTCATTGTCTGCAATCAAGACTGTATCATCTGCATATCTAATGTTATTGATGTATCATCCCCCAATGTTGATTCCTTCCATATCTTCTATATTTCTGAATATATTTTCACTGTACAGGGAAAAAAGATCTGGAGACATTACACATCCCTGTCTCACACCTCTTTTAATAGGCTGATATTGACCTACATCGTTATCAATTCTGATGGCAGCTTGTTATTTCCAATACGTATTTGTTACAAGTCTAAGGTCTTTCCTGTCAGTTTGTAGATTTGCAACTATCTTTATCATTTTGACATGTCTTACTCTATCAAAAGCCTTTGTGTGGTCAATAAAGCAAAGGTGTAGGTCTTTGTTTACTTCTCTGAAACGTTCAATTAATGTTCTTAGTATATGCATTTACTGTACCCTTGCTTTCTATAAACCGACATTGTTCTCCGAATTGGGGTTGTATTTTCTTCCTAACTCTTTGCATCCATCACAAAATTTAAATATGGTCTCTGAACCAGACAGCATGTGTCCATCCCACACAAGATTGGCGTGTCTTCGCTTATCAAATGTTTCATAATAAAGTTTAGAAAAATCGTCAGCCACCAGAGTGGCCCGCTTGGTAGGCTACGAATATCCTCTGCTGTTTTGGCCATGATCTGCCTGCCTGCCTGACGGCTGGCTGGCTGGCTGTGCGTGCGTGCGCGGGCGTACGTGTGTGTGTGTGTGATTGTGTGTGTGTGTGAGGCGCATGCGCGTGTGTGTATTGAACTTTGATCTTAACCAAAAGGCCGAGACTATTTATGCCACATCCCGTTTGATTTTCTGCTAGACTTGAATCGAGAATAACATCCAATGAAAATAATTTTAATTTCGATTTAAGTCTATCTGTAATGTTTACTTCTGTCTTTGAAGGATGGCATGTACTCGTTTCAAGTGAGCTTGTTAACGATCAAACAGAAAGAAGCTTGGCTTGAAATTGCTCACAATGGCCAACTGAAAGTGTCGGTCTATGCAAAACAAGACAACACCTACGACAGTGCTAGTAAGTTACATGCTGTTAATGTAATTCTTGTCTCCCTTGGAACATTCGTGACTACAGACAGACTTTCAGTTGCATCCCTGTAAACTGGCAATTTGTTCAACAATGCAGAACATAGTTATCTGTCAGCTGCAAGCAATACTATAGCCACATGACATTAAGCAACTGACATCATAGATTCTACGGATCGGTAGGATGTGCTCACGTGACCAGTTCTGTAACCACAGCTTTGTGTCTCTTTAGGCGGAGCTCATTGACACAGCTATTTCCTAACTCCTTGTTCTGTGTGGTAGTTTAACCTCATGGCTGAGAGCCGCCACAGTCAAACCAATCTGAGCAGATAGGTTCAGTGGCGTCACTGGGGTTAATGTCACCCAGTGCGGTAAACTCTTGGTGTCACCCCTCTAGACTTTCACCATGGTCTTCTTCCGAGTGTTCCTGTACCATATATAATCGCATATAGTAATGTTTGTAAAATAAGTCAAAAAGTTAATAAGGACATAAGAAAGAAAACAAATTGAACAATATAACTTCAATACTTCAGGTAAAACATAAATAAAGAACTTCGACAAACTCGGACAAAGTTACATTTTTGTTATTTAACATTAAAATTTCTAAAATTAACAATGAACGGTTATGAAACCCGACTAGACAGAGCTATGACTGCTTTGTCAAATTTGCATTTTTTTTTTATTTTGGTGTCGTGTTGTGGAATAGTGGAGCAGACAGGTGGTTGTAGAAATGTGGAGCAGGCAGGTTGTGGAATAGTGGAGCAGACATGTTGTGGAAATGTGGAGCAGAAAGGTTGTGGAATAGTGGAGATGGCAGGTTGTGGCAGGAACTGGCAGGTATGACTGTACATGTAGAACTGACAATTATGACTGTACATGTAGAACTGACAGATATGACTGTACATGTAGAACTGACAATTATGACTGTACATGTAGAACTGACAGATATGACTGTACATGTAGAACTGACAGATATGACTGTACATGTAGAACTGACAGGTGTCACTGTACATGTAGAACTGACAGGTGTCACTGTACATGTAGAACTGACAGATATGACTGTACATGTAGAACTGACAGGTATGACTGTACATATAGAACTGACAGATATGACTGTACATGTAGAACTGACAGGTATGACTGTACATGTAGAACTGACAGGTATGACTGTACATATAGAACTGACAGGTATGACTGTACATGTAGAAATGACAGATATGACTGTACATATAGAACTGACAGGTATGACTGTACATATAGAACTGACAGGTATGACTGTACATATAGAACTGACAGGTATGACTGTACATGTAGAAATGACAGATATGACTGTACATGTAGATAGCTAGTTAGACGACAGATCATCCTCATTGCACATCGAACCATTCAGTCCATAAGTGCTCGGATCCTCTCCTCAGCAAATCCCGCAGCGTGTAGCGGCTAACGACACCAGTTCTGTGTTGGTTTATCAATCTTCTTTGGCTTCCTGCGTAGTGTCCTTGTTTGGCCACCCCTCTTTTAATTTGCTGTTCTCGCAGTCTGACCATGGTTGTAGATTCGCAGTCATCACTTGGACAGCAACCACTTTCTTCGGATCTACCCCGTCTCTATACTCTTGAGCATGATCATTGAGTCGCTAAGGAAACATGCCCTATTGAATGTCTGTGTCTCGAGCCATGTTATTGCTTTACTTACTGCCATGAATTCCATAGACAGGCTACTTGTGGTCTCAACAAAAGCACCAGAGTCCTCCTTCACAATTCTCCCCCCGGCCCGCGTCGTAAAGGCCCATGAGCTTCTCACATGTCGGACGACCGACCCATCTGTGTAAATGACAGCATCACCGTCTAACGAATTCTCGAAAATCAACGCTTGTACTTCCACCTCCACAGCGGCTGGATTTTCTTGTCTGCATTTTCTGTCTAGTTGGATGCAAACTGAAAAGGACGTACAGAAATCTGTCGGCACTTGTACCCACTCCTCGCCAGGTTCTAAGTCCTCCAGTGAACACACCCGTTGAAGAATGTCTTCGGCTTGACCCATCCACGACCTTCCTCTTTTTAAACTTCTGCACTTCACCTTCATAATTTCACTATTCACTATGCAGTGGATGTTGTGTGTTCGCGTTAACTCTGAGGTAGGCACGTGCTCTGAAAATGTATAGTCTGTCTTCAGTTGTTGGAAAATCAAGAAGGTAGCGCATCGCCCTGCATGCTGCATGTCTTCTATATCCAAGAATAAGTCGCATAACTTCGTTTTGTATCCTTTCCATTCTTTCTATCTGCTTGCGGCTGAGAGTCAGGATCGCCATCGCATATTCAAAAACAGACATGACCAGCCCCTTGTATAGAAGATATAGATGGCGCTGCTCACAGTTTGCTGCCGCTATCATCCGCATTGCAGCCAAACCCCGCTTGGCCTTTCTTATCACCTGGTCTATGTGCTCATTATAAGCAAAGCTTCGATCAAAACGTATCCCCAGGTAACTCATTGCCTGCGTTCTTTCCACAGCCTCTGAACACAGATTAACAGTTGGTGTCGGAGTGTTGACAATATGATTACTCAAAGAGAACCATGTCACTGTTGCCTTTGTTGGGTTGACAATTGCCCCAGCTTCAGCACATCAAGTACTTATGCGATTGAGTTCGGTTTGCAGTTCATCAGCAACCTGATCTCTATCCTTACCCTGACGATACACTAAAACATTGTCGGCATATGACAATGTCCTCCCCGGTCCAGTGATCTGCTCGCTGGTGATTCTCACAGTGCAGGCGTTGAACAGCACCGGAGATAATGGTGATCCCTGTGGTAAGACAAGATATATTGTTGTTGGTTCGGAAGTCCAGCTGCCATATCTAAAAAACTACTTTCCTTTGGAAGAGGGCTGCAATCCAACTAAGGAGGAACGGACTTATTTTGAGTTCAAGAAGCTGAAACATTTTTTTTTTAAATCCAATGGTACTTTGTTGTACGCGTCTTCAAGATCAATTGCTGCAGCAAAGGTTTCAATGCCTGAGTGGAAACCTTCATAAACATCATCGGCAAAAACCGATGCATTGGTCCAGGTTTCTCTTTTGGGACGGTACCCTCCCAGGGTAGGTGGGAAAACACCTTGCTTCTCTAGCTGGCTTGATATTTTTCTGGCAATTAACTTCTCCAGCAGCTTGCCTATTGTATTCTGCATGGTTATTGCTCGATATCCCTGAATTTTTGTGTGGCTTTGCCAGGCTTCGGCAAGGGAATCAGATAGCTGTGTAACCACTCCTGCTTGATGCTAGCACTCCCTATACTGTTGTTGTACATGTCTGCTAGTTTCTCTAGCTCGTTGTTGGTACACCTATTGATGTCGTCATATGTTATGCCATCTGGCCCTGGAGCGCTGTTTTTTTTTTTAATCGTCGAAGCACAGCCTTGATTTCTTTCACTGTCACTGTGTCTTCATCCGAAGTGTTCTGGGCCTGTCTGAGTTGACCTCCTTGGCAAGATTTCGGCCGCTCATGTCTGTCTGGTAGCTCTGCTCTAGACAGTGTTCGAAGAGGACTTTGCCCTTGTTCTCGTCAGTCCTCTGCCAGATGAGGTCAGCACCTTGGAAGTTAGAAATTCTCTTATTCTTGACTACCCCACTCATGCTTTTATGTAGTCGCCAGAACAATTTCAGTGACTTATCTGTGCTTACTCTTTGACATACCTCTGCCCATATTTTACCTGTAACAACCTTAACCAGTTTTTTTAAATAGCTTACTTTTGTGTGCATATCTCTTTCTAAGCGCATGCAGGGACCGGGATGGGCAACGCTGTTCTTCTTGGCGTTTGCCATTTCCTTACAGCACTATGCTTATCTATCCAGGCCTTTTCCGCCTACAAAATTCCACCATGGTGGCTGCTCCTAGCTTTTTTTCCTGCCCTGAAACTTTCTGCGCTTGTCGCGCCTTATTTTACTCGCCACATCTTGCCCTGTACTGTCATACTGGAAAGTCTTGACCGTTGCCTGGTTCTGCCTTTCTCCATCAATATGCTGCAAGGGTGGTAGTCGCTGCCGTGGTACCTTAGGACACCCCATCTACACACTGTAGTGAGTGAAGGAGAAACCAGCGCCAGATCAATAGCACTGTCCTCATCCCCTGGACGGCTTGCAGTCCTGGTGACACAGCCACTGTTGATACAAGCCAGGTCAATGGTTTCAAGTGTAGTCTCGAGCTCCTCCCCCTGTGTGTTGGAGGAAATGTTTCCCCATGATCTGCCTTTAGCGTTGAAATCGCCACAGAAAATGACACTTTTTTTTTTAAATATGTGTCACTTAAGCACAGCCACTTCTGGGAATCCACACTCGCGTTACGGGCATAAACATTAACCAACACAAATGGTAGACCGGATTGTACATGTAAAACTGACAATTATGACTGTACATGTAGAACTGACAGGTATGACTGTACATGTACAACTGACAGATATGACTGTACATATAGAACTGACAGGTGTCACTGTACATGTAGAACTGAAACCTATGACTGTAAATGTAGAACTGACAGGTATGACTTTACATGTAGAACTGACAGGAACGACTGTACTTTATAACCGGAGTCTCTAACTGTAAATATAAAAACCGAGATGTCTGACTATAAATGTAAAACCGAGATGTCTGGCTTTATGTGAAACCCGGTTTTCTGTCATGTTTTCAGGTAACTCGGTAATTGTGAAGATGAAAGAAGGAGACCGAGTCAACGTCCGGGCCCACAGAGAATCCGGACTCTATGGGAGACCTTATGAATTGTACACCACCTTCAGCGGACAGTTCCTGTCAGGGCTGTAAGATGTCTCCTTGAGTGAGATCTCAGATGAGGTTAACCCAACCGTGAATGCTGTAGATGACATATCTTTTATGATGTAGAAATAAAAGCTGACCATTCCTACAAACCTACGCTCATTGTTAGTCTTTGATTCAGAGGTACTCGCCCACAATGTTTATTCTTCCAGACAGATGTGTTATTTGTAGACATAAGATTGTGTTACATGTGTCTGATCTTGTCTTGTAGCGTGGCTCTTTTAAACACGAGATTATGGTCCATATATCCATCATGTGCCATGCCGGTAAGCGTTGGTCGTCATGATTCGCCATTTCACTGGATCACCAGAGTCGTGGATCAGCCCCGTGTTCGTGTCTCGACCATGTCACGTGGTCAAGCCATCCTGGTATTTACATGTGTTTAAAATTGTCTTTTTTTCTGTCTTCGGCGATTACCAAATCCGACACCCCACATTGTGCCAACGGCTTCGGGCGGAATAGCGCAACTGGGAGGGTACAAGCCTTATCCTGGTGCGAGGAAATGCAACCTAAAGACAAAATGTTATGGCAGGGCAGACCAGGCCCTAAGCCTTTGTTGGCAGCTGGTCTAGGATCGAAGCTCCGACAGGCAGACAGTTAGAGAATTGCTTTGCTGATCCGGCAGCTTGTCTTGTTCCAGACGTATTGGTGTCACCTTTCCTCTGGAGCACACTAGACAGACCGAGAGAGGGATCATGCTGCATAGGCAACACGTGGTCTTTTGTGTTATGGAGCGATAACCTCATTTTACAAACTATCATCTGACGGCAAAGTGCCAGTCATGTGAGATGACACAATGAAAGGAAATTAAAAGACTAATATCTATTGCTCTTCAAATACTAAAACAATTGAATCAATTATGGAGTGGGACAGACAGAACTACAAAAATTAGATTAAGAGCATGCATCTTTCCCATTGCCACATACGCCTGTGAGACCTGAACAAGCTGAAGAGTGCATAAATGCCTTTGAATATAAATGTTATAGAGGGAGTTCTATGAATATCTTGGATATACAAATGAACAAATGCATCTATACAACAAGAGCTGAGTATTGAAGAAGGTTGGCTACCAAAGACGATAAAACAAAGAAAATTGAAATATTTTGGTCACTTGAAACTTCATGACAGTTTGGAGAGAACAATAATGCAGGGGTATACGCCAGGGAAGAGAGGAAGAAGGCGGCCAAAGATGAGTGCAGGATGTGGCAGATGACCTCCAGGTGTATCGGACGCCGGACATCTTGCTTATGACCGAAAAGTTTTCCGGAAGGTTGTTATGGAAGCGAGGTTCTGCAAAGGACATGCTACTGAATGAATCAATGAATGTAGTTTTGAAACCGTGGTGGCATAGTGGTCTGGGTTCAATCCCCACCACTGGCAGCATTATTCTTTCTGAACTGTGCGGCTCTGGAATCAAACCCAGCAAACAAACAAACAAATGTCTTGTAACAACAGCATTTTCAGCTAAAGACCACATTGATATATAATTAAAAATAACAATCAAACTCAGCATTAATGATTCCAAATGTCATTTGTTTATTTCAGTTTTGTAATTCAATGTCATAGGATCAGGGTGGGTGGGGTTAGCAGAATAATTCAAAAGTTTTGTATTTTGACTGAAACCTGCCAAAAAGTTGAGCAAAATGTTTATAAAAGTGGACACTTCTGTCACAGTAAGCATTTGAAATATGACAAGATACACGTATGGTGACAAATAAGACAATGGATTCAAATATGGTGATAAAAATGAAACAAGAGAAATGTATGGTGACAATATGACATAAGATGTATGTATGGTAATAAACAAGATGATGGATACAAATATCGTGATAAACATAACAGATAAATATATGGTGACAATATGACAAAGGACATACATATTGTGGCAAACAAGATGATAAATCCTGTGAACACTTCTGTTAGTTTATATCTGAGCTGTCTCCCCCAACTTATCGCCATATTTTTACCTAAACTGTGTGTCCCAAGAGTGTGCCACAGTATCACAATATTTTTATCTGACATATGTCTCTCAATATCATTATTTGAGATTTGTATCCCAGTATCATTACATTTTTTACCTGAGCTGTCTGCCCCATGATCAATACATTTGTACGCCATCATGTGTCCCATGATCTCTACATGCTTACCAAAGTCGTGTGTCCCGTGATCTCTACATTTTAACCCAAGGTGTGTCCCGTGATCTCTACATTTGTACCCAAGATGTGCCCCGGGATCTCTACATTTTAACTCAAGATGTGCCCCGTGATCTCTACATTTTAACTCAAGATGTATCCCATGATCTCTACATTTTTAACTCAAGATGTATCCCGTGATCTCTACATTTTAACTCAAGATGTGACCCATGATCTCTACATTTGTACCAAAGATGTGCCCCGTGATCTCTACATTTTAACTCAAGATGTGTCCCGTGATCTCTACATTTGTACCCAAGATGTGTCCCGTGATCTCTACATTTTAACTCAAGATGTGTCCCGTGATCTCTACATTTTAACTCAAGATGTGTCCCGTGATCTCCATTTGTACCCAAGATGTGCCCCGTGATCTCTACATTTGTACCCAAGATGTGCCCCGTGATCTCTACATTTTAACTCAAGATGTATCCCATGATCTCTACATTTTTAACTCAAGATGTATCCCGTGATCTCTACATTTTAACTCAAGATGTGTCCCGTGATCTCCATTTGTACCCAAGATGTGCCCCGTGATCTCTACATTTGTACCCAAGATGTGCCCCGTGATCTCTACATTTGTACCCAAGATGTGCCCCGTGATCTCTACATTTTAACTCAAGATGTATCCCATGATCTCTACATTTTTAACTCAAGATGTATCCCGTGATCTCTACATTTTAACTCAAGATGTGACCTATGATCTCTACATTTGTACCAAAGATGTGCCCGTGATCTCTACATTTTAACTCAAGATGTGTCCCGTGATCTCTACATTTGTACCCAAGATGTGCCCCGTGATCTCTACATTTTAACTCAAGATGTGTCCCGTGATCTCTACATTTTAACTCAAGATGTGTCCCGTGATCTCCATTTGTACCCAAGATGTGTCCCATTATCTCTACATCTTAACCCAAGATGTGCCCCATGATCTCTACATTTTAACCTAAGGTGTGTCCTGTGATCTCTACATTTGTACCCAAGATGTGCCCCGTGATCTCTACATTTTAACCCAAGATGTGTCCCTTGATCTCTACATTTTAACCCAAGGTGTGTCCCATTATTTCTATATTCGTACCCAAGGTGCGTCCCATTATTTCTACACCTTAACCCAAGATATGCCCCGTGATCTCTACATTTTTGCCTAAATTGTGTGTCTCATGATTACCACATTCTAAAAAAAGCTACAGAAGTGACAGTTGTATTATTTGTTTACAAAATAAATACAATTAAAGTCAAACACAAGTTCTCAAATTATCTCCATAACAACTTAAACAAAACTGTAAATTAATGGCACACAACAACCAAGAAAAAAGTAACAATTACATTATACAGAAAATTAACAATACAGATTACAATAAATATCAAAACTGATTTCTGGTCCATGATGTGTGGTGCCGGCCTTTATGTTTGTCACAACCCCGTCTTGTTTGTTGCTAGTCACTTCCAATACAGATGTTTACCAATGCCATGATTTCAAGCATCATCCCTCAGGTCTTCCCCAGACAATCCCTTCCCCTCTAATTTTCCTGTTGTCACAACATATTCCAGTTTACCACTTCTCATGATGTGTGCAAGTAATCTGGATTAAATACTTCTGACGTGAGCAACAGGTTCTTAGCCGTTTCTTCTGAGATGTCTTAATTATTCTGTTAAATTCTCCATGATATTCTCAACATGATATTCTAAACATGATGTTTTCAAAATTCTTCTATACAACCACATCTAGTTTTTTTCTTTTTACCAACATAAAAATGTAAGAGGAGATGGAATGAAAGTGTTAAGAGTGCAATGTTTGGCACATCAAACATGTCATGGTTAACATGTGTAATATTTAACAATCATGAAAAAAAAAAAAATCACAGCCCCAAGCCTCATCACATAATTAGCTTAAATGAAAGAATCTACAATTTCTATTTCAAATTTGCAATATTTAATAATAAAACAATCACGAGAAAACACAGCTCTAGCGCTAACCACATAAATATTGTGAATAAAGAATACAGCATTTTAAGGTTAATTTTGAAGTTTCAGCATTTTTCTGTAGGCTGCACTTTTTAAATGGCAATTTCCTTGTCTCATCTCATCATGTACCTCTTGCACCTTGTGGTGTCGAGGTGAAGTATTAACTTCGTGAGAGTGCCCGATTATGGGCTTCATATATCGACATTCCCATGGACTCTGCTATTCCTTCTGTCC
Source organism: Cepaea hortensis (assembly GCA_963921405.1). Classification (NCBI taxonomy): domain Eukaryota; kingdom Metazoa; phylum Mollusca; class Gastropoda; order Stylommatophora; family Helicidae; genus Cepaea; species Cepaea hortensis. The sequence continues at coordinate 43,960,425 of OY992888.1, forward strand.
AACGTTTACGTGGTCGGATACTTCCTCTGTTTCCATCTGGTCTGTACATCATTGCTTGTTGTGGTATGCTGTTGAATGATAACCTACTTGCATGGCCAAACCATTTGACTTGCTGCTTTCTAATAAAATCTAGTGCTGCTTTAACCCCCACTTTAGTCCTGATTTCTTCATTTCTGATCTTATCTCTTCTTGATACGTTGAGTATTCTTCTCAGGAACCGCATTTCTGTTGTGGTTTTTCTTTTCTTTTTCCTTGTGTCACATCAAATTTACTGTGGGCAATGAATACCACCAAAAACAAACAGTTTGTTCTTCTTCAAATCTCAAAACATAAACACAATTCTGTCAGTAAACATAGTTGAAACATGAACTTCAAGCTGTATACTAATGATAAAACCAGACTTTTGGAACAGGGCATATTCTCCAGAGCTGTAACAACCAACTTAAAAGCCTGCTCCTAGCTGACGTTTCCAAAGCTTTATTTTTAAAGTCTAAGGATTTTTCCTCACAAGTTTTCTTGCCGTCTCTTCTTATGAAAACAATCAATGTCATCGCACTATAGACAAGCCTATACGTGGTTGGCTTCCCCCAGCAGAAGTCAAAGGGAATGGATGATGATTTGATTCCACTAAAACATTAAAATGAACAATCTTTGGAAATGTTCTGCTGTGTACTAAAGTTGAAATAAAAATTGTCAATGCACATGGCAACTGTCTTTCTTTTCAAGGATGAGCAAAATATTATACCTTGGAGCTGCAGCAGCGCAGAACTGTTTAATGAAAGCATTAATAACAAACATAATCAATATTTAAACAGTACAACATCACAAGATGTGTCATCATCTTGTCTGGTCAGCAGAAGCCATGTTGTGATCACCAAAAGAAGAAAGGAGCAGGATACACAGAACCATAGGAATACGGTCGATAACGGTAAGGACCATCATCCATGTACACCACCTGCTGGTAGGGTGGAGCATTCACAATGGTGGTCGTGCTACCATCTGCTGTGCGTATTACTGTCAGACACAAAAATACACATGCAGCAAGTAAAAACTGGTGCCATTCAATTAAATATCTACAACATTCATAGATGTAAGAGCGTGTGAAGATAGACATATACAGTTTTATTCTGAGAACTGCACCTAGCAGAGATTTATAGTAGGGGAGTCTTCGTGGCAAAGTGGTCAAGCCATCTGCCTTGTGCTCCGAAGGTTGTGGGTTCAATTCTGGGCTACATCTCTCAGTTCATGAGTGAATTTTTCTCAGAGACTCCTAGGGGTCATCGCTGGAGCTACGGAGTTCATGCTTTGTGCAAAACTTTCGGCAGGCTGCTTGTGAAAAGAGACCGAGCCATATGGGATAACACCCGGTTCAATGAAGTTGATCCTCTCGACATTTAAGACTTCTTTTTAAGAGACTTTAGCTGCACATGGAAATTAATTTGATACAGTCACTTATTCATCTGTCTGCTTACTTTCTCAGACTCCGATTCCAGCTTGAGATGCACACTTGGATGTTGTTTTGTTGGCAATGGGATCTCTATACAGTTTGTCTTTAACTGAGATTGCTGAGGGCCAGACATGTGCTTGGAGAGTTCTGTAGAATGTGCTCCATCATCAACTGGGGTGTCTCCATGACAAGATATTCAAGATGTCTGATTTGCACTAGGAAGGCTGTGTGCTCATTTTCAGACTCCGCCATTCAGTTCATGAGAGCAATGTTTTCTGAGACCCCCGGATGTCATCGCTGGAGCTATACCTTTGGCAGGCCGCTCTGTAGACAGAAGACTCAGCCATATTTGGTAGAACCCAGCGCAATGAAATCAATAATCCTGACTTTAACCCTTTAACCTTTATCACCATCTCAGATTGTTTACAAACAACCCACAACATTCGGACTTCAGCCTGCAATGTCATGTTTTCAATGCAGTCAAGGGTCACAGGCTGCTAAGAGAAAGATCATGGATGGCTCAGATAAAAGACACCATCAGAGAAGTGTACACACTTCAGAAAATTGGCAGAGGCAAGGAGTGGGTCAGAGTGCCGAACAGAAATTCAGACTTGTGAAGGGTTATAATCACGTTGGACCGTGAGAATAGGGTGTAACCAGCGGGTGCTATAAGAGCTGAAATTCAGCAATTATTTCATGACTACTCTCGTTCAGGCGATGTGATTATCTAATAGCTCTGTGCTAAGAGGTATAAAAAGTGCCTCCTGGGGATTAATAGCAAAAGAAAATGGGCAATGTCTAATAAAGGAAAGCTTGGCATATGATACCAAAACCTCAAGTCTGAGGACGGAGGTCGAGGCGGTTACTGTAGATTTCCACTGGTTGGAGAACAAACTGTATATGCATGTGGTGATTGTAACTAATTCACAAAGCATGCCGGCAAAGGTAAAGACTGGCATCCTTCATGTAGAATTGCTTGCATTGATTCAGAGGTTGCGGGTTGTGAGCAGACAGATTGGCTGGTGTCGCATCATTAAGGGGTGATTTGATGCATGATAAGGCAGATGTGGTAAAGTCCTCTGGGAGAATGTGAGTAATACATACAAACAGATGGACTATCATGGTCTAGAGAGAATGCAGCAGCTAGGGGTGGTCAGAAGATCTGGTCTAGAGAGAATGCAGCAGCTAGGGGTGGTCAGAAGATCTGGTCTAGAGAGAATGCAGCAGCTAGGGGTGGTCAGAAGATCTGGTCTAGAGAGAATGCAGCAGCTAGGGGTGGTCAGAAGATCTGGTCTAGAGAGAATGCAGCAGCTAGGGGTGGTCAGAAGATCTGGTTGAGAGCCATCACTCAGAAGTAAAGCAAGACGGACATATAATCAGATTGCAACAGGCACCATTAGTAATGGAACTCTATGCTGGTTGTTGTAGATGAGAAATACGCGCTCACGGGAATGCTTCTTCCCCTTCAACTTTCCTGTTGTCGCGACATGTTCCAGTTTACCACTTCCCATGATGTGTACAAGGAATTTGAATTTTACATACTTCTGACATGAGCAACAAGTTCTGAGTAGTTTCTTTCAAGATGTCTTAATTACTCTTTTAATTTCTCCATGATATTCTCAACATTCTTCTATACAACCATATCTGGTGTTTTATTTTACCAACATAATTTATGATCTGTTTAAGTCCCCGCTAATCACTGTTATCATGAAGGCTAATAGATTGCAATGACTGGGGCATATAGAAAGAATGGAATATAATAGGGAAACAAAACTCGCTTACACTCAAGAAGTAAATGACCGTAGACCCCGAGGTAGACCAAGAAGAAGGTGGAGAGATAATATATATATATATGTACAGACCTACAAACACTTGGAATCAACGACTGGCAAGAGAATGTCAACCAGAGAGGCGAATGGAGACGGATTATATCTGCAGCAAAGAACCTCAATGGCTCGGGATGCTGAAGAAGAAGAAGAAGAAGAAGAAGAAGAAGAAGAAGAAGAAGAAGAAGAAGAAGAAGAAGAAGAAGAAGAAGAAGAAGAAGAAGAAGAAGAAGAAGAAGAAGAAGAAGAAAAAGAAGAAGAAGAAGAAGAAGAAGAAAATATAAGAGGAGATGGAATAAAGATGTTAAGAGTGCAATGTTTGGCACATGAAACATTCCATGGTTACCATGTGTAATATTTAACAATCATGACAAAATCACAGCCCCAAGCCTCATCACATAATTGGCTTAAATGAAATATCTACAATTTCTATTTCAAATTTGCAATATTTAATAATGAAACAATCATGACTAATGACAATCTAAAGCTAACCAGGTAACTGTTGTGAATAAAGAATACAGTATTTTAAGGTTAAATTTGAGGTTTCAACATTTTTCTGTAGGCTGTACTTTTGAAATGGTAATTTCCTTGTGTCACATCAAATTTATTGAGGGCAAGGAACACCACCAAAAACAAACAGTTTGTTCTTCTTCATATCTCAAACATAAATACACATGCTGTCAGTAAACATAGTTGAAACATGAAGTTCCAGCTGTATACTAATGATAAAACCAGACTTTTGGAACAGGGCATATTCTCCAGAGCTGTAGCAACCAACTTAAAGAGGCTGCTCTCAGCCGACATTTTCAAAGCTTTATTTTTAAATTTAAAGGATCTTTCCTCACAAGTTTTCTTGCCGTCTCTTATTATGAAAACAATGTCACTGCGCTACAGACAAGCCCAAAAATGGTCGGCTTCCCTCAGCAGAAGCCAAAGGGGATGATGATGATTAAATTCCACTAGAACATAACTATTAAATTGTACAATCTTTGGAAATGTACTGCTGTGTACTAAAGTTGCAATAAAAATTGTCAATGCACATGGCAACTGTCTTTCTTTTCAAGGATTAGCAAAATATTATACCCTGGAGCTGCAACAGAGCAGAGCTGTGTTTAACGAAAGCATTAATTACAACTATAACGAATATATAAATTGTGTGGAGTTTTCACATAGGTGGTTGTGCTGCCATCTGGTGTGCGTGCTGTACGTATTACTGTGAGACACAAAAACACATGCAGCAAGTAAGCAACTGGTGCCATTCAATTAATATCTACAATATTCATAGATATAAGAGCATGTGAAGATAAACATATACAGTTTTAATCTAAAATTGCACCTAGAAGAGAGTTTAGCTGCATATGAATATTAATTTGGTATTGTCATTTCTTCATCTGTCTGCTTACTTTCTCAGACTCACAGTCCTGGCGATGTGATTATCTATACTGATGGCTCTGTGTTAAGAGGCAAAGAAAGTGCCTGGGGATTCATAGCAAAGGAAAAGGGCCAATGTCAAGTAAAGGAGAGATTGGCATATGACCTCAAGTCTGAGAATGGAGGTGGAGGCAGTTACTGCAGATTTCCACTGGTTGGAGAACAAATTGTATATGCATGTGGTGATTTTTACCAATTCACAAAACATGCTGGCAAAAGTGAAGACTGGCATGCTTCATGCAGAATGGCTTTGCACTGATTCAGAGGTTGCGGGTTGTGAGCAGACAGATTGGCTGGTGTCGCATCATTAAGGGGTGATTTAAAGCATGATAAGGCAGATATGGTGAAGGCCCTCTGGGAGAATGTGATTAATGCAGAAGAACAGATGGACTATCATTGTCTAGAGAGAATGCAGCAAGGGGTGGTCAGAGTATCTGGTCGAAAGTCGTTGCTCAGAGGTAAAGTAGGCAGACATATAATCAGACTGCAACAGGCACCATTAGTATTGAAACTCTTGTTGGTTCTTGACTCAACTCAACTGCCTAGTTTTCAGACCGAATTTGGTTACTTGTTTGCTTCTTCGCAGGAATTTCTGACTATCATTCTTTTTACACAATTTGTAAAATATTCTGGTGATTATCTTAGAAAGAAGGATCACGAGGAAGGGAACTGGCCATGTAACTTAGTAGTATAAACTCCACCACTGAAATAGCACAACAGGAGACTTCTGCTCATCAGAAACAAATGTTTCTGCCCCATTAATCTTCTTTACACTTTTGTGAGAGGGTGCCCCCCCCCCCCCCTTCCCTCAGGTCATGACTACCATGTGTCTTTCTCATGCTTTGCATCTGAACCCTGTACACTACTTTCAAGACATGTATGTACTGTTGATTGTCATCATCACACTAATTTGCCGCTATGTGTGCCAACTTGACATCCAACCTGTCTGTGGGAAAGCAAAGGTTAAGCTTCCAGTGCATTGTGATTACATTCATTCTCACAGCAACTTTTGACTTGGCTGGAAGAATGCTAGCTTCTCTCCTCAAATCATTTGGCCTCTGTTGCCTCCTCCAAATCTGCAGTTTGCTATAACACAATGAACACCTTTGCAGTCAAGGTTTCTTCTCACTTCGTCCACAACTAAATGAGCCAAATTTCTGTAAATGTCCAGAGGGAGAGAGCTCTTCACCTCAGCTATTGCCATAATGTTTGTGAGCTGGGCTCTTCCTTTGCCCAACCTTATTTCTGCTGCAGAACGTGACCTTTGCATGGCATCTTGCTCTACCATCAGAGACTTGTAGCAGCTTGGCTGTGGTTGTCAAACTTGGATGTCATTTCTCTATCTTAGAACCACAGACAATCATCATCATCATGTGCTCTGGCAACAGGTCTGTAAAGTTCTTGGATCTCCACATATCTCAGTTCCAGTTGTTCTAAAGACACAGATGAATAATATGGAGAGGACTGGAAATATTGACTCACTTAAAGGGAAAAGCCCAACAGATGGGGCTGGTTATCAACCAAGATAAGACAGAATATATGGTAATTTCAAGAGACGGAATGGCTAGAAACTCTGGCCACATACAAATAGATAATATGACCATTAAAAGAACGGAAACATACAAATACCTGGGTACAATCTTCAACTGCTCCAACATCATAAGGGAAGAAATACAAACTAGAATCAACTCTGGAAATAAGATATACTATGCACTACAACATCTACTAAAATCAAAGGCGCTATCTCGTAACACCAAAATCACAATATACAAAACACTGATCAGACCAGTTGTGCTGTATGGCTCTGAAACCTGGAGTACAACAAAAGGAGACGAAGCCTTGTTACAAACCTTTGAGAACAAAATTTTAAGATGCATCTTTGGACCCATTAGGGATACACAAAGTGGAGAGTGGAAAAGAAGAAGTAACAAAGACATTTATGATCTGTTTAAGTCCCCGCTAATCACTGGTATCATGAAGGCTAATAGACTACAATGGCTGGGGCATATAGAAAGAATAGAAGATAATAGGGAAACAAAACTCGCTTACACTCAGGAAATAAATGACCGTAGACCCCGAGGTAGACCAAGAAGGCGGTGGAGAGATAATACATATACAGACCTACAAGCACTTGGAATCAATGACTGGCAAGAGAAGGTCCACCAGAGAGACGAATGGAGACGGATTGTATTTGCAGCAAAGAACCTCAATGGCTCGGAACGCTGAAGAAGAAGAAGAAGAAGACACTGAGTGAGCTGCAGGGGACAGCACAAGACAGGATAGCGTGGCGTAAGTTGGTTATTTGTTATTTTTTGTTGTTGTTGTTGCATTTGCTCTCGTTTTGAACTCAAACGTAGCCCATATACACGCTACTACTTCTAGTGCACTCGAGTGATTTTTACGTGTGGCTTAGCTTTCCCTATTACCAGTGTCCCTCGCCATCAGGTGAACTCACTCCATGTCTAAAGTACTTGTAATTGACATCCCCAAGTCAAGGATAAGAAGTTGCCAACTGACCGGTGCAGGGGTTGAAGCTGCTACCTCGGCATCAGCACATCGGAAGTTTATAAGCTATTGCTCTTATCCATTCGATCATGCAGAGCTCCGCATGAGGTGGCTGAAGGCTTATGTTCCAATAAGGGTTAAAAGGCAAAAATGGAAGGAGAAGACTCAAAGGTGTGTGTCAATGCTTGTATCATCTAAACACAACTGACCAGGACTCTATATGACCTCCAAACAGCGAACACAAGAAGACCTCCAAGCGGTGAATCTGAAAATGCTACACTGCTGCAGTCTGGTAGAGATTGCATAGAGTAAAGTGAAAGCGAAGTCAGGTTACAAAAAGGCAGTTCCGCAGTCAGATGTATCAGTTGAAAGGTGAAAATATCGCAGCTTCACTGGAAACTGACAACCCAACCAAAGTTCTTTTCAGACTGAATGGGGAAAAATAAGAAGAGTTAGCATGACCTTCCAACTGAACACATTACACCTTTGTTTCCACTTTCTCTTTTACCACAACATCATACCTTGAGCAGGTGGAGGGTTCAGGACCTGTCCTGGATAGCCATAGCCAACATAAGGGCTCGCATAGTTAACATAGCCTGGCGGGGTGATGATGGTGGTCGTTGAGGTCATCCTTTGCCCGACAACATTTGACGCCAGAGTTCGGGCCTCTTCTAAAGCTATCTGCCAGGCTCTGGTTAAAAAAAAAAAAAAGCAATGAAATATATACATGAAAACTTTAAAAACTACATACTTTTCTGATAAAGTACTTACATTTTCTAAAATCTTATAAATGTGAACCTTCACAGCTGCAGAATATTTCCATGGCAATTTCTTTTAAATCCCCCTTAGCAAAACATTCCTTTATCATTTATGTACGATAAATAAACTTTTATATTTTAGTTGAAGAACAAGCAGAAATGTAAACACTTATATTTCTTTAGTGTGGATACAATGAGTACAACTCAGAACATTTTCTGTAGATGTTTGTTGGATTTTCAAAGAATATATGCTCCCTCTCTGCCCTTATCTCCCTGCTTTTAATCTCATATGGGAGTTGCAAGCGTAGTGTTGTCTAGCATCTTTCTTTCTTTTCCTCCAGAGACACACCAGATACTACAACTGTAAAACTAAAAACACTATTTTTATGGCATTTTGTGGCCTCAATTTTGGAAACAAATACACACAGGTCTCGGACAGACAGAAATAGATAGCAAGTTAAAAGAATTACAAAGCTCCTCACCTAAAAATGTTGTACAAAGAAGTACATGTGATCAATAGACATGATTGTTATTGCCTGTAAACATCATTATCATCACCTCTAGGATTGAAGAGTGAAGCAAATCAGAGGATCCACACATGAAGAGGCTGATTCAGCAAATTTGTGGCACGTTATGAGAAGAAATAATATAGAGAACTTGGTGACAACTGGTAAGATTAAGGGGAAAAGAACATGAGGAAGGATAGAAGTAAATATCTCGATGGCCTGACCACATGGCATGACATAGACAAGAACATAGAGCTGATTCACAACTCTGGTGATTACATGAGATGGCTAAACACCACCCAGGCTAATCAGCATGGCACATGATGATGATTGTTAACAGCCTCCAGAGGGTCTGGATGACGCTCAATGTATAGGGAAAAAGGTTGGTCGATGTTGAATCAGGCTGGCACTGGTACCATCAGCATGGGAACTCTTTGCTGGCTACTGCAGCAGGGAATGTGGCTTGTGTGATACACAGCTTTGAGATATTTCATTGTTAACTGGGTTAGATTTACATTGTATGAAGAGAGATTATGGTCCACACTAAGAAGAAAGAAATACGGGTAAATGGGAATATTCTTAAACAAGTTAACCAGTACAACTATCACAGAACAGTCATAACATCTGATGGGAGGTGTCTTGAAGAGAATAGAACAAGAATCGCGATGGTGAAAGTAGCCTTTTGCAAGATAAAATACATACTGACCAATAAAAATATGTCAATTTCAATTAGAAAAATAGTGTTTAAGTGCTATATGGAACCTATACTTCTGTTTGGATGTGAAACGTGAACAATGAGCAGACAAGCTGAAAAACATCTGATGGCTGTGGGAATGTGGTTTCTGAGGAAACTGCAAAGAATAACATGGACAGACAGAAAAACCAATGAGCAAGTCCTACAAGAAACAAATGAAAACTGTAAACTGATTAGAGGAATTAGACATAGACAGTCGAAATTTGTGGCACATGAGAAGAAATAAATTAGAGAACATGGTGACAACTGGTAAAGTTGAGGGGAAACTAACAAGGGGAAGGCAGAGAAGTAAATATCTTGATGGCTTGGCCACATGGCTTGGTCAAGACAAGAACAAAGAGCTGATTCATGACTCTAGTAATCATGTGAGATGGCGAAACATGACTACCCACGCTTATAGGCATGGCACATCATGATGATAACAATCCCAGGGAAAGAGACAGACAATAAACAGATATTTATGGAGGGATATTATAGTGCTTAATGAACTGACTTACCAACACCTGTTATGGACTTCAAGCTCTAGTAGTGGCTAGATTAAAAACCCACTCAATCGGTATGGGAGATTCAAGAAAGGACATGTGGTGAGGATGACAGCTGGTCACCTCACCTTGAAAAGCAGTGGTCTAGTGTAGATTATAAGAAGGCCATTCCTACAGCAATGGGGGATACATTTACTACGTGCAGCTATGCGTTCCTCAAAACGACTAACCAATGTGACACTCATTACTCAAACATTCTAACCAATGCAACACTCATAGCTCAAACATCCTCACCAATGTGACACTCATAATTCAGACATCCTCATCAATGTCAAACTCAAAACTCAGACATCCTCATCAATGTTAAACTCATAACTCAGACTCTTACCAATGTGAAACTCAAAACTCAGACATCCCATCCCCATCAATGTAACACTCATAATTCAGACTTTCTTACCAATGTGACACTCAAAACTCAGACATCCCCATCAATGTGACACTCAAAACTCAGACATCCCCATCAATGAGAAACTCAAAACTCAGACATCCCCACCAATGTGACACTCAAAACTCAGACATCCCATCCCCATCAATGTAACACTCATAATTCAGACTTTCTTACCAATGTGACACTCAAAACTCAGACATCCCCATCAATGTGACACTCAAAACTCAGACATCTTCATCAATGTGACACTCAAAACTCAGACATCCCCATCAATGAGAAACTCAAAACTCAGACATCCCCATCAATGTGACACTCAAAACTCAGACATCCCCATCAATGAGAAACTCAAAACTCAGACATCCCCACCAATGTGACACTCAAAACTTAGACATTCCCATCAATGTGACACTTCATAACTCAGACTTTCTTACTGATGTGACACTCATAACTCAAGACTTTCTTACCAATGTGACACTCAAAATACTAAAACACCTCTACTCACTTCATCTCATCAGACGACTCTGCACATAACAAAATGGACTCTTTTTCTCGCATCACAAGCTCCAGGAAACAGGCTCTTGTTGCTGAAGTGCCTTCAGGGATGTCAGCTTTGCGACACTGGTAGAGCAACATACATGTGTCTGTATTATGTGCATTTATGAACAGCGTTCTGGTATTTCTTGTATACCAAGCCTCAATTACATTTACTCTTGGAAAAAAAAAAAAAGAAAGAGAGAGAGAGAGAGAGAGAGAGAGAGAGAGAGAGAGAGAGAGAGAGAGAGAGAGAGAGAGAGAGGGGGGAGAGAGAGAGAGAGAGAGAGAGAGAGAGAGAGAGAGAGAGAGAGAGAGAGAGAGAGAGAGAGAGAGAGAGAGAGAGAGAGAGAGAGATTCTGCCCCACACCAATGGTATTTGAAAAATAGTTACAATGCTCTGGGTAATTACACACACGTTTTAAAGCTTTCTTTTTCATTTTTCATGAAATAACATCACTCCTCCAAATATTGCTATATATATATATATACACACACACACACACACACACACTAGTACCTCAGGTTACAAACGCCTCGTGTCACAAACAATTCAGGTTACGAACAACATCTTCGAAAATTTTATGTCTCGGGTAACGAACAGTGCCTCAGGTTACGAATGAAGGCGAGAGAGGGAGAGAGCAAGGTGTAACGTTGGAGACAAACGATCGCGTACAGTACAAACAGTATTACAGATGAGCTTTTGGATCTTCAGAGTGAACAGCTAAAGACATTAAAGGAGGAGTCAGTGGCCGTTTCAACTGCCAGGATTAAAGAAATTTGCAGCAAGTGGGCAGACGTCAAAGACTTCATTGTGAACCATCACCCAAACAAACTTGTTGCTAACAGGGCAGTAAACTTGATGAATTATAACATGATGGCCCACTTCAGAAAGATTCTCTAGCAAAGGAAGCGATAAATTTCCTTTGATAGTTTCTTGGTGCAGAAAGTTTCCCAGTCGGCTGCCAAGAAACAGCGACAAGACACTCCTGAAACTAATGATTCAGAATAGCAAAGAAAGTGACAAATTTCCCATGATCGTTTTCTTGGTAATAAAGATAGACTAAATCTTTTTTTTATTATTTTACATTTAATTCATTTGGGTCTTTTCTTTCTCTTTATTTAATACGCGAAGTACACATATTCTTTGCGTTTTGTCAGGTAAACGACCGGATGTTAATACAAAAGAACGATTCCTTCATCTTGAAACGGATTGTCTTTATTTCATTGCTTTCAATGTTTTGGGTTATGAACGTTTCGGGTTATGAACCAAATTCTGGAATGAATTAAGTTCGTAACCCCAGGTACCACTGTATGTATCTATATATCTATATATATTCACTATACAAAAAGAATCCGTTTTTGCCTGTATGTCAGATGTCTTTGACTGGTGGAAGTTTGCAAAGAGAATCAACTACACTGCATACGGTTTTATCCCGTGTGGCTCAGTCTCTTTTTACAGAGCGGACTACCAAAATTGTGTCAGACAGAGCAAGAACTTCATGGCTTCAGCAACAATTCTCAGGAGTCTCAGAAACAATTTCGCCTATGAATTGAATGACAAGTCTGAAAATGAGCCTACAGAGCACAAAGCAGGCCGCTTGACCACTCAGCCAGAGAGAGAGAGAGAGAGAGAGAGAGAGAGAGAGAGAGAGAGAGAGAGAGAGAGAGAGAGAGAGAGAGAGAGAGAGAGAGAGAGAGAGAGAGAGAGAGAGAGGCACAGAGAGAGGCAGAGAGAGACAGACAGACAGACAGACAGACAGACAGAGAGAGAGAGAGAGAGAGAGAGAGAGAGAGAGAGAGAGAGAGAGAGAGAGAGAGTTAGAGAGAGAGAGGCAGAGAGAGACAGACAGACAGACAGACAGAGAGACTACTAGATATATATATGGTTCAATTCACACTGCAAACTGTTTGGTTTTCACAAATTAAGAAAAGTGTGGTATTCTTCCCCCTGATCATGGAGTTGTAGATCATACATCTACCCCTCTCAGACAAATGCGAAAGACTCGGAGGACAAGTGTGCATGCTGCACACATTAAAAATCCCTCTTCAAGTGGAAATAAAAAAGAGTAGGTTGCTGCACAGTTTAAATTTGAGATTAAACATGTAAAGGCAGGTAGTTCATAGCAAATACAGCCACTGAAGTGTTAAGTATTAGGCCTACACATAATTCAGGCCTTGGTGTATTCTGAGTATTTTGAATATTATCTGGTACCCATTTTTATGAGGTGGTTTGAACCCAGAGCCGTACTGCTTGGAAACAATCATCTTGGCTCTGCAGGGAATTGCACACGGACCACTGTTTTTGCAGGCAAGCACATTAACCACTAAACCACAATGACTCCATGGTTTCAAAACCTACCCAAAAAAGAACATTTACAGCACATGTGATTCTGGTATACAGACATGTGAATTCTTGCTGGTGCTACAGTTTGTGCACTGTGCTGAGATTCTCTTTGTATGGACTATAAGAGAAGACAGGAGCAATTATGGAGATATCTGTGTGCAATACAAATTATCCTTTACCAATATTAGGACAGAGTGGGTTACTATAGTAAGTTGCAGGACAGGTGTTGAGAAAACAACCTTACCTCAAATCCTGCTTTGATTGCCAGAACTGCAGCACGAACAACAATCCTTTCTTCAGCTCTGGGGTGATCAGGGCTGTCAAAGTAGCGCAGGTCCCCTTCTCGGTCAAGGACAAACCAATTCTTTTTCCATCTGTGTAACACAGAACCTGCAGAAACAAGAAGTCTGAAGTTAAAGACAGCATCACGACAGCATTCCATTACACTTAGCATAACTTATGTCTTACCTGACTAAGTGCCATGGGATGATTAATTGTCTGAAGCCACTTCATGTATCTGCCATGGGCTTATATATTGCAGAAATTTGATCATTGTATTATAATACAACAGGTCAGCTACCATGTTAACAATTTTTAACCTAAAACTGTTAAAACCATACTTCCTATTTTCTGTCATTCTTGTTGGTCCAAACTTACTTTTTTTTTTTTTCACAGAATATGTTAAAAATGTTAATGTTTCCCTTTCAGACAGCAGACCAGCAAGTCCTCTCTGAGCACGCAGATACATTACTGTGGAATCTCCATACCAGTTGTATTGAGACCATTGTGCATATTAAAATAGTGTATAGTATGCACAACATTGCCTGTGTGTGTTATAAGAAGCAAAGAATAGTCATCTGTAATCTACAGGTGACCAAGGATGACCAAGTACTACAGGAGACAAAATGAAAATCGTAGACTGATTAGAGAAATTAGACGAAGACAGTCAAAAATTTTTGGACATGTTATAAGAAGAAGTGGATTGGAGAACTTATTGACAACTGGCAAGATCGAGAGGAACAGACCACGAGGAAGACCGAGAGGAAAATACCTGGATGGCTTGGCCACATGGCATGGACGAGACAGGAACACTGAGCTGATCCACGACTCCGGTGATCGAGTGAAATGGGGAGTCATGGCCGCCCACACTTTCCGGCATGGCACATGATTGATTGATTTAATCTACAGGTGAGTGAGACTAGGAACGTGGAATGTGGGAAGTATGTATGAGGGTAAACTTATGATAGCGTGTGATGAGATTGAGAGGTTAAATATTCACATTTTAGGAATTAGTGAACATCGCTGGTGAGGCAAGGGACACTTCACAACTGAAAATGGAAGTCTGTTCATATAGTCTGGTAGAGATGTTGGAGGCCAGAGTGGAGTGGCGTTTTGTTTAGATAAAATAACTGCAAAAGCTTTAATTGGATATAACTCAGTTAGTGATAGAATCCTCACTGTCATACTTAAGGGCCATCCAAAAAACACAACTCTCATACAAATATATGCACCAACTTCAACAGCAGAGGAAGACAAAATTGAAGATTTTTACAGCACACAGCAAGACACATTACATAAGATTGGTCATAATGACATAATAAAAATAATGGAGATTTTAATGCAACAGTGGGTAGAGGAAGAACTGAACATGAGAGACATGTTTTAGGAAAATTTGGATTGTAAATAGAAATGATGTGACAAATTAATTGAATTTTTCATAGAAAATGAGTTAACGATAGCAAACACACTTTTTAAACAACACCCAAGAAGACTCTTCGCGTGGACATCCCCAGACAGTACTACCAAAAACCAGATAGATTATATTTTAATACAAAGAAGATGGAGGTCAAACATAACATCGGCAAAAACGTTACGAAGTGCAGACTGTGATACAGATCAACAGTTATTAGAAGCAGATGTAAACCTCAAAAAGCTTACCCGAGGACCAAGGCCACTTCGTTTTGATCTTACAAAAATACATGATGCATATAATGTAGAAGTGAAGAATTGTTCTGGGGTCTTGATGTCTATACATGAGGGATTGACACCTGAATAGACATTAGTACAAGCTAGAGATATCTTGATAACTGCAGCCAAAGATGTAATTCCGACCGAGAAAAATCAACATAAGCCATGGATTACATCAGACACATTAGAATTAATAAAACAACGAAGGGAACTGAAACAGAAAGGAGGTGAATCCGATAACAGCAGGATGAAGTATAAATCTAAGAACACAAGAAAGGACAAAAACAAACATATACAAGATTGCTGTACCGCAATAGAGCAATATTATAAGACTGGAAGAGATTATAAAATGTTCAAAGAAATGCAGTTATTGACAAGAAATGTTCAACCTCAATTAAATGTTATCTTTGACAAGTTGGGAAATACCTTAACAGAATCTAGACAAATTCTAGAAAGATGGCAGGAATACTGTAGTGGAATGTATGATATGAGTGACAGTGAGGATATGAATGAGATACATGAACCAATGACAGCAGAGACAGAACCTGAACCCTCATTAGATGAAATTGCATGGGCAATAAAGAATCTGTGTATGAGCTGTGTATCATAGCTAGGAATTCTGAGGTAAGTAGGAACATTTTTTTCCAATTTTCCAATTTTTCTT
Organism: Cepaea hortensis; assembly: GCA_963921405.1. Taxonomy (NCBI): domain Eukaryota; kingdom Metazoa; phylum Mollusca; class Gastropoda; order Stylommatophora; family Helicidae; genus Cepaea; species Cepaea hortensis. The sequence goes on from OY992888.1 coordinate 43,976,092, forward strand.
TTCTCTTCATTGCTTTCATTTTTTCATCTTTTTATTCTTCTCATTCTGTCGTCACGACTTAATGTGGTCACAGGAGATCTCCGTGACTATATGTTGTGTTTTGTGTATGTGTTTGTTTGCTGATGAAGGCTTATCGCAGCAGCGTCCTGTATGTGTCGTAATTCTGTTATGTAAAGCTGCACAACTTTGTGTCATTTTATATTGTTTACATTTTGTGTTTTATGGGATTGACACAAATAGAAGTGGTTTGTTACTGACAGATTCCTAATGTCTTTTTACTTTAAAATCTATGTATATTTAGCAAATTGAAAAGCTACTGAAAGTGACTGACTGGCACCTTGCCATCTTGAGATGATTGTTTTTAAAATGGAGTTATATGTTTGTAAGAGTATTAGTTTATTCTTTTTTTTAAATTAAATCACAATGCAATAAAAATAATTCATCACTGGTATTTATTTTCAAACTATATTTTGTATGTGAAGAAATGAAAGTTCTTCAATATTTCAAAAATTATTTTTTAAATATTTTACTGAATAAAGCTGACAAAAGGAAATCCAAAGATCCCTCATCAACTGTTTAAAGTCAATTAATTATAAGTGAAGATAATCAAGATGGCACGAGAAAAAGGACTGATTACCAACCATGGTACACAGCCTGTGGTGCGACTGACAGATGCAAAATGTGTATTTGAGGCGTTCCAGTCTGGGAAACTGTCAGTATTATGAACACTACTATATTAACTGCAGACAGCCTTGCATTGGTTTTAATTTTTTTTAAAAGGTATGAGTGCTGGTCGTTCAGAAAGCAGTGGTAGAGTACTGAGTGTAAACTTGCCAAGAAATCACAAACAGCCAAAACATGCTGGGGTTGACTGTGATGTCCGGTGAAAGATATGCAACTAACTTTCACTATCTAATTTAGACAGCTACCGTAGGGTCATCATTTAGTTGAACTATCTCACCGTGGAGTGCCTAGAAACAAGAGAGTTGATCAATTAGCTTGAAACAAAAAGATCACAGAAGAGCAACCCAGTGTACCTGTCCCATACCACCACAAGAGATGAATCATCAAATCAATCACAAAGCCATCAAAACCAGCATAGGCTGACGACCATTTTATGGGCAGGCCAGAACAAATCATGAGTTTGCGCCTCCAAACAGGACACAACCAATTACACAATCACATATATAAAAATTCAAGACTGGCAAATCAACTATGTGCACATGAGGATTGGTGCTGCATACAGAAGATCACATACTCCAAGAACACCCAGAATATGACTTATCTAGGCAAACCTTCTGGCCCAGAGAAACAACAGTGGAAGATGAAACTATTGATCACTGATTGAGCTTAAAAAATAACTGACGTTTATACAAGAGACAACACTGCAGATATAGACACTAAATTTTAAGCAAACAAAAACAGAAGAAGCAAAGATATTTTTGTGTGTGAATTATTTTAGTTATTATTCTTACAAGGAAATGAGCGGGCTGAGAAGCTCGCAGGTATGGCTAATGTGAAGGGCGGACGCGCCATGGACCAGGCTGACATTCTGTATGCTCTACGAGAAGTAAGACTTTTGCGAGAACCAAGTGAGGACTGCGAATCTACAACCATGGTCAGACTGCGAGAACAGCAAATTAAAAGAGGTGTGGCCAAACAAGAACACTACGCAGGAAGCCAAAGAAGATTGATAAACCAACACAGAACTGGTGTCGTTAGCCGCTACATGCTATGACTACGCACTTATGGACTGAATAGTTCGATGTACATTGAGGATGATCTGTCGACTAACTAACTAACTAACTTCTTCTTACTTTATTATTCTTAATAACTATTGACTGAATTATGAAGACAACAATAACTAGCAGCAGAAAATATAACACAATGCACTCTGACACAGCAACTTTATCTGGACTTTGTTGATGGCATTGCCCTCCTGTCTGACATGTACAAATCAGTTGCAAGATAAATTAAACCCACTTGATGGGAGGTCACAATAACTTTGTCTAAAGATTCATAAGGTAAAGACAAAGATAATGAGACTAAATCAATCAAATGATAACCAAATCCCTGCTGGTGTAAATTCACTTCAAGAGGTGAAATCATATACATATTTAGGTAGTAATGTAGACAAACATGGGGGAACAGGGATATAAAAAGTAAAGAAATAAGAATACAAAAGGCAAGATGAGTATTCATAGCACGAGGAAATTTTCAGAAGTCAAAAGAAATTAAACCTAGCATTAAACTAAGAATATTTAACCCTAACGTCAAATAGTACTGCTGTCTGGGCCAGAAAAATGGAGAATGACTCCAACAATTATTCATAAATTACAAACAACTAGTCATCATCATCATCATCTTCCACTTCTGCCTGCACAAAATAAAAGGAGAAAAATTGTTTCATAGAATCACTAATGTGGAACTTTCAGAAAGAAATAACAAATTTCAGCAAAGCAAAGGGTAAGGAATAGATGCTAATGCTGGATAGAGCACAAAGTGAGCATAATTAAAATGTCCTTTTCCTAGAACCCACAGTGCAAAAGAAATAGATGGAGACCTAAAAACACAACATATCTGACAGCAAGGGGGCAAGACTCTAGAGAGGAATGGCATGGACGGTGATGGCAGAGAGAAAACAACATATCTGACAGCAAGGGAGCAAGACTCTAGAGAAGAATGGCATGGACGGTGATGGCAGAGAAAACACAACATATCTGACAGCAAGGGAGCAAGACTCTAGAGAGGAATGGCATGGACGGTGATGGAAGAGAGAAAACACAAAGAAGATCATTAGAGACACACACGAATAATATGGGGAGGACATGATGGCGCTGTAGAAGAAGGCGGATGATAGGAGTACTTGATGTGAGCTAGTTGAGGGCCTATGCTTCTTTAGGGGATAAAAGGCAGTAGAAGCAGAGGAAGAATATTCCCAAATTATGTTGTTTTTTTACACCCTGCACATACTGTTACAAATTACACTACCTAAGAGGAGACACTACATAAATTCTCTCAATGGTGTGAGGCAATCTGCTCAAAGGTGAACCTTGACAAGGCATGTGTGATGTGTTATTTTAACAATGCCATAGTACAGGTCAACCTCTCTGATGTGTACTTAATGGGAAAACTATTGACAGACATGACAATCTGAAACCTCTGCAGATAACCTTTGCACCATGACCATGTTTACAATACTATATCAGAGGCAAGTAGGGATTTAGAACATGACAGCTGCTCACTGGAAGTGAGTGCTATTTCTCCTATACCATCATCTGGCCCTGTATGTAATTGATTACAGGCTCTGTACTATCGCTGTTGGCAATGCAGTTTGAAAGACTGAAGTGTATCCAAAACAAAAGGCTGTGAATTATGCTGGGCTGCACCAATAAAAACAATGCTGTGCATGCTTTACCTCCCTTCAATCAAGACCAGATATACACTGACCCAGACTGAGGCTTATTTAAGGGTCTTAAGTTACATCAGATACCTTCTACTTCAGACCTTAAGTGATAGCGAGGGCAGAGAAAACACCATGCAAGTGTGTTGAGTTGAGTTGAGTTAAGAACAGACATCACTGCACTCAGGACATTCCCATACATGCTCAGTCCCCTCATTCAACAGCCAGCGAAGAGTCATACTACTAATCGTTCCCACCGCTATCTGATTAAAAGTTCTACTGATCTTCCCTCTCAGTTTTGAGATTCTCCCAGAACCCCTGCCGATTCCCTGCAATCTCATTCTTTCCACATATGGGTTCTCAATCGGTTCCTCCGCCTTTTCCACCTGGTCCCACATGACCTTTGCTATTAATAAGTTACAATAAGTAAGAATTAGATTATGATCCTGTGAAGAGATAGGACGAGCACAAACAGGTCCTTGTAAAGTATGTGCGTGTGTTTGTACTCGTTTCTCAGCTGTTTCTCAGTGATACAGGTTAAAGATATGCCTAATGGGTGAGTAGTGGATTCCCACCTGTGATGACAGGGAAAAACATCATCAAGTCGGTAGAATCCTTGGCAGTGAATGTATGAGTGGTGTTATAGACGAGAAGGTGAAAATTAGGCAGCTAGTAGAGGATTCCTCTGGGAAGGATGATTTTATATTCCTATATACCAACAGATGAGTCCAAGGAGGTGAAAGATTGGGTTGGGTTTCACAGCTATATGGTGTGGCATGATAATTGCAGAGCAGAATGGTACATATTCAAGCATGACATACAGCATTAGAATAAAACTGGAGGCAATCACTGCAGCTCTGAGATGTCTTTCTGAAACTTTATTCAATAAGGCAGTCATCATGATTGATTCTCAGTCAACACACTAGAAGATTCCATGTTGATAATTCTGGCATGAATGTTGACACATGCAGTGTCATCATGACACCTGTAGGACTGTCATCACACCTATAAGAGCTGAAATGGCACGACTAACTAGGTCACGACAGTGTATGTGGAAATGAAAGGGTCAAATGGCTGGCCTCCAGGGGATTGATCAATGGAGTGACACTAAGTCAAAACGGGAAGCCAGGGGGAAAGGGGCAAAAAATAGTCAACCAACACATAACTAGTATCATCGACTATTACACACTGAGGGAGATAGTGAGGTGGGGATTCAAGCACATATGGACTGAATGGATTGATGTGCAGTGAGGATAATCTGACGACTGACCCACTACCTAATTATTAATTAACTCTGAATCAGTTACATTGATCATCACAACAAATTAAACAACCTGTTCCTACTTATATAAAATTATGAAGTAACAGGTATGTTAAGATCCTGCTGAGAAACAACGAGTACAAACACATGCACATACTTTACAAGGACCTGTTTGAGCTCGTCCTTTCTCTTCACAGGATCATAATCTAATTCTTACTTATTGTAACTTATTAATAGCAATATCAGTTACCGTTATTTGTCTTTGGGGGATTGGGGAAGGCAGAAGCCTTTTTCCCGGGAGATGTTTTGTGACTCTCCAGACACTTCCGGTTTTTACCTACGTCTGCTTTAGATTTGATATATTCGAAAACCAAACATCATAGATTGGGGGAAACAACTCTAATAAATGCTACTGTGGTCTATCTGCCAGGCTGCAAGTGACTGTCGCTTAGAACTTTCTTCTCTTGAATTTATTAAGTTTATTCATCCCCAGTAAGCTAATTTGTCTTATAACTCCTGTATTTTAAACCAACTTTGACTTTTTGTTGCATTTTTGAATATGTGAAGAGTTTCAACAATCATGGCTTTTCATAGCATAAAGGAAAAAATATTTAGCACAACCATGAAAATGAGATATGGCAGTCATAACACAAAATTCAAGATGGCTGCGCCCATGCAATAGTACTAAACTATAGCGGACCTGTATTTACTTATAATAAGAACTGGCAATTTAACTACTGAAATTAAACAGAATACAAGTTTAATTTGTAGCAGTAATTTATCTGTGTACTTGTATAATTTTTCAGCATTTGACATGACTGAAAATAATTTTGAAAGCCAGTTTTCAGTCCCGTCTGTAAACCTGTAAGTAGTGTAAGGTGTACTTTTTTTCTAAGCAGCGCAGCAGTACATAATTACTTAAATTTAAATAGAATACTGTAAATTAGGTTATGTTTTTTTTTTAAAGTTAGTATTTAATTATTAATTGCTCACTTTTAGATACAGAACAGTTTAGTTTAGTTTCTAAACTAAAAATAGTGTAATTATAGAGCAGAGGTAGAAATCAATTATTAGCCAAAGGGACTGCTTAATTTATGCAGCAGTTACAAACTTATTTACTTACATTAATTAATGCATGATATTTAATCAATAAAAGAAAGATGTTACAATGCAGTGGTTACAAAAAGACAATGTGAGTACATTTTTATGAATTGTTCTTTCACTAATGATGAACATTTCACATGACATTTACTTAACCCTTTACAGGGCATAGCGGCCATTACCGGCCGATCGCATAAAACGAGCGTAGCGTCCGATTCCGGCCGATACTATTATGCATTGTAAAAATGCGATCTCTCGGCTTTCCCACACTTCCGACGGCTACTTTCACTTTCGCCGACAGCTTGACAACGTGGCCACCATTTGTAAACGCGCTACAATGAATTTGAATGGACTTTTTTGGATAGTTTTCGGGATTTTTACGCTGTTTTTCAAAATAGATTTCGGCGATTCTTCAAGTGATAGCCGAAATTTCACTCTGTTCAATTTAAATGACATTAAAGGGCACGAAGTTGATTATTAATCGGAGCTAGATATCAGTGCAAAGCGTTACTTTGCATTAGCAGTCGTGAGTCGGACTTTAAAGAAAGTGATTATGATTCTGAAAATGTTTTTGTAAATTGCTGTATAGGTGACGGAAAATCACAAACACAAACAACATGCCGTATTTCGTAAATATTTGTGTTCATATATGGATTACCGGCAACAATCACGTGAGTAACATATTCTGCATGCTTTTCCCTTCATTGTGTTGTTTATTTAACTAAAATCGGTTGACTAACACCTTATTTGTGATGGTTTTACTAACGCAACCCGAAATTTTACAGAACCTGAAAAAATCTTGCCCGTTCAGGGCTACAAAACGGACAAGCGTCTGCCCTGTAAAGGGTTAATATAAAAGGGCAGCTATTTATTACTGTTAATTAGGTCACAGCACATCCTATCGAAAAGTCTTAAAAGTCAAGTGCATTTTTCTCGGAGACTTGAAGACTCTCGTGCTTTGTGCGATGCTTTCGGAGATCGAGCCATGTGGGATAAAACCTGGTGCAATGAAGTCAATCATCTCGATCCTGTCGACATTCTATCGAAAGAGGAATGTGACTTTTACTTTCTTGTTACCAAAATGCACAATAAAGTATACATCTTGTCAGGTTTGTTAGCGATGCGACAGACTTTTAATGAATAATAAACAATTGGTAGCCATTTTTAATTGTTAATTAGGTCACGGCACATCCTATCGAAAAATAGATAATACTTCAAGTTAGGCCTCGCCACCCCATCCATTCATCCATCATGTGCTATGCCGGTAAACATGGGCGGTCATGTTCTGCCATCTCACTCGATCACCAGAGTCGTGGATCAGCTCAGTGTTTCTGTCTCGACCATGCCACGAGGCCAAGCCATCCAGGTATTTGCTTCTAGGTCTTCCCTTTGGTCTGTTCCCTTCGATCTTGCCAATTGTCACCAAGTTCTCCAATTCATTTCTTCTCATAACATGCCCAAAAAATTTTGACTGTCTGCGTCTAATGACTCTAATCAGTTTACGCAATGATATACGGTACTATGTTGTCCATTTAAAAACAAGCCACAGTAATAGAAGGCAGAAGTTCTCAGCACCCAATTTATTTGACAACGATCAGTTGTATTAAATTTACTAAGATTCCTTTACACTTCCTGGTTGCAGATCTCAACACAAAAATATTAATAACTCCGCTTAGAATTAACGTACAGTGTACAGGCTTCATTGAGATACCGTTCGATTCATCTTGTCAAGCTGTATCCAACTGTCATTGTTTCATAAGTAAAAACACAATTTTTAAATATTGTCTATATATGCTATTACTAGCGTGTTCCATCGTGCCATTACTCGAAGTTAAAATGAAAATCATGTACGGAGTCGTCCCACCATTGAAAATCTTGTCCCGGAAAACGCTCTCTAATTTACCATGCATTCTTTCGACGTCATTCATTCATTCATATCTCACGTGACAAGAACCTACGTCATCCCGGGTTTTCCAGGAAAGGTTTGCTTAATATTCCGTGCACGGCGATTGGTTGAAATCATCATGACCTTTTATATAAATAAAGATATATTTTATACTTACCGTAATTCATTTTTTTTTTTGGCTGTTTATAGAAAATCACCAATTATAGATGTATTTTTAAATTCTGCATACAATTTTAAATATATCTGGAAAGTTTCATCGCCGACTTTGCTTAAATTGTGGAGAAAAACAACATTTTATGCGAAGGCGTGTTTTTGTTCTTTGTGCATATTGATCCGACAGGCATGTACACTTTGTAACACTATTCTGGCGCTGTTTAAAGAAAATCATCAATTATAGATGTATTTTTTAACTTTGCCTACAATTTTAAATATATCTGGAAAGTTTCATTGCCGACTTTGCTTAAACTGTGGATGATAAACAACATTTTCTGCGAAGCGTGTCTTTGTGAATGGAGAAAACGCATGGCATGCGCCATGGCGACTGCGCATGCGCGTATCGATCGCAATGGCATGTTACACTTTCACTTTTCAACACTCAAAACGTGCAATCTGACCTACTAAAGTTAAAGAGAACACAAGTTTAAAGATTATTAATAATTTATTTGTATACTTGTACTATTGTTTAATCATTTAACATGACGGAACATATTTTTGAAGTCAGTTTTCATAATCCGCCTCTGATCCGTTTGGTTGCGACCAACCTCGCGTGCGGAGAAAAATGGAAGGCACGCTGAACCGTAATTCATTTTTTTTTTCTGTCGCTTTCAATAGAAAACCATCAATTGTAGATGGATCTTCGAATTCTGCATCAGATTTTTCAGAAATTTGGAAAGTTTTATCACTAACGTGCTTTAATTGTGGTTAAAAAACAGGCGAAAATGTTACGATCATCAAACCCAAAACGGTGGCTTTACTATATAAATATCTTTGTGAAATGATCATTGTGTTCTCGTTAGCGTTGTCGTAAGCAGTCCGCCTGTCACACGAGAGACAGTGGTTCTGTTCCCGGCTTCGCATATTTTTTTTTAAATTTTTCACAAAATTATTAGGTGATATAATAGAAACTATTAAACATTACGAACTAAAATATTATCTAAAACTAAGAAACTGGAAGTTTGTCAATAAAGTGTGCTCTATGGATCTGTGCTAGCTGCCGACTGGCAGGGAGCGCATCCCACAGTGGCAGCGGAATGATAGGAATCGATGAATCCAACAGATGTCTTTGTTTAATGTGAATTTTAATTGCCATATAAAATATTGCCCCTGAATCAGTATAGTTTCATCACTAAACTTGCTCGAATTGTGGTTGAAAAACAGATTTTCTGCGAAGATGTGACTTTGTGAATTGGAAACCCACGGGTCATGATATGACGGTCGCCGCATATCGATTGCGCTACACTTGTCAACACACAAAACGTGCGATTTGACCTACTAAAGTTAAAGAGAACACAAATTTAAAGATTATTAATAATTTATTTGTATACTTGTACTATTTTGTAATCATTTAACATGACGGAACATATTTATTTATTTTTGAAGTCAGTTTTCATATGAACGTTTGAGACCATCTCGCATGCATACCCGCTTGTGGAGGTAATCGGACACACTGGAGAGTTCCACTTACGGGTGAATATCATGAAAAATCGCAACTCGTCTCACCTTCACAAAATTGTGAATATCTTCATTTATAAGTGACATACAGGCATCATTGTGGTACCATTAGATTTTGAATTTCAAGGCCTATCTACTATGGTGGTCGCATTAGTATATTCTCAAATTTATAATCGTGATAGAACTTTAGCATGTTCCATCGTGCCATTACCCGAAGTAAAAACAAAATTCATGTACGGAGTCGTCCCGCGATTGAAAATGTAGTCCCGGAAAACGCTGTCTAATTTACCATGCATTCTTTCGACGTCATTCATTCATTCACATCTCACGTGACAATAACACACGTCATCCAGGGTTTTCCAGGAAAGATATGCCTAATATTCAGCGCACAGCGATTGGTTGAAATCATCGTGACCTTTTATATAAATAACATTATATTTCATACTTACCGTAATTGTTTTTTTGGTGTTCTAAGTCGAAGTAAATCAATTATAGATGTATAAATTTAAATTCTGCATACAATTTAAAATATATCTGGAAAGTTTCATTGCTTTATAATCACTGCCGGGTGATGTAAACAACATTTCTGCGAAGATGTGTTTTTTGCTCTTTGCGCATATATATCGGAATGGCATGTGCACTTTGTAACACTATTCTGGTGTTCCATATAGGATTAATTCAATTATAGAAGTGTTTTTGAATTCTGCATATAATTTTAAATATATCTGGAAAGTTTCATAGCTGGTTTAGCTTCAGCTGTGGATGAAAAAGAACATTTTCGGCGAAGCGTGTTTTTGTGAATGGGTAAACGCATGGCCATGGGCCATGGCGACTGCGCATGCACGTATCGATCGCTATGGCATGTTACACTTTCACTTGTCAACACGCAAAATGTGCAATTTGAACTACTAAAGTTAAAGAGAACACAAGTTTAATGATTATTAATAACTTATTTGTATACTTGTGCTATCTTTTAATCATTTAACATGACGGAACATATTTTTGAAGTCAGTTTTCATAATCCGTCTATGACCCGTGTTGGTTGAGATCAACCTCGCGTGCGGAGAAAAATGAAAACGGCAAGCTGAACCGTAAATAATGTTTTTCTGGCGCTTTCAATAGAAAACCATCACTTGTAGATGGATCTTCGAATTCTGAAACAGATTTTTCAGAAATTTGGAAAGGTTCATCGCTAACTTGCTTTAATTGTGGTTGAAAAAACAGGCGAAAATGTTATGATCATAAAACCCAAAAGGGCGGCTTTTATATATAAATATCTTTGCAAAACAAGCATTGTCTACTTGCTAGCTTAAGTCATAAGCAGCCCGCAGACCTACTAAAGTTAAATAGAACACAAGTTTAAAGATTATTAATAATTTATTTGTATACTTGTACTATTTTGTAATCATTTAACATGACGGAACATATTTTTGAAGTCAGTTTTCATATGACCGTTTGAGACAATCTCGCACACATAGACGCGCAGACACCAGCGGGTGTCGCTGGTTGGAGGAAAGGGACACATTAGAGAGTTCTCATTGCGGATGAATAGTATGAAAAATCGCAACTCGTCTCACCTTCACAAAGATGTGAATATCTTCACTTAGAAGTGACATACAGGCATCATTGAGGTACCATTAGATTTTGAATTTCAAGGCCTATCTACTGTGGCAGTCTCATTTGTAAATACTCAAAATTAAATTGATGATGGGACTCGCTACTATTATTAACATGATTCATCATCACACATCATACACTCACACACAGACACATTCACACACTGACACGACAGTCTACATCATTTTTTTTTATTCATTTTTAATAATAAATTTATTTATTATATGAATATATTCATATATCCTGCTGCATTCAAGATCATTCCTTACTTACTTTGCCGGTACAGCCAACCAGCTTTAGCAATATCAAAACCACCTGATGCCATGTTTTAAAACACTGTCAATCAATTCAGAAGTAAAGTAGAGAAATCTGTTTTAGCTTGTTCAACTTTCGCTTCCTGTCTTGTCTCTGGAATTTTCTTCCTCGAACGTAAATATCACGTGACTGACAAACACAGGGGATGAAACTCTTTTAATAACTAAACGGCTACGATGAGCTGCTTACTTCCCCTGCCTCTATCGCAGACGACCGTGACGTTCATCCTGGAAACGATGACGTACTAGGGTAAAGCCAGCTACTTACTCGCCGTTCCATTGTTATTTCAAAAAACCACAAACCACAAACCTAATCAGAAATTAAATATTAAAAGGGCTGCACGCGTATATGAATGGTTATAAAACAGCTGGCTGCGTATAAAACCCAAGAGTGTACATGAGAGGTATGTTAAAATCTAGCGATTAGTGAGGATCATCATCATCATCATCATCATCATCACTCCGAACAGATCCATGGAAGCTTCGATCTCCTCCATATAATAATTTCCACCAGTGTGTATGGATTGATCATATGTTAAAATCTTGTATTGTTTACAGCCTATGTTAGGGTGATCAACGTATTCACTGTCTTACTTTTTATTACTTACATATTGTACAATTAAGTCGCACTTTTGCCAAAACTTTACCGACGAGTGATTGTGTGTGTGTGTGTGTGTGTGTGTTTTAGATGAACACTAGAAAACCAAACCTTCTTTATGATCGAAATCCGTCTTACCCCATTGCCAGACCCATGAATGAGATTAGGATAGGGACAACGCATATCATTTCTTCTGAGGCCATTGACGTCGTCTATGACTTTTAATTATGAGTATGAGTTCAAGAATCATCATCATTGCACACAGAACATTCCTACGCGTGCTTCGTCCACCTTTGTAGGCTTCTTTTTTTTTTCAGTAACCAACAAACAGTTCCCTTGCTGATGATAGATTGATAACAGTAGTCTGATTAAATATATGTCGGAATTTTTTCCCAGTACCATTGAGAGTCATCCAGTCCTCTGCTTACCTCTTGCTGAATCAGACTTCCCATAAGTGGACCCTCCGCTTTGCTGCACTTTCCATTCAGTCCCAGAGACCTTTCAACATGCAATATATCACCGCCCAAAGGAGCTTTAGCAGCCAGTCTAATAACCTGTTCATTTCCTCACACACCTGCAAGCTCTTAACATAAAATTGAAATTTCGTCTCGTCGAACGTTGCAAACCCCTCCACACGTGGCCGGTAGTATGTCATTTCTCAATTAATTGCATAGCATGCTCTGCAAGGCTTGTTGCAACCATATTTGGACCAGGACAGATATTTCAATAAATGAGTTAGATCCATTGTCCCTTTGCCCGTCTGTTCAGCCAGCCAGTCTCCTCTTGCTTTGTTTCTAAGACCATTTGACTTGTTCATGGGGCAAGGTATATCCCATGTTGGTTTGTAACTGCGACATTGCGTTACTGCGTTGTTGTTGTTGGTAGTTTATGAAGGTGTCATAGCCACCTAGTTATACTTGTTCTCTATGCGTGGCAGACGATGATTGTCGCATGTAAGAGTGGCAGACGATAATTGTCGCATGTAAGAGTGGCAGACGATAATTGTCGCATGTAAGAGTGGCAGACGATGATTGTCGCATGTAAGAGTGGCAGACGATGATTGTCGCATGTAAGAGTGGCAGACGATAATTGTCGCATGTAAGAGTGGCAGACGATGATTGTCGCATGTAAGAGTGGCAGACGATGATTGTCGCATGTAAGAGTGGCAGACGATAATTGTCGCATGTAAGAGTGGCAGACGATAATTGTCGCATGTAAGAGTGGCAGACGATAATTGTCGCATGTAAGAGTGGCAGACGATAATTGTCGCATGTAAGAGTGGCAGACGATAATTGTCGCATGTAAGAGTGGCAGACGATAATTGTCGCATGTAAGAGTGGCAGACGATGATTGTCGCATGTAAGAGTGGCAGACGATGATTGTCGCATGTAAGAGTGGCAGACGATGATTGTCGCATGTAAGAGTGGCAGACGATGATTGTCGCATGTAAGAGTGGCAGACGATAATTGTCGCATGTAAGAGTGGCAGACGATGATTGTCGCATGTAAGAGTGGCAGACGATGATTGTCGCATGTAAGAGTGGCAGACGATGATTGTCGCATGTAAGAGTGGCAGACGATAATTGTCGCATGTAAGAGTGGCAGACGATAATTGTCGCATGTAAGAGTGGCAGACGATAATTGTCGCATGTAAGAGTGGCAGACGATAATTGTCGCATGTAAGAGTGGCAGACGATAATTGTCGCATGTAAGAGTGGCAGACGATGATTGTCGCATGTAAGAGTGGCAGACGATAATTGTCGCATGTAAGAGTGGCAGACGATAATTGTCGCATGTAAGAGTGGCAGACGATGATTGTCGCATGTAAGAGTGGCAGACGATAATTGTCGCATGTAAGAGTGGCAGACGATGATTGTCGCATGTAAGAGTGGCAGACGATAATTGTCGCATGTAAGAGTGGCAGACGATAATTGTCGCATGTAAGAGTGGCAGACGATAATTGTCGCATGTAAGAGTGGCAGACGATAATTGTCGCATGTAAGAGTGGCAGACGATAATTGTCGCATGTAAGAGTGGCAGACGAAAATTGTCGCATGTAAGAGTGGCAGACGATAATTGTCGCATGTAAGAGTGGCAGACGATAATTGTCGCATGTAAGAGTGGCAGACGATAATTGTCGCATGTAAGAGTGGCAGACGATAATTGTCGCATGTAAGAGTGGCAGACGATGATTGTCGCATGTAAGAGTGGCAGACGATAATTGTCGCATGTAAGAGTGGCAGACGATAATTGTCGCATGTAAGAGTGGCAGACGATAATTGTCGCATGTAAGAGTGGCAGACGATAATTGTCGCATGTAAGAGTGGCAGACGATAATTGTCGCATGTAAGAGTGGCAGACGATAATTGTCGCATGTAAGAGTGGCAGACGATAATTGTCGCATGTAAGAGTGGCAGACGATAATTGTCGCATGTAAGAGTGGCAGACGATGATTGTCGCATGTAAGAGTGGCAGACGATGATTGTCGCATGTAAGAGTGGCAGACGATGATTGTCGCATGTAAGAGTGGCAGACGATGATTGTCGCATGTAAGAGTGGCAGACGATAATTGTCGCATGTAAGAGTGGCAGACGATGATTGTCGCATGTAAGAGTGGCAGACGATGATTGTCGCATGTAAGAGTGGCAGACGATGATTGTCGCATGTAAGAGTGGCAGACGATAATTGTCGCATGTAAGAGTGGCAGACGATAATTGTCGCATGTAAGAGTGGCAGACGATAATTGTCGCATGTAAGAGTGGCAGACGATAATTGTCGCATGTAAGAGTGGCAGACGATAATTGTCGCATGTAAGAGTGGCAGACGATGATTGTCGCATGTAAGAGTGGCAGACGATAATTGTCGCATGTAAGAGTGGCAGACGATAATTGTCGCATGTAAGAGTGGCAGACGATGATTGTCGCATGTAAGAGTGGCAGACGATAATTGTCGCATGTAAGAGTGGCAGACGATGATTGTCGCATGTAAGAGTGGCAGACGATAATTGTCGCATGTAAGAGTGGCAGACGATAATTGTCGCATGTAAGAGTGGCAGACGATAATTGTCGCATGTAAGAGTGGCAGACGATAATTGTCGCATGTAAGAGTGGCAGACGATAATTGTCGCATGTAAGAGTGGCAGACGAAAATTGTCGCATGTAAGAGTGGCAGACGATAATTGTCGCATGTAAGAGTGGCAGACGATAATTGTCGCATGTAAGAGTGGCAGACGATAATTGTCGCATGTAAGAGTGGCAGACGATAATTGTCGCATGTAAGAGTGGCAGACGATGATTGTCGCATGTAAGAGTGGCAGACGATGATTGTCGCATGTAAGAGTGGCAGACGATAATTGTCGCATGTAAGAGTGGCAGACGATAATTGTCGCATGTAAGAGTGGCAGACGATAATTGTCGCATGTAAGAGTGGCAGACGATAATTGTCGCATGTAAGAGTGGCAGACGATGATTGTCGCATGTAAGAGTGGCAGACGATGATTGTCGCATGTAAGAGTGGCAGACGATAATTGTCGCATGTAAGAGTGGCAGACGATAATTGTCGCATGTAAGAGTGGCAGACGATGATTGTCGCATGTAAGAGTGGCAGACGATAATTGTCGCATGTAAGAGTGGCAGACGATAATTGTCGCATGTAAGAGTGGCAGACGATGATTGTCGCATGTAAGAGTGGCAGACGATAATTGTCGCATGTAAGAGTGGCAGACGATGATTGTCGCATGTAAGAGTGGCAGACGATAATTGTCGCATTTAAGAGTGGCAGACGATGATTGTCGCATGTAAGAGTGGCAGACGATAATTGTCGCATGTAAGAGTGGCAGACGATAATTGTCGCATGTAAGAGTGGCAGACGATAATTGTCGCATGTAAGAGTGGCAGACGATAATTGTCGCATGTAAGAGTGGCAGACGATAATTGTCGCATGTAAGAGTGGCAGACGATAATTGTCGCATGTAAGAGTGGCAGACGATAATTGTCGCATGTAAGAGTGGCAGACGATAATTGTCGCATGTAAGAGTGGCAGACGATGATTGTCGCATGTAAGAGTGGCAGACGATGATTGTCGCATGTAAGAGTGGCAGACGATAATTGTCGCATGTAAGAGTGGCAGACGATGATTGTCGCATGTAAGAGTGGCAGACGATAATTGTCGCATGTAAGAGTGGCAGACGATGATTGTCGCATGTAAGAGTGGCAGACGATGATTGTCGCATGTAAGAGTGGCAGACGATAATTGTCGCATGTAAGAGTGGCAGACGATGATTGTCGCATGTAAAAGTGGCAGACGATAATTGTCGCATGTAAGAGTGGCAGACGATGATTGTCGCATGTAAGAGTGGCAGACGATAATTGTCGCATGTAAGAGTGGCAGACGATAATTGTCGCATGTAAGAGTGGCAGACGATAATTGTCGCATGTAAGAGTGGCAGACGATAATTGTCGCATGTAAGAGTGGCAGACGATAATTGTCGCATGTAAGAGTGGCAGACGATAATTGTCGCATGTAAGAGTGGGATACTGGAATTGTCGCAGTGCCAGACAGAGATGTCATGTATTGGAGAGGCTAATATATGATTTTGATGTCCTCATGCTCCAGGAGCTAAATACAAATACCATTGCCCTGGGTACGCCAGTTATATAAACCCTACTGGGCAGAAGAGACATGGACAAGGTCTGCTGGTGAAGGAAGGAGTGAAGCATGTGGTACTTGACTTGAGCCATTGGAATCACAGTGCAAGAGAGGTCCATGGTATACTAATGGAGATTGGTGGCTTAAGTAGGAACATCATAAATGTACATGCCACAGTGGACTGTTTTGTCAGAAAGAAACACTGGGACTGGCTTAAGGAATTGGAGGAATTACCAGGTTATATAATTTATTGAAAGACAGAAGATCAAGTGGTTTGGCCATGTCGTTAGAATGCAACACCAGCAACTACCATCACTGGCCTTACATCAAAGATTATCTGCGACGAGACCACGAGGACGTCGAAGAAGAAAATGGATTGATGACATCAAGGACATTGTACAACCACACGGAATGACACTATCCAGTGCTGCCCATCGGACGCTGGAACGTAAATTATTCTTCCCCACGACGCTTGACGGCAGAAGTGAAAGATGATGATGATGATGATGATGATGATGATGATGATGATGATGATGATGATGATGATGATGATGATGATGATCAGGTGATAGCCTACTCATATGTGGAGACTTCAATGCAAGGAGCAGAGATTGGGACAGTAGTGGAGAAAACCGACAGGGAATTGCCCTTGCGGATGCCATGGTGGACTCCGATGTGGTCTGCATAAATGATGGTAGGCCGACTAGAATGGCAATGAGGCCTGGCGATGCAGACACAGCTATTGTGTCTCCCAGTCATCAGTCCTTGATGTAAAGTGGACTGTTTTGAATGACCATGGGAGTGATCACTTGCCATGCTCAGTCCTGATCTCTAAATCCAGGAAAGTTAAGGCTGGGAGAGCGCGCAAAACTTTCCGGTATGAGTGGACCGACAACCTTCAGACAGGGGGCTTGCAACAGGACTGTCAAAACTCCCTTTTTGTATCCCCCATGGTGGACCCCAGAAGTAGACCAGGCTTGGAAAGCAAAGAGAGCTGCAGTGAAGCAGCTAAGGAAAGTGCGACAGATACCCCGAAGCTCACGAGAGGAAGCTGACACAGCGGAAAATGTCAAGAAAGACAAGGTGGAGGTCTTCAAGCGCCGTGCTGCAGAGGCCAAAAACGCAAAATGAGAATGTTTCATGAAGGAGTTTGGAGGTAATAAAACACTGCGAAAATTGTGGAAACTGCACAGACAAATGCAAAGAAAAGATCGGCCTATGACAGTGGGAACAATTTATAGAGATGATGGTGTGCGCATGACAACAGACAAAGAGAAAGGGGAGGCGTTTCTCCAGAGATTTTTAGAGCAGACCAATCTTGATGATGTGGACACCAGAGATGCATTTAGAGAGGAATTATCTGGCGAATTGAAGAATATGGATTATGAAGACATCATACGGGTTGAAGATGTTAAATATATTTTGAAAAAGGCAAAAGACTCGGCACCAGGGCCCGATGGGGTTAAATATGGCCACATGAAGGCTTTGAGCGATGCAGACCTGAAGGAGAGGCCGACTGCTTTAACTAGAGCATTAGGACAGCATCAGTACCGCAGGATTGGGTGCACAGCTATCTCATCCCTCTCCCAAAACCATTCAAGGATCATGCAAAGCTTAGCGGCTTTAGGATCATCACCCTTCAAAATACATTTGGGAAGGTTCTAGAGAAGATAGTCGCTGTCAAGCTGCAAATGTTTTTGGAAAGGGGGAAGCTTCTTCCAAGAGGCCTGGGGAGCTACAGGCCAGGAAAAGATACCTGGTCAAATGCAGCCACTTTTGCCTTTGGTGTTTATGAGGAGTTCCAGAGCAGACAGAAAACGATGGCGGCAGTGCTTGAGCTCTAGGATGCATACAACAGAGTTCGATATGATATTTTGATGACCGCACTGATGGAGAAGGGGGTCAATCCCTGGTTGGTGAACTGGATAGCAGCCGTCCTACATTCTCGTCGGGTTGCTCTCCGTCTGGGTGCATGGACCTCAGAGCCACATATTTTAACCCCGGGACTGCCACAGGGATCTGCAATCTCACCGGTGCTCTTTAACGTGTATACGAGCAAGATTGCAAACCTAGAAGCACCAGGGGTTGGAAGGATACTAACATTTGCAGATAATATTCTTGCATATAGGCAGGGGAGAGATAGGGAGAAATCAGCCCAGGAGCTACAGGCGACAGTAGACAAAGTGATTGACTGGTGCACTGAAATGAGTGCTGTCATCCACCCGGAAAAGGCGGCTGTTTTGTGGTGCTCTCTGGACAACAGGATTGTGAGAGCTGACATCCCAAGCCTCGCGATAGATGGTAGAAACGTCAACAGAGAGAACAAACTGAAGTATCTGGGAATCACATTTGACAGGAGCCTGTCCTTCAAGGACCATGTGGAGACGGTTGTGACAAGGTCTCAAAAGGGTCTCAATGCACTTAAAACTATGGCTGCAATGGACACAGAGCAGAGAATGCTTTTCACACTATACCAGCACTTGATCCTCTCAGTGATTGATTATGGACTAGGGCTGCTCACTGTCTCAAAGAGTCAGCTGGAGAAATTAGAGCGCATACAGAACGAAGCTATGCGGGTCATTCTGGGATGCACCAGAGACACCTCAGTAGTGTGTATGCGGTGCATCCTTGGTTTGCCGACTGTTGCTGGTAGGCTCAAGGTGATGCAGGCGAAGGCATAACTCAGAGTAGTTGCAGACACAGATCACCTGTTGCATGAGGCGCTGGACGCAGTTAAGGGTCAGCGACTGATAAGAGGGAAATCATGGATGGCTCAGGCGGAGGATACAATCAGACAGGTGTGCTCCTTGGAGAACATTAGGCGAGGAGAGGAGCGGGTCAGAGTGCCAGCGGAGCAGTCAGACTTGTGCAGAGTTATAGTCACATTGAGCCGGAAGTGCAGGGAGTGGCCAGCAGGGGCCACGGAAGTGGAAATCCAGCAACTAATTCAGGATAATGCTCGCTCGGGTGATGTGATTATCTACACAGATGGGTCGGTGTTGAGAGGTAGGAGAAGTGCCTGGGGGTTCTTAGCAAAAGCTAATGGTCGACGTTTGGTTCAGGAGAGCCTGGCATATGATACCACAACATCCAGCTTAAGAATGGAGGTGGAGGCGGTCAGTGCAGCTTTCCCCTGATGGAGAATACGACACACACACACACACACACACACAAACACACGCGCGCGCGCGCGCATATATTGTGATCTAACTGACTCAGAAAGCATGCTGAGGAAGGTGAGGACAGGCAAGCTTCGGACAGAGTGGCTTGCTTCACTTCGGAGGTCGCGGGTGGCGAGCATCGCCTGGATCTTTTCTCCGGGGCATGCCGGTGTGCTGGGGAATGAACAGGCGGACAGATTGGCTGGCTCTGCAAAACTTGGTGGAGTATTGACGCGTGAGAAGGCAGACGTGGTGGCGGCCTTGTGGGAGCACGCTTACACCTCGGAGGAGCAAATGAATCACCATGGTCTGGCAAGAATGAGAGAGCGAGGAGTGACGAGGGGATCTGGCAAACGCTCGACGCTCAGAGGAAAGGCAAGACGGACATATAATCAGATTGCTACTGGTACTATCGGTGTTGGAATTCTCCGCTGGCAGCTGGAGATGGGGACGCTTATGGGAATGCCCCGAATGA
Source organism: Cepaea hortensis (assembly GCA_963921405.1). NCBI lineage: Eukaryota > Metazoa > Mollusca > Gastropoda > Stylommatophora > Helicidae > Cepaea > Cepaea hortensis. The sequence goes on from OY992888.1 coordinate 43,996,245, forward strand.
TGTGATGTCGGTTCTTAAATAAATCAATCATTCATCAATCAATCAATCAATTGTCGCATGCGTGTGCAAAGTTTCACGCGAATGCAGTGTTGATAATGTTCAACAACTCGAAGATTGCACAACCAGCGATAACAATTCCGCCGTGGAACAAACACGGCATGGTCTTCTGATCACCTGAAAATGTCCTCCTTCCCTAATATTTCGGCCCTTTTACCTACTTAACATTCTCTAGGCGCGGGCCCGTCCGGGTCATGACTCCGGGCGTCTTTCCCCTGCCGTGCGAGACGTTCGGTCGATTTCGTTGTCCTTGTTGTTTGTGCTTGTCCCTTAGCTGTGAACTTGTCCACTCTCCAGCCTCCCCTCCCTCTGAGAGAAGAACCTGTGCACACGGTGCTTGGTGCCCTCGCACCACTTTAGCACCTGTGATCGTGTGGAGCCAGCTTCTTCCCCAGCCAGTGATTTTGCCTCCATTCGTCTTTATAATCATGTTCCTTCTTCGTGACCTGTTCATGGCGCCGCACTCTAGGAAGCTGGTTCTTTCTCTGGGAAATTAATTATTAAAAGGGCTGCGCGCGTATATAAATGGTTATAATACAGCTGGCTGCTTATAAAACCTGAGTGTGTACATGAGAGGTATGTTAAAATCTAGCGATTAGTGAGGATCATCATCATCATCACACTCCGAACAGATCCATGGGAGCTTCGATCTCCTCCAATAATCTCTGCCAGTGTGTATCGATTGATCGTATATTAAAATCTTTTATTGTTTAAAACCTATGTCATGGAGACCAATGTATGTGCTGTCTTAATTTTTGTTACTTACATACTGTACAAAGTCGCGCTTTTGCCTATTCTTTACCGACGTGTGATTGCATGCGTATGCAAAGCCGGTTCTTCCTCTGGGTTTCTCGACCCACCTCTTAGTTTCTACTGCTGAGTGCGACTTACCGAAGACAACTACCGTCCCGGTATGGAGGTTGGACTTCGGCCGACATCTGCATGACTTGATGACTGCTACTGTGCGGCGATTGCTTCACCGAGCAGTTCTGTACTTAGATAATATTAGATGCACCACCCTAGCTCGGAGGGAAGGCTATGGAGTCGACACGAGACAGTGCAAGTTCTTGTTCTTAGATGAAAGAATGTTAGTCGTCTGCAGTTACCGCTTTAACCATACTATTGTCGAGGCATGTGCCAATACATGTTTCGGCAGTTTCATAGCCAATACGAGGCCTTTTCGGCTGCCTCACCCAGGTGTTTCCATGTGTTCTTGTTATGCCAATCTGCTTTAACACATCGTACACGGAGTGGGAGATATAATACCAAATATAATAAATATAGAGATAATAAAGATATAATACCAAATTATAGCGTACTGGCGATTTACTGCCAAGTTATTACTTGGTGTTCCTACTCAGACTTTTAAATCAAACGAATCTGTTGATATTCTCACGACTGCCTTTTGTTCACCATTGTGTTTTTATTATTTGTATTAAGTGTACAATGTGTCGCATTGTGTTATAACGTGCTGGTATGAGAGCCGGTCGTTCAGAAAGCAATGGCCAACTACTGAACGTAACACTTGCCTAGTAGGACCTACATCAACAGCAGCTGAAAAATGCTGGTGTTGACTGCAACGTCCCGTAAGGGATACGCAAAAAAAAAAAAATTAAGTGTACTGGGAAGCCAGTTTCTTTCATTATGTTCAATCGTTCTTCATGTTCAACAGTCAAATGCCTTTGTGTAGTCTGTAAAGCAAGATCAGTTATTAGTTGGGATATCTTCATTGCACTCCTGACAGGTCCATAGGTGCTCAGATCCCCCCCCCCCCCCCCCGAAAATGCATCAGCGTCCGGTGGCTAATGAGTAATAGTGCCAGTTCTGTATTAGTTGACGAGGCACCTCGTTTTCCCAATGTACCTCTCGCGTCTGGCCGTGCCGATTCTTACATCCAAGTCTTTCACCCTGGACAGCTTTGGATTCACTGACGTCAAAGTCCTCTGTTCTCGCCATATCTTTAAGGACGTTAATAACATCGGCACGATCCATGGGCTGGTCATCTACAGGGGGTGCAGAGCCAGCCAGTTTATCAGCTCGTTCATTTACCTCGACTCTCGCATGTACCGGGACGAAGATGAAGGTGACTTTACGGACAACAGACTTCCGCAGCGATTCAGTCCACTGTCTACGTACAGATCCAGCTTCGACCTTCTGACTCGTGCTCATCATTGAATCACTTAGTACACACACGTTGGTATAATGCTGTGATTCCAGCCATATAAAAGCCTGTGTAACTGCCATCACCTCCATCGTCATGCTGCTCGAGGTCATAGAATGGGCACTACTGGATTCTTGAACGGTTCGGCCCGCTGAACGGGCTGTAAACGCCCACGCACTTCTCTTCTGCTTTACAACAGATCCATCTGTATAGATGAGCACTTCGGGGCTATCTGAGTGTTCATAGATGAGCGCGTTGACCTCTGCATTGACAATGGCAGGGTTCTGCTCTCTGCGCCGTCTGTCGAGTGTGATAATGCAGGCGAAAGTGCACTTAAAAGCTGGAGGTATCGGCACCCATTCCTTGCCGGGGTTGATGCTGGTAAGACTGCAGACTTGTCTGACGACATCTTCCGCCTGACCCATCCATGATTTGCCCCTCTTTAGCCTGCCACCTTTTTCTCTTTGTATAGCGTCATGCAGAGGGTGCTGCTCATCTGCACTTATTTTTAAATATGCACGAGATCTCCAGATCTTGATCCTGTGTTCCATTGTCGGGAAGTCAAGGGGGTATCTCATTGCTACACAGCTGGTGTCTCTCATGCAGCCCAAAATGATGCGCTTGGCTTCGTTTTGTACCTTTTCAAGTCTTCCAATCTGTGTAGGGCTGACAGTGAGGATGGCCAGAGCATACTCGATGCTATAAAGCAAGAGTGCAGATTTACGTTGAAAGACAAAGATAGTCCTGCAGCAGAGACTGCCATTGGGGTGTGAATTGTTAGGCCTTCGCATATTCTAGGCCATGACATTTGAGATGTGATGGTAAGTTCCCCTCGTTGGATCCTTTCTTTCCTAGAAAATTATAATAACCCACTTTTATAAAGCTGGATTGATCTCTAAGCCATGCTGGTTGGACACAAAAAATCCTGTCTCTGCTGGGGATTGAACCTGGAGCAGTGTCTTGGCAGGCAAGTACATTATACTCTCTGCTTATTTCTATAAGCCAGCTCCGTGGTGAAGGGGTTACAGACGTAGTTCATAATCCCAAATACCAGCGTTCAGGAGATTTGGCAGCAGACTGCCTTGCATTGGTTTTTTACAAAATGGTATGGGTGCTGGTCGTTTCAGAAAGCAATGGCAAATTACTGAACGTAAACTTGCCAAAAGATCACAACAGCAAACAATGCTGGTGTTGACTGCGATGTCCTGTAAAGTATATGCAACTAACTTTTTTATTTCTTTCTTTAATTGTCCTTATATAAAATTTGTTGTAATGTATACTTCTATTTCGTCTAACGCCAGCTTAGCCATGTTCATGTTTTCTCAGATTTTCTTTTTAATTCACCCCGTGATTCTTTTATATATTTTGCCTCCGTGAATTATCAAGGCCATTGGCACCTTTCCGTCTTGACAGACGATAGTTTGGTACATTGTGCTTCAAAAAGGCTTAATAACTACGATCCATGGCGGTGGCGAGTGTGGCTGGTAAGGCCAATTCTTGCTGCAAATGTTTGCCCACAGTAGGTGCATGTGAAAACATGGTCATTTCCACCATTTTGCACCATCTTACGTCTCTCACGCTCTGTGTGTGCTTTATCTGCAATCATTTTCTCCTTTGTCTTTATTCCATTTCTGATAGTTGCCCTCCATGCAACACGTTCAGCGGCGACGTGTTCCCATTGTGCATTATCAATGCCTGTATCAATCATGTCCCGCTTACACACATCGTTGTATCGTAGTAGAGGCCGACCCTGAGATCTCCTACCCATCTGTAATTCACCAAAAAAGATGTCCTTTGGTATTCTACCATCATCCATCCTCCTAACGTGTCCTATCCATCTAAGTCTACGAAGACTGAGCATGGAATACACCGTCACACAACCTGATCTTTTCAATACTTCAGTATTTGTGATTTTGTCTTGCCACTTAATACCAAGTATTCTTCGCAGACACCGCATATGAAAGCTGTTTAAACGTTTCTCTTGGCGTGAGTAAGTTGTCCAGGTTTCACTGCCATAAAGAAGAGTACTAAGGACACAGGCTTGGTAGACGAGGACTTTTGTTTTGACAGTAAGCTTCCTGTTCTCCCAGACTCTTTTTGCTAACATGTTCATTGTTGTTGCTGCCTTGCCAATCCTGATGTTGATTTCCTGATCGAGGGATAATTTGCTATTTACCTCTGATCCTAGATATGTAAAATGGTCTACTATCTCCAGTTCGGCGTCGTCAATAAAGATTGATGGTACATGTGCACCTTGTGACATAATCTGTGTCTTCTTTTTGTTAATTGTTAAACCAAATTCAGAACAAGCATTGGAGAATGATGATAGTAGATGTTGTAATTCTTCCTCAGAGTGGGTCGTAATCGCAGCATCATCCGCAAAAAGCAACTCTCTGATAAGTACCCTGCTAATTTTGGTCTTGGCCTTCAATCTCTGAGCATTATAGAGGCCACCATCTGAGCGAGAGTGAATGTATATACCGTCATCCTGATCACGAAAGGCATATTTCAGCATAAGTGAAAAGTATATCCCAAAGAGGGTGGGGACTAGTACACAACCTTGCTTAACTCCACTCTTGATTTCAAACTCTTCTGAAGTTGAGCCATCAAACTTGATTATACCCTTCATGCCTGTGTGGAACGATTCCACAATGGACAGAAGAGTTGGTGGGCAGCCAATCTTCTTTAGTGCTTTGAACAGACCCTCACGACTGACCAAATCGAATGCCTTTGTGAGGTCGATGAAGGCAATAAACAGTGGCTGATTTTGTTCCCGGCATTTTTCTTGCATCTGTCGCAATGAGAATATCATATCAATTGTAGACCGGTTCTGACGGAAGCCGCACTGTGATTCGGGGTAGACTTGATCTCCCAGGACTTGAAGTCTGTGCAGGACAATTCTGGCAAATACTTTCCCAACAATACACAGAAGTGAGATACCCCTATAGTTGTTACAGTCGCTCCGATCTCCCTTGTTCTTGTACAGCGTTATGATGTTTGAATCTTTGAAATCCTGTGGGACTTGTCCTTCTCGCCAGCATAGTTCTATTAGCTGGTGGATCTGTAGAGCGAGTGTGTCTTGCCCACTCCTGATTACCTCTATTGGAATCCCATCCTTACCTGCAGCCTTGCCAGATGCAAGCTCATTTATAGCACACTTAACTTCTGTTATAGTGGGAAGTGTGTTCAGGTGGTCAAGAGTTGGCAGGGCCTCTATGGCGTTGAGGGCATCATCCGCTAGCTTGGTCTCACTTGAGTAAAGCTCTAAATAGTGCTCGACCCATCTATCCATCTGCTGTTTCTTATCAGTGATGATTTCTCCAGTCAAGGTTTTCAGCGGTGCACTTCTTTTGATCATTGGACCACAGGCTTTCTTTATCCCTTCATACATGCTTCTGATGTTTCCCTTATCACTTGCGATTTGAATGGACTCACATAACTTGATCCAATAGTCATTCGCACACTGCCTGGCAGCCTTTTGTACATCCTTCCTCGCTTGCTTCAGCTCACTCAGAGTGTTACGCGTTGGTCTTTCCTTGTTTCTTAAGAGAGCTATCTTCTTTTTATCAATCAAGGGCTGCAGTGTCTGGCTGTTTGCCGCAAACCAGTCCTGCCTCTTATGATCCACAGTGCCGTAAACCCCTACCGCTGTTTTATAAATAGTTTCCTTAAGTTTACTCCATTTATCATTTACTATACAATTTTCTGATGTATCATTGAAAGCGTCTTCAAGTTGCTGTTGAAATTCAAAGCACTTTCCAGGATCGTGAGTGTTAGTAATATTAATCCTGGGGCTAGACTTGTGTTTAGCTGTGTAGATTCTCTTTGGTCTCAGTCTAACCCTTGCAACAACCAAAGAATGATCTGTATCACAGTCAGCACTGTGGTAGCTTCGAGTTAATGATGTATGGTTCAGATGTTGTCTCCGTGTGATAATGAAGTCCAGCTGATGCCAATGGCTGGATCTTGGATGTTTCCATGTGACCTTATGCATCTCTTTTGTTTTAAAAAAGGAGTTTGTAATACATAGGTCATTTCTAGTGCAATGCTCCAGCAGCCTTTGCCCATTTTCATTCATGCGACCGATGTTGTATTTTCCAAGGCACACTGGCCATGAACTCGAGTCCTTGCCCACACGAGCATTGAAATCACCGAGCATATAAATGTAGTCGGATTTTGGAACTGCCTTGATCGCAGAGTCTAGCTGTTCATAGAACGTATCCTTCATATCATCAGAGGAAGCGAGTGTCGGTGCATATGCAGTGAGAATGGTGGCAAAACCACAAGAGGTTGCCAAGCGCAGTGATAATAATCTTTCATTACCTCCAGCTGGGATATCAATCATTCCCAGTAGCGAATTCTTCACTGCAAAGCCCACACCATGTTGCCTTTTTTCTGCCTGCCCTCTTCCCTTCCAAAAAAAGGTGTAATTGTTTTCCCTGAGTGACCCTTCCTCAGCGAGGCGAGTCTCCTGCAGGCCAGCAATATCAATGTTAAGACGATTGAGTTCAGCATCAATCACAGCCGTTTTTCTCACATCGTCAATATTTGTCAAGTCAGTGGAAAATCCTGGACACATGGTTCTCACGTTCCAGGTTGCAAGCCGTAGCTTGAGGTTTCTATTATTTTTATTAGTACCTGGTGCATTGGTTTTACAGCCTGCAATTCAGATTTTGTCCTAGCCCCAAGCACCCATTGAAGCAGGCAGGCTGTGGCGGATCAGCACCCAATTGGCTGGGGGCTGCCCAGCTTGAGGCGGGCGGTAGCTGATCAGTGACACCTGTAGGTGTCTCCCACCGTCAGAGGCAACGCGTGGCGCCCCATGTCTACGCCAACTGACAAGGACTTATAACCCGTAACAGTTGCCTCTCGCTTTGATTCCGAGACCGGTTAAGACCAGGGATGGAGTTATTGCCTCTCCATAGCACAAAGCCTGGGCTAAAATAAAGAAACCATGTGTTGCCCATGCAGCATGATCCCTCTCTCGGCCTGCCTAGTTCACTCCAGAGGAAAGTTGACACCTATAATCTGGAACAAGACAAGCTGCAGAAGCTGCCGGATCAGCAAAGCAATGCTCTAACTGTCCGCCTGTCGGAGCTTCGATCCTAGACCAGCTGCCAACCAAGGCTTAGGGCCTGGTCTGCCCTGCCATGACTTATTTTGTCTTTGGGTTGCATTTCCTCGCACCAGGATAAGGCTAGTATCCTCCCAATTGCGCTCTTCCGCCCAAAGCCGTTGGCACAATGTGGGGTGTCGGGTTTGGTAAGCGCCTCCCAACATTCGGCGCTGACAGAAAGCAGGTAGTACCGTCTACTGTCATACGGTAGCTCAGTCATGTCATTATCAAGGCAACTGTTCTATTACTGATACATTATGTCGTGTCACCTTTATTGTATTGGGAATATATTGTTCTCAGCTATTCCTTTGACCATATTCCCACATCTGATTATATAATATCTGATATATTCTCACACTTTGTTTTCCACTGGCTTGAATAAACTCTGAACTCTGTTATGATATTACCACATCCTGGTAATTTCCCTTTCTTGAGGTTGTTTATTGCCTACTCAACTTCATTCAGTGTTGGCTCTGGCTCTTTCTCTGTTGGGATTTCATTGTTTACAATTTTATCTTTACCGTCTTTATTATTATATATTTCACTGCAGTATTTTTTCCTGAATTAATGTCTTTATTTTCTATTAGGGTATGATTATAGTCATAAGAAATACACACTGCAACAGAGATTGTTAAATAATGTGAAGCAATAGATTCAAATTAACATTTTCAGATCTGAGGAAACCGTGGCACCTTTCAAGTGGACACATACCAAGTCCAAGATGAATTCCAGAGATACTACAATGTCTCCTAATACTTTCCGGCGTCTACTTGCAGCTCACGGAAGGACAACCACACCTGGAGTGTTTGAAGCATCAGTGACATATGACCCAGATGACATCATGAAGGAGCTGATCGACAAGAAACATTGTGAGATTAAAGTGAAGGACAAAGGTGAGGGCGGCGATATAGAAAATCAAAGTAAAAAGACAAAAGTGATGGACACTGAGCATCAGGTAGCAAAGTATGTTGTCGAAAATGCCTGGCCACCAAAGAGAGCTTTGATGAACCCACCCCTCTCCAAAGCAAAGTCATCAAAGCCTGAAGTAACTGGCAGCTATTCTTTTTACACCCGCCCATTCAAGGTCCACGGCAAAGAGGCCTGGGAGTTTGCCATGCGAGGTCTAGGCAGCGTGGACACACTCCTCAACCGCTACGGGTATGTGGAACCCATGTGGCGTGGGGAAACACATCCAGCACCTCTCCAGCCAATGGAGGGGGGAACAGTGAAGAATGAAGCCAAATCTGGCAAGGATCAAGGGAGGTACACTAGCTGAGAGACCATTTAGACCTATGTAATATCCTGTAGCAACAGAGAATCTATCAGCAGATCCTGAAGCATGTTGTAAAGCAAACATGATTTGTAGGCAGCTCTGAATATAAACAAGTTTTATTATCAGTGGGGAAACAAAACACTCATCAGACACAACTTATTCCGGGTGACCCAAAAGTCTGAAACCACTGAAAAATACAAAAATATGATTTATTTCATTATCCAGCATTGCAGTAAATGTTAAGATGTTTTAAAACTATACTATACTGCCTATGATGTATATATTATTTCTGTTACTTTGATACACTTGTGCAAGGTGATAGTGGTTGTGTGTTTAACTGAATGCATGTTGGAATACAGTGTTTTAATTTCAATAGCCCCTCTACTCTACTGGAATATGCGTTTGTGTATATGAGAACAATCTATTTGGATGTACCTCTGTTAGTTTTGTCACATTCAAAAGTAAAATAAAATACTATTCAAATTAGGATAAGGGAAGACCTCAATTTCATGTAAGATAATTAGGATAAGGGAAGACCTCAATTTCATGTAAGATAAACTACTAATGGGTTAAACACTTTTGGCCATCTTGATTGTGGGTGCATGTGTGCGTGTGCACATGCTCACACACATATGTATCTAGACCAGTGCACCTATTACTGTTGGAGTGATGTTTACATCATTACTATTGTTTCAAGTTACTTTTTATATAGATATATCAGTTTACAGGAATGGAATGATTTTTCAACATGAAATTATTCTTTACACTGACCTGGTGTCACAGGACTAAATTATTGTGTATCAGAATATATTGAATTATCTTTTTCTCCCCTGCATGGATTTTCTTGTGGTTTTATTTAGCTCATTTCTAGTTTTAATTTTCTGCTGAAAAAATTGTGAGTTACGATGCATGGAAAGATTAAGTAAGTAAAAAAAAGGCCCTTTTCTACACCTGGAGTCACACCAGGCATATAGAGCTTACACCTTTATTTTTATAGACCATTCAACACTTGATGGGTGATGTGGTATATCACACTGGCCGCCTTTATTTCCCAAGACATTTCCTAGTACCCAGTGCAGGCTTAGTTGACTGCATCAATGCAAATTCTAACTCATGATCACTGGGTTGGCATGCAAGGGAGCTAGCCACTAAGCTACCCCAGCTTCCATGGAAAGACACCAGCACATAAAGTACTGCTGGAGATCAGAGGAATGAGAGCCTGTGTCAGTCGGCAAGGAACTTGGTGATGTTTTAAATAGTTGAAAGGTGGTGGTTTTGATACTTTGCAATCAGTTTTTGCTAAGTCATTGGTATTTAACAGTTAAGTTTTCGATTACCTTTTTCTGTTAACAATTTTCTTTCCTTTTTTCAAGAGAATAGAAAAATATTTCAAATATATTTCTAGCTTTTGTAACTCATAAGTTATTGGTGCATTATCCTTGCAAATGTACCAAGAAAGAAAATGGGTTGAACAGCAGTAACACTATAAAAATACAATACATAAATCAACAAAAACTTGAAGATGGAATTGGTCAGCTTTGCAAGGGCACAATCACAAGCGACGAGTGAATGGATCTTTATGGCTAGAAAATCTTCATCAGCACAAAACACACACACAAAAGCTGCTACAAAAGTATTTTTACAAAAAGTAACTAGGCTGAGGTCCTGGAGTCTTCTAAATCTTAGGGCACAAGTGTGGGCCATGAGTTCCATAGATCAACTGACAGAAATTAATAATTTGTAAAGTGTATGCCAAGGAGTAATAGGGGTAGCGGAAATCAATCTTTGCAGTAAAAATGGGAATGGAAACAGAGTAAAGAAATGAGAGTGCACACAGACAGAGAAGTAGTAATGGTAGGTAATGAGAGTATCGATTTTTAAAAACATATGTTTTAAAATTATAACAATGATTAAAAAAAATTAATTAAGGTTAAATGAAATGGAGTTGACCATTGAGGATCATGGCAAATGTGACCCTAACTGAAAAGAGAAGTGGGATCACTTTTGCTGTATGGCTTCAATGTTCAACATTTTCATGTAACCTTAATTTTTGATTTAAATTTTGTTTACAAATGTTTTTTTTAAATTTATTATTGCAATAAAACTCCTCTCATCCATAATCTCTCTAATCTCTGTGCCCTCTACCCTTTCTTAGCTTTGTCCTCATCCCACTTGCGTCTTCCTTGTAAAGTTTAACCTTTCCCCTTACTCCCATTTCACCTTGGTTTACACGCTACCTACTAATGCACTTCCTGTTAACAAACAACAGTTCATTGCCCTCGGTTTATATATTTATGCCCCAGGATTCAAACGACCCCAGGACTTTGACTTAGTGATATACTGAAATGTAGTGGTATTGGTGTCTCTTTTGTGTTGACGAAGGCTTTCTAGTCACAACATTCATCCTGTGATTGTGTTCTTGTAAAGTTGACCTATTCCTACTTCCCTTTTTGTTGATTTACTCACTGCAAACTTATCAAGAACAAATGTTTATGGAGGAAGCGTGCGTCATTTGGCATGGCACATGATGATAGCCCTATCTCCGACTTAATAAACCTATTGGTGTAGAATGGTTAACTACACCAGTTTCATGCTGACTTTTGTTTCTGCATGGCATTCTAATCCAGTTCATAAATGAACACACACATATTGTTTGGTGTTTATACAGGATGTTTGTAAAGTCTCACAACAATTTGTATGTAGAAAAAATTTGAAAGAATTCTTTCTTCCATTGATAACACCATTCTGTTTGAAGTGCAAAGGATTACTCCAGCAGATGACACCCATTCGCTGCATACTGCTTCATGATGGACTGTGGAGCACATTTTTTAATGACATCATGTACTTCATTTTTCAAATTTGTTCTACATGCAACGTGTAGTCAGACTTTATAAACACCCAGTGGAAGTAGGGTAAAGAATTAGAGACTGCTTCTGTGAGCACCAAATAATACATGTGTGTTTATTTATGAATTGTCTTGGTGGCCTCAAAGGGTTCCCCAATTTATATTCTAATCCAGGCTGTGCCAAACCCCACTTCCAGTTCCCATTCGGGACACCACTGTTGACTAACTGCCAGTAAACTCTGAATTGACCAACTGTCTCAGGATACTGCTTCACGGCGTTACGGACGCAGTTCATTATCCTGCATACCAAGTTCGAAACACAGCTGCGGGCGATTTGGCAGCAGACTGTCTTACGCTAGTTTCTTATGAAATGGTTTAGGTATCAGCCATTCAGAAATCAATGGCAAACAACTGAACGTAAACTTGCCCAGGAATCACGAACAGCCCAAAAAAATGCTGGGGTTGACTGCTACATCCTGTAAAGGATATGCGACTAACAACTCAGGATACTGAGCATGTCTGCTTGATCCAGTGGTTGGTCTTCTCTTACACTGGCCAATCAAACCAGCTTGCCAGTTCGTTAATTGTTCCGTAGCACAAAGATGGTAACTTAGCATGTTACTCTTACTACAACTTACTCAAGATGAGATTTCTAATTTAATGTAGTTAACACTGAACACCAACCCTATGCTACCATTCTCAAACTTGGAATAAATCCAAATCACACTTTCGCAAAATCAACACCTGCGAGATGAGATGCCTGAGGAGAGCTGCCAACTTGATAATCCGAGACCGAGTAAGAAATGTTGTTATCAGACAGACAGTGGGATCTACACTTTGTGCCACATTTATTGAAAGACAGAAGATCAAGTGGTTTGGCCATGTTGTTAGAGTGCAATACCAACAACTACCATCACTGGCCTTACATCAAAGATCTTCTGCGACGAGACCAAGAGGGCGTCCAAGAAGAAAATGGATTGACGACATCAAAGACATTGTACAATCACACAGAATGACACTATCCTGTGCCGCCCACTGGGCACTGGAGCGCAAATTATTCCTCCCCACGACGCTTGACAGAAGTGGAAGATGATGATGATGAACACTGAACAAAATTATTAAGAAAACATAAATTTACAAAAACATTTTAATAATTTTGAACTGTACATTTTTGTTTAGTAGATAAACATTTCATATGCCAGTTAAATACAGAATAATTTATTTGGTCACAGAATGATCCAACAATCCTAACAACAACAATAACCACCGCCAATCTCAGCCATACAGTACTTATACTTTTATGAACAAATCTCTATTCTAGCTACATACTGTTTTAAAACAATGGAGGGGATAAGAGAGGGATGAAACAAAGTGTGGTGGGAGGGGGGATGAGAGGGGATAGAGGAAATCGAAAGGGTGGAGAGAGGACGAAGAAAATCAGGGGAGAGAGAGAGAGTAAAAAGATAGGTGAGGAGGAGAGAAGAGGATAAAGAAGAGACTGAGAAAACAGGCAAGCTGTTCTCAACAAAACTGTTTCAGAGGCTAACAAAAAAAAGACACCCTCATGTAAACAGTTAAAGACCTAAAGAGGCTAATACTCCATGGACAAGAGTTAGGATGATAAATGAAAAAAAACAATATACAACAACCAATTAATAAACACAATCAAGTTAGAAATTAAAGAGTTATCAAGTGTTAAATGCACTCTTCACCACTGCATGATTACTATAATGAATGAACATGGGGGGATAAATGAAGTTTTAAAAATGTGGTTACCTTAATGAACTAGGAATTTCATAGTAAGATACAAAAACAAAGTCTTACAAAACTTGGAACTCAAGAGAATGTTGAATGAGATTAAACTCAGACAATAGTGCTTAGGGTACTAGAAACAAAGAAAGAAACAAAGCTTTAGAGAAGAATGAAGGACAAGAGGAAAACAACAACATGCTTCAGCAATATGAGGGATGGACAGGAAGAATTCCAAGCGCACTATGAAGATGCAAAACAAAAAAGTTCTGGGGATTTATTGCAACTGACCTTGAATGCAGAGATGGCACTGGATTACAACACAGACACAATTAATGGGAGTGACAAACATAAAACAGTCAGTTGAATTTCATCTATAAAATTTCAACAGTGAATAACCATTTTATTTACAATAGCAGACTTAAGCCAGAAATAATCATTTGATGATATTCCTGGTATGTCAAGTAACAAAGCTCATACACTATATACATTTCAAATAACGAGGTACATCAAATGTCTTTACATATCGAACGACTATAAATGCCAAATATCTGTACACCTCAAACATCTATACATGCCTAATTCCTTCACATGTCAGGTGAGTGGAGTTGAGAGAAGAACTGATATCACTTGGGACATTCCCATACATGCTCCATCCTCATCTTCAACAACCAGCACAGAGTCCCAACACTATTGGTACCAAATGCAATCTAATGTGTCCATCTGGCCTTTCCTCAGAGAACCGAGTGTCTGCCAGATCCCCTGGTCACTCCCTGCCGCACCATTCTCTCCAGTTAATGATGGTCTCTATGATCTTCCACACTATACACTTGATCCCAAAAGGGCCCTGAGAACACCTGCCTTATCATGCACCAATACCCCACCCATAGTTGCAAATCCAGCCAATTTGGTCTGTCTGCTCATTTACCAACACACCCGCTTTACATGTCAAATATCTATGTACATCAAATATCACCAAACTAACTCCCATTTCAGTACATTCAATTCCATTAAAAATAAAGCATTCAACTCTCATTTCAGTACATTCAATTCCATAAAAAAGGCATTCATTTGCAGGACACACATAAGTTCAAATACTTAATGCCAGTTAATTTGTAAAAAAAAAAAAAAGTTTACCACAGACAAAAACAAATCAATAGCCATGGTCATATTACACAAAGTTTCTTATAACATATTCATTACAAAAGTTTGAACTCTTTCTGTCCAAGTCAGTTCCTAAGTCATAATTATTTCTTCAAAGCTTTCTGTTCTAGTCACGTTACTTTCATTTCCTTTGTTAGTATCTTTAATTTATTCTGAAGGAGACAATTGTTTTACAGTATGTTCAGATGCTGGATATCACGGCAGTGGCTAGCATACTTGCCTGCTAGCACAGTGGTCTTGATATCTAAGTCCTTTTAAGATGGGGATATTTATATAATTCACCTGGGCTCCCAGGACGATCCTCCCTAAAATGAATAGCAGGAAATTTACTAGAAAGCTAAGGCTGCTGATGTGGTATTAACCACATTACTCACTGAGCACCAATAGATCTAAACATATCAGTTGATGCTTCCATCGCGGTATCACTGGTGGTGTTACAGGTTTTTGATGCTTCCATCATATCTCTATGACCTATGAATCTCTAACAAGTTGATGCTTCCATCATATCTCTATGACCTATGAATCTTTAACAAGTTTATGCTGCCATCATATCTCTATGACCTATGAATCTCTAGCACAGGTTGATGCTTCCATCATTTCTCTATGACATATGAATGTCCAATAGGTTGATGTTTCCATCATATCTCTATGACCTATGAATCTTTAACAGGTTGATGCTTCCATCAATCTCTACGACCTATGAATGTCCAATAGGTTGTTGCTTCTATCATGGAATCTATATGATCCATGGTTGTATGGATTGTCAATTCTTTCATCATGGTATCTCTACAATCCACAATTGTAAGGGTTATCAATGCTTTCATCATGGTATCTCTATGATCCATGATTATATGGGTTGTCAATGCTTCTATCATGGCATCTCTATAATCCACAATTGTATAGATTGTTAATGCTTCCATCATGGTATATCTGTGATCCACTATTGTATGGGTTATCAATGCTTTCATTGTGGTATCTCTATGATCCTCATTTGTATGGGTTGTCAATGCTTCTATCACGGTATCTCTATGATCCATGGAAATGTCATGGGTTGGTATGATTTTGATGCAAGTCATATAAGAGATACTGTTCACTATGGGTTACTTTTCTAGCTGTGGCATGATTCTTTCCAAAAACTAGTACGGCTCTGTGACTGGAGAGGATATCTGATGAAGCTGCCAAAGAAAGGGGACCTGCAGGAGTGTGCAAAATTATAGAGGTATAATAATGTTAGTCCCTGGGAAAATATTAAGCACCATATTCTGGAGAGATTAAAGAAATGCCACTGAAAAATAACTAAGGGATGAACAGGCAGGCTTCTGACCAAACAGGTCCTTCACTGACCAGAAGCTATATTAGCATAATAATAATAGAGCAAAGCATTGAAATGAATTCAGCTCTTTATATCAGATTTGTGGACTAAGAAATGGCCTTTGCCAGCATTGATATTGAATCTCTAAGTATGCTCTGGGATCAACGAAGCTTCATACCACAGATCTGGGTAAGTAAAGGCAGCTGGCGTAATACTGATCATATTGCCCAATGTGTGTCATTTGGTACTGGCTGAAATATCCTAGAATGTACATACATATTTACATCTGATGCACGGAAAAACAAAGCCGACACAAAGTTATGTGAAATACTGTACAATATTTTGTGTACGTGCAGAAGGTTCTGAGAAAAAGAGTTTTTTATATGCAAGTTTGAAGATGTCCCACAAACTTGTGCATGTATGTGTACAGCTTAATACTGGGTGTAGGAACCGTACTGTGGTGCTGGACCTTGCATGCCCGTTGACAGCCTCCTCATGGTCATGTTTCTCTGCTGTGGTGCTTGCATGGGTGCCATCCCTGGCTGAGGTTGCTGCTGCTGCTGCTGCTGTTGTTGTTGCTGCTGCTGCTGCTGTTGCTGCATGGCCATCATCTGTCAAGAACATAAACAACATCATTTGTTTTTTTAAAAAGATGAATTAGCTAAGCTGATAGGGAACTGCACTAATAATGTCATGAGTACAGCTGAACTTGGGTTTGATGTCTGGGCTTATCACCTGCTATGTGTGGGATTGGCCACATATTTCCCCATACATTCAGGCCTACAAAATGTGATGGCTCTATCATATCACAGACCCACTGGAGGAAACTGCTTTGGGGCACATGTTTTAAAAAGTCATTACAATTAGATAATTTTAGATGTAACTTTTGTCTGCATCAAGATACAATAAGTAAGGACTTGAGTAACAAAAGGTGAAGTATTAACAAGCAAATGTAGAACACCGGAGAAATCGCAACAAAGTAATAGCACAAGAAAATATATAGACATTCATCGTAACCAATAGATGTCAAGGGCAAATAAGTAGGCATCACAGGACATACCAACTCATACAGAATGTAATACCAGTATTTGGGGATGGTATATCACATACCTGATGGTGGTAGGCCAGCATTAAGTAAAACAGTCAGTAAAGGACCCCTGTTCATGCCATGAGGTGTACAGGATATATGGTGCCAGCCCTATAATTTACACTGATTGGCACTTGATGGGTGATGTGGGAAATATCATGCTATCAGTATTTACTTGCCAGGACATTGACACAAATCCCTGCCTCGAAGTGGGGCAAAAACATGGTCGCTGAGCTGGCAGGCAAGTATTTAAGGGGTGATATATCCACGTTTTGGTAGTTGAAGGCCAGTATTTGAGGGGATGATATATCCAAGAACTGGTGACTGAAGGACAGTATTTGAGGGAATGATATATCCAAGCATCACCAATGTGTTAACCGGCCCATAAGGAAAGCAAAGAGTAATACTGTAACCTGCAATGCAGGTAATAAGAGGCACCTAAGGAGGATTGGCTTGTGACTGCTTACCTCATCCCACAGAAAACTTTCACTGCCAACCAACATGAACAAGTCTATAAAGGGCTTGGCAGGAACTGGATGGAGGCCTATACTTCATTAGAGGTGAAAGGCAAAAAGAGAAGATATCTAAGCACTTGTGATTGAAGGTAAGAATTAACTGTTGCCGTTAATGAGACCCATAGGGGAAGAGTAAAAGTTATTATTGTTAGTCAACAGATTATCCGCATTGCACATCGAACCATTCAGTCCATAATGAAAGAAGAGAAAAGTAAAAGAAAAACAATAAAGGGGGAGGAGGGAGAGAGAGAGGTGGGGTGGTATAAATGGAGACATTATGACATCCTCAAATGGTTTTTGTAAAATAAAATATTATCTTGACAAGACCCTGGGGGTGAGAGCAGGAAAATTAAATGTGGCCAGCAACAAAATCCATATAACAGCAGAGTTGATCCAGATCACCAAGGACCAAGAGTTGTGGGTATGCATGAACACCTAAGCCAGCGCACATGATAATGATGATGACTTCCTACATTTAGCTAGAGCCTCCTAAAGACAACTTTTCACAAGGTGTGTATATTTGGCTCATGTGAAAGTAATATGCTTGTGACTTTTGTTCTTGCGATTTCACCCCTTGGGCAGCTGATGATGCCTACTAGGATTGAAGGAGCAACGGTCTAAGAGTGAAGAATCTAAGGTTTATGAGCGAAGGAGCTAAGGTCTATGAGCAAAGGAGCTAAAGTATAATAGTGAAGGAGCTAAGGTTTAAGAGTGAGGGAGCTAAGGTCTAAAAGTGAGGGAGCTGAGGTCTAAAAGTGAGGGAGCTAAGGTCTAAAAGTGAGGGAGCTTAGGTGTATGAGTAAGAGTGAGGGAGCTAAGCCCTAGGAGTGAAGAAGCTACGGTCTAAGAGTGAAGGAGCTAAGGTCTAAGCTAAGCTTGAAGGAGCCAAGGTCTAAGCATGAAGGAGCTAAGGTCTAAGATTGAAGGAACTAAGGTCTAAGCTTGAAGGAACTAAGGTCTAAAAGTGAAGAAGCTGAAGTCTATGAGTGAAGGAGCTAAGATCTATGAGAGAAGGAGCTAAGGTCTAAGTGTGAAGGAACTAAAGTCTAAGCGTGAAGGAGCCAAGGTCTAAGCGAGGAACTAAGGTCTAAGAGTGAAGGAGCCAACGTCTAAGCATGAAGGAGCTAAGGTCTAAGCCTGAAGGAGCTACGATCTAAGATTGAAGGAGCTACGGTCTAAGCATGGAGGAGCTAAGGTCTAAGCCTGAAGGAACTAAGGTCTAAGCATGAAGGAGCTAAGGTCTAAGCATGAAGGAGCTATGTCTAAGAGTGAAGAAGCTATGGTCTATGAGCGAAGGAGCTAAGGTATTAGAGTGAGGGAGCAAAGGTCTAAAAGTGAGGGAGCTAAGGTGTAAGAATGAGGGAGCTAAGCCCTAGGAGTGAAGGAGCCACGGTCTAGGAGTGAAGGAGCCAGTCTAAGAGTGAAGGAGCTAAGGTCTAAGAGTGAAGGAGCTAAGGTCTAAGAGTGAAGGAGCTATGGTCTAAGAGTGATGGAGCTAAGGTCTAAGAGTGAAGAAGCTACGGTCTAAGAGTGAAGGAACTACGGTCTAAGAGTGAAGGAGCTACGGTCTAAGAGTGAAGGAGCTAAGGTCTAAGAGTGAAGGAGCTAAGGTCTAAGAGTGAAGGAGCTAAGGTCTAAACGTGAAGGAGATAATGTCTAAGAAAGGAGCTAAGGTCTATGAGCAAAGAAGCTAAAGCCTAAGTGTGAAGTGGCTAAGGTCTAAGCATGAAGGAGCTAAGGTCTAAGCGTGGAGGAGCTAATGTCTAAGGGTGAAGGAGCTAAGGTCTAAGCGTGAAGGGGCCAAATGTAATCTACAGTATTGAACACTCCTGATCTGGATTATCAATCACACTTCTATTGAAAACAATGTATCCCCTTAGTGAATGTAACACAGAAGCCACAAACAATATTTGGTACAATTTATTGCCTGGCATATTTTGCAGCATCCAATTAATCAAATATTTCATTGTTTCAGCTTAAGTATTATTCATTTATTCACTTCATATGATATATAACACTGCAGTATGCACCCTGACAAGATGCAGAAAAATATGCCAGGCTATAAATTGTGCAACATCTTGTTTATGGCTTCTGTGATTAAAATAAACACGTTAGTTAGTTAGTCGAGGTTCCAACTTCACGGCAACGGGTCGTCCCCATTATGCTCCGTTCCTGTGCCAGTGAATATCACACAAAAAGCTCCCCACTGTCCAACATGAAAAGTGGTATAGGCAGAAGTCTCGGCAATCCAACAGCCTGCACAGGTCCACTGCACATAATGCTGCTGCCAGAATACCAACACAAAATTAACCCACGAAAACCACAGTTCATCGTCGATGGACTCGGCAGTCACCAGAAATACCTCATTGACCCGGGTTTTCTCACATGGCTCGGTCTTTTACCGCAGGGCGATCAGCCGAAAGTGTCGCATAAAGCACGAACTCCGCAGCTTCAGTGCTGACTCTTGGGAGTTTCCTGAAAAATGCACTCGTGAACCGAAAAGGCAAATTAGTCTATTCAGCAACAGCCGGTAGCCATTGTTCCGAACATGCAGGTCACTGTACAGGACAGATGTAAAAGCATTCCCCACGAATTTCACAGCTCACAGTGTCGCCCACGCACTCAGCAGCAGGGCGATGGAACCATGTACTACCAGTCCAACATGAGGAAAATGCGATTACAAACCGTAGCTGCAAGCATAAACACGCCACAGGCCTAAACAGTTCAACACCTAACCGCCATATTGGCGAACGGAAGTAAAATAAACACTTCTATTCATCAGACTACACCCATACACTACAAAGTCTTACCTGCTGTCTGTACTGCATTGGCTGGCCACCCATAGGACCCATGTAAGACTGGGGTTGTCCTGGTGCTCCAGCTGGTGGCATTGGACCCTGGCCGTAAGTTGTCATTCCAGCCAAACTAGCTGACATCCTGTCGCAGACCAAAGGACAGCAGATTAGTGAATCTTCCAACAGTAATGCAATAACACATTTAGAGAGTATATGCATTTTACACATTTACATAATATGTGTGTTCGATCCTAGGCAAGGCCTGGGGGGTTTACCCAAAAAATCCAAACCCTTAAACTGAGGATTAAGTTGAAATACAGTAAAGCTGTAAAACTAGTCGGTGAATAAGCAGAAATGGAAAGTGAAATTGGTCGGCTTTGCAAGAAAACAATCACAAGTGACAATGGATGTTGTGGCTAGAAAGCCTTCATCAGTATACAAACACCATAAAAACTACAAAATAACATTGTGATAAAACTACAATAGAAAAAGTACTAACAAGTCATTTCGCTGAGTGTGGTCCTATGTTTTGCCCATACACACTACGTGTGCAGCTAAGGCTTTTATACTTATATCATATCAAAGCATATTAACCCACAGTCAGGTCATCATCATCCAGTGCCTTGCCAGCTGGCGTGAGCAGTCATGCCTCTCCACAAATTACGATCTCCGATCTCATGGATAATTTTGTGTTAACTCTCTTCCATGCCATGACACAAGATTGTCAAGAATCTTCTCAAGCTGTCTTTCTCTATCTCTCCGCAACTCTTTCCGGTTGTCACAACATTTTCCAGTTTTTGTCTTCTCATAACGTGGCCAAGAAACGATGACTGCCTCTTTCTGATGTTTGTGATAAGTTGTCTTTGCGACTCAGCTTTTAAAATTCCTGATTGCTCATTTTGGCTGTCCAATTAATTTTCAGCATTCTTCTAGAAAAACAACATCTTCACGGCTTCCAGGGATTGTTTTGCCCGTTTACTAATTGTCCATGATTTGCAGCCATATGTTAAAACTGGTTCTATGTAACCTGCAAGAACTCTTTCTTTAACTTTCAAGGACAGTGACTTATTGCACAAAATCTTCTTCACTCGAGACGTTTCAGATAACATCAGACAATCAGATACCAGTATTATCATTACATGTGAACAAAGTATGAGAACAAGACAAAAGTCTACCTTTGTGGGTTGGATGTGTACTGGGGGGCCGGCTGTCCCGTGCCCTGGCTTGGCATAAAGCTGGTCTGAGGTGGCATGCCACCTCCCATCATAGCCCCAGCCTGAGGTCCACCTTGGTAGCTGGGATTGAAGCCCCCCATCATACCACCACTGCCAGACATGGGGTCCATCATCCGTCCTTGCTGAGGCCCCATAGAACCATAGTAGTTGCCTGAAGAAATCAAGTCATGATCAATATACAGATATGGACTGCAGCTTGTGATGCCTTAAGTACTGAGTTTTTCACACACTTGATTCATCATTCAGTAGCTTGTCGTGTGTAGAACTTTTCCCCCACAGCAATATTTTGAAGTTCCTCAATATCATAAGCCAGATGTCCCACCTTTGTTGCTGCCATTTATAAATTATCACAATTGAATCCATCTACGTTGTCATCTACCTCTTTTCTGGCACACCTCCCTCCATAGTTATCTTTTCCAAATATTCATGTTTTTTTAAATGCCCAAAACATGTTTTTTTGTGTGTGTGCCAGCTCACTTTGAACTTAAGCATAGTCCACACACACACTACTTCTAGTGGAACTGAACTGAATTTTGCGTGTGGATTAGCTGACCTGTTACCAATTTCCCTCGCCATCAGGCCAACCCACTCAGACTTCAGAGGTACTTATAATTTACATCAAGGATGAGAAGTCAACATTTTAGTCCAACTGTCTGGTGTAGGGGTTGAACCCCTTACCTCAGTATCAGCACACCAAATATTTAAGAACGAGCTTTCTTATCTATTCAGCCACGGTGATCTCCCAAACATTTCATTTTCCTCAATTTTATTTTCATAATAACTAATCTTCAATTATGTGTTATTGTATAAACCATCTCCACTATCAGGTTACGCCCTCCCCCTTCCCCCCACCACCAAATCATGTCTCTCTATTACACTTTAGTATTGTTTTATTAATATGTGTATGAACATCTTGCTTGTTCTATCACATATAAAGTGATATGTAGAAACCTACAATTACAATGTATATGTTCTAATGCACTGTGACTGAATTGTCCAGATTATATAAATGTGCCACGCCAGGTAGCAATCATTATTCTGCACACAGAGAGATCGGATGAAAAGAGGTGCTGAAACAAATTAAAAAAGGACACAAATATTTTGAGCATATTAAAAGACATACCATTATAAAAACCACACTGGAGGGAAAAATTGAAGGCAGGCTAGCAAGAGCTAGTCAGCAGTGTCTGTGATAAGTTGGACCACCAGCTGTCTTCCATGCCATTCTGCTAACCAACCCAGCGATTTCTCCCTCTGTCTCTGATGTCTTTAATCTTCCCAGTTGTTACAACTTTCTTCAAATCCCCTTCTCTCTCATATCATGACTAACAATGATGATTGTTCTAATATGGGTGATCAATCATCTGTCACAGTCTCCGTGGTGAAGTGGTCAAGCCGTCTGCCTTGGGCTCTGAAGGCTGTGGGTTTGATTCCGGGCCGCATCCTTTGGTTAATGAGTGCATTTTTTCTTAGACTCCTGAGGGTCGTCGCTGGAGCTACGAAATCTGTGCTTTGTGCGACACTTTCCGCGCTTCAGAAAGAGACTGAGCCATATGGGATAAAAACCCGGTGCAATGAAGTCGATCCTGTCGACTTTTAAGTGACTTTTTAATCATCTGTTGCTGTGAATTGTTCTGTTGCAGCACTTGGATATTGATCCAGGAATTCTTTCCATGCTACAAAGACACCACATCTCTCTGGTCTCTAGTTTCTAGCCTCGATATGGAGGTCAACAAGGCCGAATGGATATGAGGACTTGTTCTTAAACATCCGGTGTGCTGATGCCGAGGTAGCGGGTTCAATATCTACACTGGACAGTTGGAAAATATGTTAGACTTCTCATCCTTGACTTGGGGACGTAAATTACAAGTACCTCTGAAATCGGAGTGGGTTCGCCTGATGGCGAGGGACACTGGTAATAAAGAAAGCTCTTCCTTTGCAAAAATCAGTCCAAAGCAGTAGAAGTAGTAGCACTGTATGAAAACAAAAATCTCATCATTATGATTCACAGGTTTGCAGTTGTATGGGCAGTATGCACCATTATAAACATCATTATGATTCACAGGTTTGCAGTTGTATGGGCAGTAAGCAACATTATAAATCTCATCATTATGATTCACGGGCTTGCAGTTGAATGGGCACTATGCACCATTATAAACATCATTATGATTCACAGGCTTGCAGTTGTATGGGCAGTATGCAACATTATAAATCTCATTATTATGATTCACAGGCTTGCAGTTGAATGGGCACTATGCACCATTATAAACATCATTATGATTCACAGGCTTGCAGTTGTATGGGCAGTATGCACCATTATAAACCTCATTATTATGATTCACAGGCTTGCAGTTGAATGGGCAGTATGCGCCATTATAAACATCATCATTATGATTCACAGGCTTGCAGTTGTATGGGCAGTATGCAACATTATAAATCTCATCATTATGATTCACAGGCTTGCAGTTGAATGGGCACTATGCACCATTATAAACATCATTATGATTCACAGGCTTGCAGTTGTATGGGCAGTATGCACCATTATAAACCTCATTATTATGATTCACAGGCTTGCAGTTGAATGGGCAGTATGCGCCATTATAAACATCATCATTATGATTCACAGGCTTGCAGTTGTATGGGCAGTATGCACCATTATAAACATCATTATGATTCACAGGCTTGCAGTTGTATGGGCAGTATGCACCATATAAACCTCATCATTATGATTCACAGGCTTGCAGTTGTATGGGCAGTATGCAACATTATAAACCTCATCATTATGATTCACAGGCTTGTAGTTGTATGGGCAGTATGCAACATTAAAAATCTCATGCAAAAATATGACCAGTGTGCTGACAGGCAAGCATGCTCGCCACTGTGCTATAGTGGACAAACAAACAGGGCCAGACAGCATGGCTTATGGAGAGACATAAGCAGTTGGCAAGGCACTTAAACACATTTTTGGTTGAAATATGAATGCTGACTGATAACTATATAAATGTAAGCCTTTGTTAAAATAAAGACCACAAAAATTAGATGTTCACCTTGTGCCTGGCTCATTGGATGCCCCATAGCAGCTTGAGACTGCCCAGGCATTGCCCCGGGATACATACCACCTGGGGTGGATTCCATCATGTTCCTGTTTCGCTGCAAAATGTGATGCCGCAAGGCTACGTTGTGATGGGTGGTCTTCTGCATTGGCATACCTGTCTGCCCAGCAGGCATCTGGTTCTGAAGAGAAAATAGAAAACTCCCACTGTCATTTAAATGCACTGATGTCGTGTGTTCCTGGACATAAATAGAACTGATGAACAAGATAAAAACACAAACACTGTCATTTAACTGAACTGATGTCTTTTGTTCTTGGGTGAACAAGATAGTCACTTAAAAGTCGACAAGGTCGATTTCATTGCACTGGGTTTTTATCCCATATGGCGCAATCTCTTTCCGATGTGCGGAAAGCGTCGCACAAAGCACCAACTCTGTAGCTCCAGCGACACCCCTCAGGAGTTTAAAAAAAAAATTTACTCGTCAACCGAAGGAAGCGGCCAGGAATCGAACCCACAATCTTCAGAGCCTGAGTCAGACAGCTTGGCCACTTCGCACACGGAGACTCCCAATGAACAAGATAAAAAACCCATGTCATTTAACTGAACTGATGTCATGTGTTCTTGGATACACAAACACTGATGAACAAGATAAAAACACCCACGCTACCGTTCACACACACACAAAACTGATGAACAAGATAAACACCATGAATGTGATGTCTAGACAGACAGGGCTTTAGAGATGTGAAGTGATAAAAGACTTCACACAAATACTAGGTAACAGCATACAAGATGGAATAGCCATATAGAGATGTGAAATGATAAGACTTCACTCAAATACTAGGTAACAGCATACAAGATGGAATAGCCAGGTAATTTCTAACCACATCTCTTTCTCAAAGACATTTCTAGTATCCATTTTACAAGGCTGGATCAACTCCAGAGCATCATTCCTTAAGTGCAGACTGGTCTATAAAACAATGGGGCTGGCACTATACGCCCAATATTTCTCCAGTTGCGTAAAGTGGTTCTTTCTTTATAATTGATCATGACAAGAACAATAACTTCCAAATATCACCCAGGAAGGTTCAGCCGATCAACAAATGCCCGCAGAAGTTGGATGTGTCAGCCTAAAGGCGCAGTATTGCAACTCTGCTGTAAACAGGCACAATGCAATCACGTCAGAAAAAACTCTCCTGATGAATGCAGAAGAAGAAGACTTCCAAATATCCATTAGTGTCTGTTCACAATACAATGACTGAGATGGTAGGACAGAATCACCAATGTCAAGCCCACAGAGACAACTGATTAGAT
This sequence comes from Cepaea hortensis, assembly GCA_963921405.1. Classification (NCBI taxonomy): domain Eukaryota; kingdom Metazoa; phylum Mollusca; class Gastropoda; order Stylommatophora; family Helicidae; genus Cepaea; species Cepaea hortensis. The sequence goes on from OY992888.1 coordinate 44,021,921, forward strand.
GCCTTCAACACAGAATGAGAGCACAAGTTACTGCCACTGAATATGCCACATTGAGAAAACTTAATGTAACTAGATAGTTCTCCTGAAATACACAGGGTGAAAAAGAAAAAAATACAAGGAGGCAAAGATTCTCGGAGAGGAGTAGAGACAGATGAATAATATGATAAAGACAAAGCAAATATTAAAGGTAAAGGACTAAACATATTGATGTCCTCAAGGCATGAGGAGCTGAATGGCAGAAAAAGAGGTACTGAACAACAGCTGGTAATAATAAATAAAGCAAAATAATTTTTCAGACATAATTATTAGGCATGTGTCCAATTAGGTGCTGCATTTAGTGCATTTACTCGCCAGCCTAGTTGTCCTAAATTCAAATCCCACTCAGTAACCACATGGCTTCACTAAGCTGACTTAGCTTCATAAGCTAATATTAGAGAATGTTCCGGAAGGTGAGGCAACTGGTTTGATACTGACCACATAACCCACTGATTCCATGTGGTCAAGAAAATATGGCCTGGCATCATATGAAAGCATCAACATGGCTTTCTTTACCCCCACGTGTTCTATCAACCAGACTCTGGCCACATATGTGGGTAAGTAAAGACAAAAGATTGCGGTAATTCACTAACCAGGCTGTCAACTTATTAGATTTAGTATCAAATGTCTAGTGATTTCTTATTTATATCCACCATTACCCTTTTTTGACAACAATCACCTTCAAATTAATATCCTGTTCACATGATTATTAATCTGAGTCAGGGATGGACCCTAATATAGCTACTCTTTTAGGTTGAATGGGGTAGGGTGATGGTATAATTGAACTCAAATTGATTTCTTACTCAGGTATTGTTATCAAGATCTAGATTTGGTTCTGGGTTAATCTGATATTTAAGAGCAAGATATAGTGAGAGACCACCGAAAGCTATGGGAATAGAATATACTGGCAACAAAGCCTTATTGGCTCAGAGAGATTGGAGAGAAAAACAAATGAGGCTCAAACATTTCAGGTTACACTTAGGGAGATGATAATACTGTCAGCAGAAGTGCTACAGGAAACTTCAAGATGGTCATTAAATTGCATGCAAGGGTTTCTATTTTGATACACACAAATCTTTAAGTGGCCTGTCGCCATTAGGTGTTACGAACACATGGAATACTGCAGAATGTTGAAGCATAGTCAATGATGATGAAACTGATGGAGATGATATTAATTATATTAAAAGATGATGACTAATGAAAATAATGATCTTGATTATGCTGAAGATGGAGGTCAGCATGGCTGAATGGATAAGAGCGCTGGTTCTTAACCATCCGGTGTGCTGATGCTGAGGTAGCAGGTTCAAGCCCTACACCAGTCAGTTGGACTAAAATGTTGACTTCTCGTCCATGACTTGGGGACGTAAATTACAAGCACCTCTGAAGTCAGAATGGGTTCACCTTATGGCTAGTGACACTAGTAAGAGGGAATGCTAATCCACATGCAAAAAGCAATCCAAGGCTACTAGAAGTATCGTGTATGGACTATGCTTAAGTTCAAAGCGAGCAAGAGAAAAACAAAATAATACTAGGATGATGAAGATACTCATTATACTGAGGATGATGATAATGCTTATGTAAAATGACAATATTAATTATATTGACATAATGATGATATTGCTGAAGAGGACATTTATTATACTGATAATGAAGACAATGATTTTGTGGCGATAAGACAACAAAACTCTCTTAAATAATTACCATTGGGGGCATGTATGCACACTGGTTGGAGATGGATTTTTTTATGAGCAAGTTAGACAAAACTTGCTTGGAAGTGCTGTACAACCGAGGCCGCTGCTGCTGCTGCTGCTGAGGATACATGTTGTAATGGCTCTGAGGTGCTGGTGGTCCATATGACCAGATAGGTGGCGGCCCTGGCTGTGGGTAGACTGATTCTTGGTAGAACGGCCTCACTGAATTTGCGGGCTGCAAGTAGTTGAAATTAATGTCAATAAACATCACATAATATTAATTATATTAAAAGATCATGACTAATGAACATAATGTTGATTATGCTGAAGATGGAGGACTTGTAGATCTCTCTCTTCTCTCTCTTAATCTTTCCATCAACAATACTCGATCTTTCAAGTGGTGTAATTATAAATAATGTGTCTCTGCTGATCAAGTACAATAGCTGAAATTAATGTCCACAAACTAGACATGCTTTAATTCTAACTTGTAGATTTCTCCTTCTTTCTTCAACACCCCACCGTCCACGCTCACTTTCCTCGGTGGTGTAATAATAAAATAAATAACTGGGGTGCGATACAAACTGCAACACAGTTATATAAAACACAGTTGTAAATGCGGTAAGGCGCACATTATGGTATCATAGATAACATGTTTATTGCTTTTGTTGTATGTAACTAATTATACAGTAAACCTATAACACAGGCTAATGTATGTCTCAATCATTGTCCTATGTTAAGTTTTATTTTGATATAATTAATGTTAAATTAAGAAAAAGTATTTGGAAAAAGTATTTCCAGTATTTTTTTTCATTGTGGCTCCTTGTGGTCAGAATGAGCATTGTGCCTCTAGATGGAGGGGACAGATTTGAATGATGTGCTCTGTGAGTTTTGAGGCCTCACAGGCAGCAGTGTCTGCTGCACTGCCTAAAGAATGTGGTTTGTTCAGTATGCAAGAGATATGGTACCCGGTAATTGTATGGTGGATTGTGTTAACTGGGCCACTGCTCTCTTTTTTAATTTTTGATTATTGTTTTGGCTTCATTACACAAGCGTGAGAACATTAGCAAACATGTGACTATCTCATGAATCACTTTGTGTGGTACAAAAAAAAAATAACTCCAACTGCTGATATCACCATAAGAATTGGACTGAACGGTAAACATCCCGTTACAGGATCCCTGAATGTTTTATCCATCATGGCCTGATGAATCACTTACCGGCATGTGGTATGATGAAGCTGGTGACTGCTTTTGCCGCTGCTTCTTCTTCCTGTTTGAAATTTTCTTGTTTGAATCAGCAGACACCTCAGGAATCTCTTTAGGTTTCTCATCCTAGAAGAAAGAATCTCATTTTTACACACATAAAAAACATATCTGTATCCAGAAAATGGATACACTTTTATTCCGTAAAGGGATACATTGTTATCCAAATAAGTGGATTCCCAAATTCTGAGTAAAATGGTATGAAGAGACTGAGGCGATTGCTATCAAGCTAAGGCCGAAAACAAATTAATGTAAAATGTGGCAGGAAAGAAACAAAACTTCTGATTTAACTTTGCCATTATTTAGTTTGCGCATCAGGAATATTGTATAGTGTTTAGATGTAGTATTTCATTTGTCACATAAGTTTTCTGTGTTATGTAGTTTTGTCTCATGATTTTTGTTCACAGATAATGGTTTTGGTAGAAAACCTACCTTGGATGGAACCTGTTTAGAAGAATAAATTGTACATAAATGCATGATGAAGTTGGACAAAATGCCCTTGAGATGCATAACTAGGCACGATACACTTCCCTCAAAAGCAAGTTTTCGTTCCTAACAATTTTTCCAATCAGCAGCCTTATGGGCTACTTTCAACTGCCAAGGGGTTTTTAACATGTACAACCTGCACACTGAAGCTCCTGTTAATTGCCCTTATGTGAGAAGGATATAAATCTGATCTCACTACACAAGAGATCGGGGGGATTATGTGATATCATTACTACCATTGGTGACAAATTCCCAGCTCTGTGCTGAAACTGAACTTGGTACTTTCTGAGCCTGAGACAGATAGTGTACCCTCTCAGCCACGGCTCCTCCGCCGTATTGACATCTGCAGGTGTTGAAGATCCCTCATCAAATCCATAAGGAAAAGACAAATGACATTCACGAGGCGTTATCAACTAAAGAGGTGGAGTAGAGAAAGTAGCCTTATGTGAGAAAAATACTAGGCAAGAGATGCAGAGGAAGAGAAAGGTGTATGTGGAAGGCTTATACAGTTGGGCAAGAAATAATGATATAAGCCACACCAATTTCATTACAATATGAAACGACAGAAGGGATTGGACATTTATGAAGGGCCAATGTCTGTTTCAGTCCAGATATCCGAAGCAGCAGCAGCAGCAGCAGAAGCAGAATAAGAAGAAGAATGGACATACTATATACCACAAAGAAGATATTTAAATGATAAATATTGTGGGAAAAAAACACAGAAGATGAAATACAATAAACAGATGCATAACATATCCAACAATTCGATAAGCATGTCTTGTCTATGTGATAAAAAAATGCAAAACAAAAACTGCCCCTGAAAGAAGGAATGTAGCTTATCAGAACTGAAGCTTCTAATTAAGTCATCCACTCATGCTTAACCATCTACTGTGAGTTGCACAGAGTGAGCTAGAGAAGATAAGTGGACTAATTCACTAAATCTAACATGGCTAATCATTTAAAACACAAAGACTGGCAACTAGTAGCAACTTACAATCTTCTCTGGCATTGGTTCCAGGTCTTCTGGAGGAAGAGTTGGAGGCTGCATGTAGACGCCGAGTGGCTTCCGCAGAGAGTGAGTGTGATACAGATCCAGTCTGTAGGAACAAACACGTTATTAATAATGAAGGTAATGATCATAACTGTCATCATCTTTCTTTCACTGTCTTTCCTTCAGTACCCTAGCTTGAAATAAATATTTTTTTTTCATGTTGCATATCCCTTACAGTATGTTGCAGTCAACACCAGCATTTTTCAGCTGCTATTGATATACTAGGCAAGATTACGCTCAGTAGTTTGCCATTGCTTTCTGAGCAACCGGCTCACATACCCCGTAAGTTACCTACACAGGGAGAATGGCTACTGATTATCGCGCAGGTTACGTTACTCACGAGAATATACAGGATTACGGACAAAGACATTAACCTCTAGACCATATATTTGTAAATCGAGGCACCCCATAGAGGTAATTTATTGTTTAATTTGACCTGGGCTCCCAAGCCAAGCTGGCCTAATATGGGTACCAGGAAATATCCAGTAAAGGGTCTACAAGGTGTGGACTGCCCCTGGCCCTGCTGCCTGTAGGGTTAAGATTGGCTTGCCTGTCTCAGGAAGGATGACAAGTGAAAAATTAGTAGCCTGCCGATGAGACCTGCACACTACACAAGTCAACCTCACTTCCCTGTGGTGTAGACCAGAAAATCATGGGTTACGGGGCTCTGGCTCGCCTGAGGGGGAGAGGAAAAGAACTCTCCTTGGTCATACTTTTTTATCCTAAATCTGTGACGTGTCTAGCAAGCCAGCAGGGTATTCTTCCTGCCCAAAGAAATAATAAGATGAGATGAGTAACGGTGTCTGATATCGTACTGAGCTCACCACACACCAAGTGCTGATTGGTCTGTAAAATTATGAGGCTAGCACCATGTACCCTATACACTTCAAGACATGTAAAAAGGGTCCCTTTTTATAGGATGTACAGAAATGTTCAGTGTGTCGAGGGAGGAGTGAGGGAGTGTTTATCGTTGAATTTTATTTTATAACAAATCCACACTGTCCAAAATGTGAAACGAAACAGATCTGTGCAAGCTAGAGGCAAGCATTGTAATCTCTAAGTTAAATTAAAATGTTTTTTGCGTATCCTTTTACAGGACTTAGCTGTCAACAGCAGCATCTTTCAGCTGTCTGTTGATCTCTTGGCAAGATTACGCTCAGAAGTTTGCCATTGCTTTCTGAGCGGCCGGCTCAGTATCCGCAAGTCACGAGCGGGGGTCGAACCACCTCAGTTCTCGCTCCGCTGCGAGACTCTGCGTGATAAACGGGATTACAGAGAGAAAGTGTTGTAACCCCACAGCCAGAGAGACCGGCAATCTCTAAGTACCCTGGCCCTAATGACAATGACATCTGTTACTGTTTGCCCATCACAAGTGATGAAGACTATTCTGCCATCCATTTATTAAGACTGTGTTATATTTTCTATGGCTACAAAGGTAACTAAGGAACTTCATGCGGAATTTGAAAGACAATGACAGTGTCATCATTATCATCATCATCAAGTGCCCTGCCAGCTGGTGTAGGCGTCCATGGCTGTCCACAGATCTCAGTCTTTTTTGTTCTGGATCAACTCTGCTGATGATATTCCTCTGTCACTGTCTCAATCCATCCAGCATCATTTCTCTTGGTCTGCCTCTCTTCCCCTCGATCTTTCCAGTTGTCATGATGTTCTCCAATGCCTCTCTTCTCATCACATGACCGAAGAAAGCTGTTTGTCTCTTTATTATTGTTGTATATAATGTTCTAGTTTCATTAGCTTTAGGTTTCATTAGGTTTGTTGCGAATTCTGTCCGTATTCCATAGTTGTAGGTTCATGTGTACGATAGACATGACTAATGAAGACAACTTTGTTTGGAGTGCCTAGTTGGTCGTGCGCTGAAGTACACTTGCTCCTGCACAGAGGTGCTGTCGCCATTTGGAGGTGACAGGTTAAAATCCTGGTCGGTAACTATAGCTTTCAAATGTTACGTTGTCTAGTGCGTCCTCTAGTCTCTATTTCCTTCTTCTCCTTCTGTGAGCGCCAAACAATACTATGTGTGTTTATTTATGCAGTTTCATTAGCCTATTTCAGGCAATCATTGTTAGTTACTCTGGCAGTCCAAGAATTAGCAACATTCATCAGTGTGGTCATGGAAAATAGCTTGGCTGAGGACATACGTTGCTGAGTGGATGAAAGCGTGCTTAAGAAGTGATTTATTTTGTCAATGAAAACACCAACAAAGAACTGGTCTCAACAGTCACTACACACAGAGGGAAAACTGAGAAGGGGATCAGAGCACTAATAGACTGAATGTTTCGCTGTGCAGTGAGAATGATCTGCCCAACCGACCAACCAGCTAACTAAATAGTGAAGTAACTAGCTAGTTAGCTAACTAACTATGAAGAACTGTGTACATCAACATATATTTTACTGAAATATGGCAATTTACAGTTCAAGCAAACTGGATTTAACAGGCACAATGTAAATTACATTCAGAACTTTCCTAGCCAACTTATAATATTTAGATATAAACACCAAACAGGAAAAGGTGTGGCTTCGCGGTACAACATTGGCCTTTTTTAACTTAAGAACTCTGGGTACGAATCAGTGTTGATTTTATTAAATGAAATACAAACCGAAGACATTCTCTCACCTGATCTTGAGATGTGAGATCAGATGCTCAGTCTTCTCAGACAAGAGCAAACATTAACAGTCAGACATGTGCACATGGTGGATGTTTCAAGTCTTTGACAAGAGCAGACATTAACAGTCAGACATGTGCACATGGTGGATGTTTCAAGTCTTTGACAAGAGCAGACATTAACAGTCAGACATGTGCACATGGTGGATGTTTTAAGTCTTTGACAAGAGCAAACATTAACAGTCAGACATGTGCACATGGTGGATGTTTCAAGTCTTTGACAAGAGCAGACATAAATAGTCAGACGTGCACATGGTGGATGTTTCAGGTCTCTGACAAGAGGAAACATAAATAGTCAGACATGTGCACATTGTGGATGTTTCAAGGCTTTCAGCAGTTGGAAGTCAAACACAGTCGGCTGAATAGGTGCTGCCCAGGATACATTTCAGACATGAGAAAACCAACCCATATTGATAGTACGTGTGATTCTGGTCATAGTAAGACACCTATAACTACTAAAGCAAATCTTGTAACTAATTTTTGGCCGACATTATGCTACCAATGTCAAACATGGATGCTTATTGCAACAAACAAGCACAAAATCATAACAACCAGAGACAAGATGCCTTACTCTTTGGAGGAGTAATTTTGAGAGATAGAATTAGGAAATTAGAAAAAGGCTGTGTCTGAAACCAGTGATGAAATTCATTAAAGGACAACAGTTAAATGGTTTGGCAACCTCACAAGAACTGCCTGGTACTATCTACCACAAAGAGCCACACTGAGGAAATATGATGGATACAGACAGGTCAAGGGGAAGATGGACTGATGGTATCAAGAACAACCTTACAGAAATGAAGACCAATTTATTAAGTGCATTGGAAAGAGCGCACCAAAGATCCTCACATCTTCCCCAAACACGTCACTGAGGCAAATAGAGGAAGACAAAAAGAAGCAGAGATCTGGCATACACACATCTGGAACCTGGCCAGTGCTACAAACTGTGTCCACTATGTTGAGATTCTCCTTGAGTGATCTATGGGAGAAAACTGGAGTACTTGTGAAGGTTTCTGTGTGACCAATGAAGGTGATCCTTCACATAACAAGCATGCAAATAGCAGCAAACCTTTTCTGTTCCTCGTATTTCAGTGGTTTTCTCTCCATGCGAACAGCTCCAAAATATGACCAAGGGATTGGTGGCATGTTTTTGTGTCCTTCAATCACCTCCCATGGATTGAAAGCCACTTTCTGCGCTACTTGCAGGCCCTGAAATAGGTGTTAAAAAAAAGCATGTTACAACTTAAGGACAATGTAACTGCAAGAATTTCAATTCATCATCATCATCATCGAGTGAGTTGTGCTGCACTATTTTGTCAAGCCTATGGTTCAGTAAGTACATCTGACTGCACAAAGAATAAGCATTTTTTCATGTTTGCTTCCCCTAGCCTTTGACTGTACCCAACTAAGGCACGCTGGAGATATGCTGTTTGCTGTTTATGACTGAACGGCATCCAGTATTTCTCAGTGCTGTGCCGGTTTTCTTTCTATCCCACAGTTTGTATGAGAATTGTTTTTACCATAGAGCCACACCAGTTGGAAGAATGATGCTGCTAGCACTGGCAATTGAACAAATAAACTACAAGCATTGGCTAATTGGTGCCTGTGCAAAACAGAAGGACTAAGATAGCAAGACAGAATCACCAGTGTGAAGCTCATAGTAGAGAGAACTAGACAAATACCAGTGAATCCAGTGGTGAAGAAATTATGCTGACACTTGATAGGTCACACATTGAGAAAACCTGAGAATAGTATAACTAGAAAGGTCTTTCTTTTGAATCCGCAGGGCAAAAGAAATAGAGAAAGACCTAAAAACACATGCAGAAGAGAAGTAGGAACAGAAATTAAAAATATTGGGAGGACATGGACAGAGCTGCATGAGATAGCTAAGGATGGGTGGTGGGGGGGGGGGGGGGGGGGGGGGGCTTGGAGTGAGTTGGTTGAGGGCTATGCCCCAATTGGGGATAAAAGGTGAAAGAAGAATGACTGAGAACTGATTCCGAAGCCAGTAAATTAGTAATTGAAGTAACCGCTACACTAACAATTGCTGCAGAAAACATACTTTAAAATAAGAGATACTAAGTTCACATAAAATTAACTGTTAAAAGAAGTTTTTTGTTTCATATTTGCTGCAGGTTTTTGTGAGTTTGATAAGTTTTCAAATATGAAAAAGTGCAGGTCCGCATGGCTGAATGGGTAAAAACAGCGTTCTTAAACATCTGGTGTGCTGATGCCGAGGTAAGCAGTTCGACACCTACACTGGACAGCTGGACTAAAATGTTGACCTGTCGTCCTTGACTTGGGGATGTAAATTACAATTACCTCTGAAGTGGGAGTGGGTTTGCCTGATGGCGAGGGACACTGTTAATAGGGAAAGCTAATATACACGCAAAATTTAGTCCATCACTACTATAAATAGGCCGGCTTCGTGGCTTAGAGGTTATGACTTTTCTCCGTAATCTCGTATACTCTCGTCGGTAACGTGATGACGGTTCGAATCAGCAGTGGTTCGAATCGCATCGGTAACTTACGGGGTATGTGAGCCGGCCGCTCAGAAAGCAATGGCAAACTACTGAGCATAATCTTGCCAAGAGATCAACATACAGCTGAAAGATGCTGGTGTTGACAGCTAAGTCCTGTAAAGGATATGCTAAAAAAAAAACAAAAAACAAAAATAAAAATATAAATAGTGTGTATGAACTAACTACGCTTGAGTTCAAAGCGAGCAAGCGGGCACCCAAAAAAAAAGGGGGGGGGGGGGGGGGACAATGCATTATGTGTGTTGTTTAACACACAAAATGGTCACAGGTTAAAGTTGGCTGAGGCAACTGCCATTCATTTACAAAAGCCAAAGAGATGCAGCGAAATATGCAGGCAATAAAGTTTTTGTGTCTTTATTATTAAAAAGCTTAAATGTCAATTATTTCCAAGGTTTCGCATGAACTCTACAGATGTTATACATGGTTATCCAGACAATACTTAAATTATAACCAAACCAAATTGGTAAAAGTTACTGGCCTTTCAAAACAAACTCTAGGAACTACTGGCCTACAAAGAGGGAGCCACGGTAGCGCAGTGGGTAGCTGTTTGTTGCTGACCCTGTGGTCAAATGCTCTAATTGAGACAGTTTTTTTTAAAAGCTGACCTAGCTCCCAGATCGAACCAGCCAACAACAGCTATCAGGAAATGTCTGGGACAACATGTGGCCAGGGTGATATTGACCACATAATCCCAATAAATGTCAAATAGTCTATAAAAAATATGGGGCTAGCCCACATACCCAATACACCTCAGGATACAGAAAAAAAGCCCTTTACTACATTTTTTTAACTTGTTTTTTTTTTTACCTGCACAAACTGTTGGAAATACTGGCCTACCAAAACAGACTCTTGGAAATACTGGCCTACCAAAACAGACTCTTGGAAATACTGGCCTACCAAAACAGACTCATGGAAATAACTGCCTACTAAAGCAGACTCTTGGAAATACTGGCCTACCAAAACAGACTCTTGGAAATACTGGCCTCCTAAAGCAGACTCTTGGAAATACTGGCCTACCAAAACAGACTTGGAAATACTGGCCTAGTAAAACCAGACTATTTGGAATACTAGCAAGGAAAATTCTCTTGGAAATACTGGCCTACCAACAGACGTTTAGAAATACTGGCCTGGCAATACAGACTTTTGGAAATACTGGCCTCCCATTACACACTCCAGGAAATTCTGACATCCCATTACAACCTCTTGGAAATACTGGCCTCCCGTTACAACCTCTTGGAAATTCTGACATCCCATTACAAACGCTTGGAAATACAGGCTATCCACACTTCCTGAGTTAAAATTCTACTTGCATGCATAAGTATTTACAGTTTTCATTTATGCTTCAATAACACAAAAGAACAAAACAGCAAATACAATACTGTAAACTGTTAATAGTGTTGTATAAAGTCTAGAGAACGATAAGATGGAAGAAAGGATATTCAAAAGTAAGAGGAACAGAGACGTGCTCGCTCGTGAAGTTGATAAGAAATGGTGCTGGTAATGTTGCGAGCATGGTCAGCTGTGGGTTGGACTGGGCTTGTCATTTGCCAAAGTGAGAGAAAAATTGGCCACCTATTTCTCCCTGCCCTCAGGTCTACAAAATGTGATGGCCCTATCTCATCACAGACCCATGGCAGGAAACTGCTAAGGGACATAAAATAAAGGGAAAAGTAGATGACTAAAGATGTTGGAGACAGACAGAGGAAGTAGACAAGAAAAGCAAAGAGTTACAGCCAGCCAGTAAAAAAAGAGTGACTGAATACAGAGACACAAAGAGAGTTGATGTAAGGACAGAGAGAAGATAGAAGAAGAGAGATCTCAGATAAGGACAAGAGGTGGAGAAGAAAAGCAATAAGATGTGTTGTAAACCAGACAGAGACAGTACAAATCATCACTAACCGGTTTCTTTCCGATGGCATCAAACCCCTGCACTCTATTTCCCTTATTATCCAAGACGGCACCATAAGGCTCCACTGTGATCACTTCATACGGCTGTTTGGGGAAGGGGAGAAGCTGTCGAATCTGTTCTACAGCTAGGCTGTATTTGTCGCCCAACTCTTTCTGTGTGGGTGACAAGACACTGAAATTAGCTACAGATAAAAATTTATATTGAAATCAATGTGTGCTTATTTATAGTATCTAGCGTCTGCCAAAGAGATATATATATATATATATATATATATATATAGAGAGAGAGAGAGAGAGAGAGAGAGAGAGAGAGAGAGAGAGAGAGAGAGAGAGAGAGAGAGAGAGAGAGAGAGAGAGAGAGAGAGAGAGAGAGAGAGAGAGAGAGAGAGAGAGTATGATTATTACATCTATCAAAACATTACTGACATCTGTAAGCACAAACACAGACACATACTGTTGAACGTCCTGGCAGAACCTACCCTGACTTTCTTGATGAGGTTGAAGTAGGACTTTCTGTTCTCATCTCCTTTCTCCTGTCCTTCCGATAGCAAGGTCCCATGGATAAGAACTGACAACATGTCCACAATAGTCAGGAAGAGTTCACTGTGGATGCACAAAAGGTAGTCAGTCTCACATGCAGATATTGCCACTGGGGTATGAATTGTTCTTCATTTATTCTAAACCTTGACATATAAGATAGGGTAGCCAATTCCCTTAGTCTGTTTTTCACAGACTATTCCCAGAACATTCTGAAAATTGTCTCGCATTTTATGAGGTTGTGCCGACCCCACACCATACTGGTAGGGAACAATAATCCTGTAATTGGGGATTGAATCGGATCACTGTCTTGGCAGGTAAGCACTCTCACTACTATGTCACCGCAATTCACTGAGTAAAAGGTAAAGGTAGCCCCATAGCAGATACTGCCAATGGGGTGTTAAGTCTTAGACCTTCACATATTCTAGGCTGAAATACATGAGGTGGAATGACCTTTCCTCATCAAGGGGGAATTGGGGGGAGAGAAGAATTGTTTAAATTGAACACATGTTAAATTGCGTATCTATCCTGATTATTTGAAATGTAACAAATCTGCATAATGATGGTACAAAACTAAACCAAAGTACCAACCTGTTAACCTGGCATTCTATGACTTCGTGGCTGACCAGCTGGACGAGGATGAGTGCCCAGTCACTGGTTGCAGCATTATTCCGCTGTATCATGTCAAACATTCCCCCAACCTGAAAACAACCGAGGTTTATGGTTAATGGGGAGTCAAAATCATAGCACTCTTTGGATGCTCCATGCCCCTAAACAAATAACACAAGGTCTAGACGCTGTTAATTCCAGTATCAAGTTGGTTATAGACAATTCAGATGTGCCCTCTTAATCATCTTTTCATGGAAGAACACTTAAATCCAAAACCAAGCAACCTTCAACGTAATTGTCTGTTGCTGTGACTTCACTCAACAACTTGTAGAGAGTCTTCAGAATCCCTCTTGACCATACTTAGTGGCTAATGAAATCAATAAGTCAGCTCACTCATTGCCTCACACTTCAGTATGACCAAGGCAAGAAAGACCCGTCTATGCTTGATAACCACATCTATTTATTTTGAACTTTATGCAGTCGAGACTGACGGTCAGATACAATGACTGCTCTGGTAATTTTAATCCCAGCTAGCCATCTTAAGGCTGCAGTGATTGCAGCCACCCTCACAAAGCACTGTATTTTCCAAAAGAATTGCAGATTTTTACTGAATGTATATATCCCCGTATATTACTTAAATAATAGGATTTCACATACAGTGGCAGAGCATGAGGTGTGATGACCAACTCTCCTCTTTTTCTGCTGGCTTCTATCACCCAATGAAACAATGGTGTTCAACCAACTCACACCAAGTCATCCTATCCCTTGCGATCTCCTGTACATCTCCCTAACTTTCACCTTTCCCCCTGTTTGTGTTTGTTAAATCTAGGGTACCCACTTTACAATACTGAGTTAACCTAAGAGCAACATATAGTCAGTTAAAGTCCCTATCTGAGAAATGCACTAAGTAAACAGGTAAAAGCAATCACATAACAAATACCTTTGTATAATTATGGTAGGACCATGATATCAGAGATGTGCGTGATTAGTTCCTTTCCTCAATAATATTTTAATTCCCAACATAGAGCAAAGTCAAGCACATATTTTACAACTCAATACCCTGCAGTCATGCTGCTATGTGGTTTCAAATCAACTACAGTCGCTACGACAGCCAAACTGTCTTGTGACAAAACAATCAAGTTGAACAAATCAGTTATCACCTGCATCTTTCCATGTAGCAGGTCCTTTGCAGAAACATCGCTCTTATTACAGCTTACAAAAAGATTCTCCATCTTTTGCCAGTTTCCGTCTCACATTTTCATGTCATGCACAAGGTGTTTTCATTGTCCTGCGTTCATCTTTGTGCTTGGTTCACCCTTGTCCCTTCTTTCAGGAACAATGTCTTCCATCGTTGTTATGTCCAAACCACTGTGACTTTTAATATGACCATTATTTCCCCATTATAACACAAATTTCCGGGGACCAAATTGTATTTACGATTAGACAGCAAAACCTTTCTGTCGTTAAGTTATCTTGTTTCAAACTATTCAAGCAGACATGATGTGAAATCATCATGTGACCAAGCTTTCTGATTTAAAAAACAATCAAGGAATGATAATGGGATGCCCTTCTATGGCCAAATTGTCCAATTTCAAATTAGCCCCAGCAGCTAAGACAATGAAATCCTCTAATGATGGCCAAAGTAAACTATCCACGTTATAGTTTCTCTTTCGTAAAGGTGTACTACAAGCTCGTATTAGGAGGAAATCAACAAAAATGGAAAATGGAATTGGTTAGCTTTGCAAAAACACAATCACATGTGACGTAATGGATGGTATGGCTAGAAAACTTTCATCAGCAAATAAAGAAAAAAATAACTAACAAACAAACAAAAGGGCACTGGCACAAATAAATTAATTTTAAAGTTATTTAGTTGAGGTCCTGAAGTCATTTGAATTCCAGGGCACAAAAATGAAACTGAATCCTAGAACACACATATATAAAATCTAAACCCATTTCATACTACAAATATACAGAAACATAAATCAACCCAGAAGACATAAGTTTTAAAACAAACACACAAAAATCAGTTCAGTACACTAGAAGTGGTAGCATGTGCATGGACTATGCTTGAGTTCAAAGCGAGCGCATGAAAAGAAGATGAAAACAATTAAACTAAAACATCTCATAGCAATTTCTTCATCCGAGAAACACAATTAGATTCAATTTCCAAGGAGCATTTGCTACAAGTGTAACAAAATGTCCGAGGTTGCACCTACCAGGGACAGTCGGAGCTGTAGGTCCTCATGAAGATTCTGCCTGAGCTTGCTGTCCTCTGCTACCTTGTCCTGGGTTGGCATAATAAACAATAATATATATTATAACTTGCTCACATATAAGGTCAACATTATCTCATTATTTAACTCTGCATAAAATGAAATGTAAATTGGGAGTCACAGTGGCATAGTAGCTATCACATGTGCCTGCTGGCCCGATAGTTATCAGTCTGTATTAACATCGTGCCAGATTTTAAAAAATTGACTTGGGTTATCAGGTCAACCAAGTCTGAAATGGGTACCAGGAGACAGGAAATGTGTTGGCAAGTAAAGGCGGCTGGCACATTACTGACTACATTAACCATCCAGTACCAACTGGCCTTTACAAATATAGGGCCAGCACCATATGCCCAATAAAGCATGTAAAAAGTGCCCTTTACTTTACTTTTTTTACTTATTATATGCCCAATATTTCTCAAGGTGTCTAAAAGAGGTCATTACTTTTTCTTTTTTAAAACCAATGTAAAGCTCTTATATGTGTGTGTGACAGACGAGGAAAACCATCACATTAATTTTTCTAAGAATAACTACAGACCAGCTCAAAGCTAGATTTATCATGAAGTTCTAGGATGAGTTTGATTCCAGTTAGCCTAATTGAGGATTAGAACCTGGGTCATTTGATGTGCAAGACTAGCACCCCAACCCTTTGGCTACCTGCTTATAAATAATAAACTGTCTCCCTCACTCACTCATGCAAATGTGCATACACACACTCATGTATTCACACGCACACACAGGTTTTTTAATGGATCACTTTCACTGCATACGGAAAACACTAAAGTGCTCCACCCTCCTCCCATGAGCACACACACAAGGAGAATCTCAGGCCAGATCTGTGGACCCAAGTACATGTGTACCAGAATCACACACGCTATAAATATTCTTGTGTAGATCTGGTTTTCTGTCAGGTGTTAGCCACATATGACTGAGCTACCCTATGACAGTAGACTGTACTACCTGCTTTCTTTTAGCGCCGAATGTTGGGCGGCGCTTACCAAACTCGACACCCCACATTGTGCCAAAGGCTTCGGGTGGAGGAGTGCAAGTGGGAGGGTACAAGCCTTATTCTAGTGTGAAGAAATGCAACCTAAAGGCTAAATGTCATGGCAGGGCAGACCTAGCCCTAAGCTTTCGTTGGCAACTGGTCTAGGATTGAAACTAGAACAGGGGGACTTTAGAGCACTGTTTTGCTGATCCAGCAGCTTCTGCAGGTTGTCTTGTTCCAGAAATATATTGGTTATACCTTTCCTCTGGAGTAAAATAGGCAGGACAAGCGATGGATCATGCTGCATGGGCAACACATGGTCTCTAAAATTCAGCCCAAGCTTTGTGCTACAGAGAGGTATAACTTCATCCCTGATCCCCGCCAAGGGTTGTAGTTATTATACCTTCTTTTTAAGCACTATGTAACAAACTATTGTCTGTTATGAGGTCAAGGTGCCAGTAAGATATGGTTTATAATTTTTTTAATTGGCCTGGACAGTGATCTATTCATGGCCCTTTCAAATATGCAACATCCACTGGTTTGTAAAGTCAGTCATTACAAATAAATCTTCCAATTCTGTGTACATGCTCAGATGTCAACATGAATATATTCAAAGAATGTTGTAGTTAACTTGAGCTTATTGACATCTTCATAGAGAATGTCCTTAAATGGAAAAGGTGTAGGCCAAAATAGTTCTAAACACAAAAATCATAAGAAATATAATGCACAATTTCTTGCTTGGCATATTTCACTCGTCAGGTGCATACTGCAGAGTTATATATCTTATGAAGTGATTACGCGAAAAATACTTTGGCCGAAAATCTAAATACATATAGTTCTGTTCTGTATATGTTGGATACACCTGCAAAAAATGTGCAGCTGTCATTTTACAGTTTCAAAGTTACAACCATCAGTAACTCCTATTTTTAGTTTACTAAACATCCGGTATTTCAGCGTGTTGTGTCTTGTGTGTAGTCCGAAGATTGTTACATGTTCCATTCGGTTCAGTTGGTAATACGCATCATCTTTTAAATATAGTGATATATCAAGACATATCCTTTTCTCATCTTCAGTCTCTAAGACTGCTACATGAAAATAAATATAACATAAAAAAATCAAAATTCACAAACAACTATACAGTGCCCACTCTCCTACATCTCTTACTGCTGAAATGTATAAATATTTACACACAAAAACATCATAATATATAAATCTTTATAAACAATAACACACACATTAAAAAGAAAATATTAAGACACTAATATTTTGTTTTACAATGAGATGTATAATAGAATACAGAACCACTAATGAAGATGGCGCCACAGTTCAAATAAACTTGAACTAATCACAACCCACCATGACATCTTTGGGATTATTGATAAACATCTCCAGCTGGTTGAGCAGGGACCTCAACAAGAACTCCCGTTGTTCATCCTGACCCTTCAAACAGCTTAACACCAGAGACAGGAACGGCTGGTGACCCAGGAGTGATTTACTGAATAATGAATTGTAAATGTATACTGTGATTTACCAACAAATTCATTGTATAATACTTTGATATATCGAGTGTTTGTAAAGTCTTACTACACTTTGCATGTAGAACAAATTCGAAAAATGAAGTACCTGATGTCATCAAAAAATGTGCTAAAAAATTAATTAAATTAGTTATAATCATAGAAGAATGTTACATCGAGAATTGACTCATCTTCTTTAGCTAATAATGCTGGAAACCATGTGGAGTAGTTGACTCTGTATTGATTATCACGCTCTTTTAGTTCAGACGCAACATAAATTCTGTATGGATGAAACTGTAATAGCTGTTTAAGAATTTTGTGCACTGTGCTATTGATATGTTCACATATTGCAACATTTTCCTTAAGGACTTGCTTGGGGTTTTCTGTCTAGGATATCTAGACATTTTTCTTCAGACACAGCAAGACTACCAGATCGCGGAGCATCTTCCACATTTCCCATAGCAAGAAATTTATTCAACAAATTTCTAACCGTAATGCGATGAGGTTGTTGTTTCAGGAAATCTTGCTATAAATCTTTGAACAACCATCTGTGTGTATCAACCGCCATTTCAAAACACTTCTTCAACCAAACAATTATTTCTTCTGTTGATAACACTATTCTGCTTGGAGTGCAAAGAATTACTCCAGCAGACAACAGTCATTCACTGCATATTGCTTCATGAAGGACTGTGGAGCACATTTTTCGATTAAATCATGTACTTCAGTTTTCAAATTTGTTCTACATACAAAGTGTAGTGAGACTTTACAAACACCCGGTAGATATGGAACAAGGCTATTGGACTATTGCCTTTTATCTCCAAATGGAGCATAAGTCCTCAGTCAAATCTTGTCAAGCCCTCTAACATGTAGACTTGCTCACAATTGGTTTTCTACAGGATGAGGTAGGCAGTCTCACACCAACCTTGATTAGTTGTAACCTTGGTGGTTTGTGTACGATATCTAATAAATACCTGATGTGCAAAAAGTTGTCATATTACTGTATGCTAATACAGCAATGAAATGTGAGCAGTCATGCATGAATAACTAGTTCAAACTATGATTAAGTGTAGTATGAATAGAAAAAAACAAGGAAAGCCAACAATTAACAGCATGCAACAGAGAGAGGCAGAGCACATCAGAGTTTAATGTCACATTCTGCCACTCTTCTTTATCTCCACCTGCTAATGGGGCTTCTTCTTCTTCTTCGTTCATCCGGAGTTTTTTTTTTGGATGTGATTGCGTTGTGCCTGTTTACAGCAGAGCTGCGTTCTTGCGCCGTTAGGCCGACACATCCGACTTCTGCGGGCATTTGTTGACCGGGTTAACCTTCCCAGTAATGGGGCTTGAATGTCCCAACAATGTAAAGACTTATATCAGAAATAGAAAAGCTACTAATAGGGTTTCCTAAGCCAACAGGCAGGGACCAGATTAAGACTCAGAAACTGATGTTTTGCAGGTAGACAAAGGCAACCTCACAAGAAATGCATGTTGAAGTCAGATGCATTGAATCATACACCTGACAAACAAGACTGCAACTGAATGTTCTTTAAAATGACACAAATGCAGAACAATTTAGTACACCAGTTATCAATAGATACAGCCAAAGACCTGTTGTGCATATCTTTAGATGAATGAATATCATATGTGTATACAATTTTAGAAAATGTAGCTTTTGGATGAACATATTTGAATTTATATCAAGTGTTGGCACCCATGAATGTTAAAGTCTGAAGGAAACAAAGTTCAAGTACATACTTATCTGATTTTTTTCCCTTATCCTATTTTTTTTAAATTCACGGGAAAATTCAACACATTCCAACACAAGTTTCTAAAAAAAAAAACAAAAAAAAACACTGCAACGCATTTAAGAAGTCATAACTTCTGTTTGTTGTTAATGTTGCAAATACTTTCAAGTGTGTTTTAAATGGTTGGCTGGTTGAGAATTCACTGGAAGACTGAGTTTTAACTCTTACGTCTGATGCATTTGTCTTCAGGTTATCTAAGCCCTGAAAAGGGCTTGCATCTATTGGAGTAAGGTTAGTGCTGAGACTTTCCTCCCGACCCAGTACTGAAGTACCATATTCATGGAGATTGTGTGGCGAACTCTCTTCCCTTTCTCCAAACTCAGAAACCAGCAGCGTTCTCAAAACTAGTACTGGAATTTCACATCCAGGGAGAAGTAATTTGGATGTAACCAGATCATGACTCCACACAGAGGAAACCTGATTATAGTGTAACTAGAAAGTCCTTTGTCTATAACCCACATGGCTAAGGAAACAGAGGGAGACCTAAAAAGACAGAGAGGAGAACAAGAGATATAGATAAATAACATGGGGAAAAGACATGGTCTAAAAGGACATAAATGGATAGGATAGACTGGCATGAGTTGGTGGAGGACCTATGCAGCAATGGAGGATAAAGAACATAAGAAGAAGATCATGGTTCAACACAGCATGTACAATCTGGCTGAGGTTAGGACCAGGTTGCTAATGTTTCCTCCATGGGTTTTAGGTATTCTTTTATTGTCAACAGATTCAAACTCAACACTGAGGGGTTTGTAAACGGTACCCATCATAGTGTGCTATGTGGCGAAGGGGTTACGAATGCAATTTGTTAATCCCGCATACCTAGTTCGAAACACAGCTGTGGGTGATTTGGAAGCAGACTGTCTTTCATTGGTTTCTATACAATGGTATAAGTGTCGGTTGTTCAGAAAGCAATGGCAAACTACTGAATGCAAACTTGACCAGGAATCACTACCAGCCAAAAAATGCTGGCACTGACTGTAACGTCCTGTAAAAGGATATGTAACTAACCCACCCACTATAATCTCCTGTTTTCTGTAATCTTAAATGCAGCCTCACCTTTTCAAATTTTTCTCTTTCTCTTGTTTGTTCTTGGTAGTAACAAACAAGTTGTTACCACTCTCCAGAACTTGGGCAGCCAGCTTCAGCACTCGTCCCTGGATTGCTCCTGGCAACTTGGCAATTAAAGGTGCCACCAACCAGATGGTGTTTTCTGAACTTGGCCTAGGGAGAAGTAGTCAGTAATTAATATCATCAGTCAGTGGCTTGCTGTGTTTCATTTTCAATTGCAAAAGAATTACTTTTTTAAGTGTGGAACATTTCTATAATATCTGAGTAAAATAGGCCAGTGGCTTGTCTTGTGTAGAACTTTTCTCATAGCACTCTTTCAAAATGTATCTGTATCATCATCATGTGCTATGCCAATAGGCATGGGCAGTTATGTTTCATCATTTCACACGATCACAAGAATCACGGATCAGCTCTGTGTTCTTGTCTCGGCCTTGTTTCTGTATAATAAGCCATGATGTCCTATCTCTGTTGCTGTCATGTGTACATTATGTTTATCACATCTTGAATCCTTCTACGTTGTTATCTACCTCTTCTCTGGCACACCTCCCTCCATAGTTATCTTTTCTAGACATTCATGATTTGTTTTTTACATGCCCAAAACATTTCATTTTCCCCAATTGTGTTTGACATAATAACTCATCTTATTCAATAATGAGTTCTAACTGTATACATCTGTTTTTTCTTTTGATTCATTTTTAGTATTCTTCCAGTAATTAATAATATTAACAATTTGTTAGTAATATTAATCATTTGTTAGTTAGTTAGTTAGTTAGTTAGTCGACAGATCATCCTCATTGCACATCGAACCCCTCCTCAGCAAATCCCACAGCGGGTAGCGGCTAACGACACCAGTTCTGTGTTGGTTTATCAGTCTTCTTTGGTTTCCTGCGTAGTGTTCTTGTTTGGCCACCCCTCTTTTAATTTGCTGTTCTCGCAGTCTGGCCATGGTTGTAGATTCACAGTCATCACTTGGTTCTCGTAAAAGTCTTACTTCTCGTAGAGCATTCAGAATGTCAGCCTGGTCCATGGCGTGTCCGCCCTCTACAGTAGTGTTACCTGTGAGCTTGTCAGCCCACTCATTTCCTTGTACCCCTGCATGCCCTGGCACGAAGATAAAACTAATCTTTGCCAGCCGAGACCACTCTAGAGACAGCAACCACTCTCTTCGGATCCACCCCGTCTCTATCCTCTTGAGCACGCTCATTGAGTCGCTAAGGAAACATGCCCTAGTGAATGTCTGTGTCTTGAGCCATGTTACTGCTTTACTTACTGCCATGACATCCATAGTCAGGCTACTTGTGGTCTCAACAAAAGCACCAGAGTCCTCCTTCACAATTCTCCCCCCGGTCCACGCCGTAAAGGCCCTTGAGCTTCTCACATGTCAGACGACCGACCCATCTGTGTAAATGACAGCATCACCGTCTAACGAATTCTCGAAAATCAGCGCTTGTACTTCTGCCTCCAAAGCAGCTGGATTTTCTTGTCTGCATTTTCTGTCTAGTTGGATGCAAACTGAAAAGGATGTGCAGAAATCTGTTGGCACTTGTACCCACTCCTCGCCAGGTTCTAAGTCCTCCAGTGAACACACCTGTTGAAAAATGTCTTCCGCTTGACCCATCCAAGACCTTCCTCCTTTTAACCTGCTGCCCTTCACCTTCATAATTTCACTATGCAGTGGATGTTGTGTATTTGCGTTGACTCTGAGGTAGGCACGTGCTCTGCAAATTTGTAGTCTGTCTTCAATGGTTGGAAAATCAAGGTAACGCATAGCCCTGCATGCTGTATCTTTTGTACATCCAAGAATAATGCGTTACGGGCATAAATATTAACCAACACAAGTAGTAGACCGGATTGAACTCCGACCGCCTGTATTTGTATGTCGTCATTGTCCCAGCTGGACATGTCTAGCTCTGAAGCAACCATACTGTCGCAGATGAGAATCGCCATTCCCTGATGTCGCCTGTTGTAGAAACATTTGAAAATGGCCATTTTGAGTAGCTGATCACCCAGTCTCGTCTCCTGGAGTGCTACAATGTCGTTCCTGTAAACCAGGTTTTCGAGAATAGGGCCATGTTGTTTTACGCTGGCGCAGTTCCAATATAGGATGCGAGTATACCTGAGGCCCAGACAGTCACATTTAAGTCTAAAACGTCTTACCCCTCCACGCTTGCATAGCTTGCGGTCACCACGTTGGCCCTGTCCCCTTGTTTTGTTGACTGCCTTCCACAAGGAACACACAAATTGTTCCACCATGTTGAAAAGACCGAACACCACAGAACCACACACGCTGCGAAAATTCACTCAAGGATTGCTTCGCTTAATGCAAGAAACCCCGTAGCATCGGTGCAGATCTTGAGAAGAAACTCCTGGTTTTACATCCTGGCACACAAATTACATGTAGGAGATGAAAATATCCATCTCCTACGCGAAAAAGATAACGGTCGCATAAACAAATCAACCGTCCATCGCCATTTTGACCGAAGTTTCTGAGACAGCAGTATTTACTCATAGTCAAAATTTAGTCAAGTGCTACTAGAATTAGCATGTATGGACTACGCTCGAGTTCAAAGCGAGCAAGCGCCCCCCCCCCCCCCCCCAAAATTTAATCATATGAAAGTAGGCAATATGTGTCAGCAGCATCCAATAGCATCAATTAACTGTGATTATCCAGCATTTCTTACTTGTGCTCTTGGGGCAGTGCCATGGGCACATCAGACATGCTCTGGTTTTCTGTGAGCTGACAGAACAGGTCTATAGTTCCACGAGACACCAGGTCTAATAAGTTGTTGGTTTCCTGCAAACAGCAACCAAATAAATAATTAAGCACAATATGGGATACTAACTGATTATTTCACAGATATCTTTTAATAATCTACTAAAAAGTTATCAGAAGAGTAGTAAAAGTATGCCCATTGATAAAACTACCATTGTGTTGCGAGGTCATGGAATAATGAGGTTGGGTGTCAGCTTCCTTCCCTGTTTCCTTTTCATCCCAGATAATTCCACAAATATTCTTAAAATTATCTGGTACCTCTTTTATATGAGAGGGTCGACCTGAGAACCGTACTGATAGGAAAAAAGAAAAATGTCCCTGAAGGGCTTTGAACCCAGATAACTAGCTTGACAAGCAGGCATACTAACTACAATGCCAATGTGGCTATGAAAGAGTGGGTGTACAAATAAAGAAACATTGTTCTCAAATATATGTTCGCAGTTGGGGATGACTGCAAGATGAAATGAATGCATGCACATGCACAAGTATAAACAAAAGCTATATGTGATTAGCATCAACAACAGGTGTCTCACCAAATGCCATAAGCATTCATGTATCTCCACATAATCATCATTCTGGGTCGATTCTATTGCCACTATTCCTCCATGCCAGGATCTTAGACTATCCAGCAGAATTTCTCTCGGTCTGGGAGTCTCCATGGCGAAGTGGTCAGGCCATCTATCTCATGCACAGATGGTTTTGGGTTTGGATTTCCCATCATTCTGTGCAATTCTATTTGGAGATCCCCCAGGGGTTACCATCAGAACTATGTAGTGCATGCTCTGTTTTATGTTTTCCGCAGGCGGTTTGCTGATCTGTGGAGAGACTGAGCTAGATGGGATAAGGTTGCCTTTTTAACATTACAACCCCCACCCTTTGGGGGGGTCTGCCTGATCTTCTAAAGCTGATCTGTCCAGTTATCATAATTCACTACAAAGTTTCTACAGCAGTGGGCCAAAATATCAGCCAACACAAATTAAATACAACAGTATTAACATCATGAATAAAGACAACAGCATACATGGTCACTTACAGACTGAGAAGGGGCCCTCTCAAACAACAGCTGCAGCTCTAGCCAGGACACTCTCAGTGTCCACTGGTCCAGAGTCTGAGGACAAAATAAATCCTCCACACATTAAACAAGCAGAAACCAGTAAATTCACCAATGTCATCAAGTGTCAAGTTTAACACAAACATGTAGAGGAGCAGCTTCTTATGACACTGCTATCACAAATTCCAACCCCATTTTAGACCACTATCAGTATTTCAGTGAGCCGTTATGTACTTTTTGCTTTCTCTTTGTGTGTGTTTATTTATTTCGTTTGACAATGTAATTCAAATACTAGTTCTTTAAACATATGCCCATTTAACAGTGTAACATAACCACCACAAGGATTGGTTAGGGGAAATGGGGGAGGGAGAGGTAGAGTGAGAGAAAGGGAGTGATCTTGGAACAACTTGACCATGGAGCAGCACACTGTGGGTGCTGATTCTGCTTGAGTTTATGTATTAATAAGAGACACATTAGCGCAGTGGCTAGCACATTTGACTGCCGGCCTCGTAGTCATGTGTCTGAATGTCCCTTCAGGTGGAGATTTCACATAAATGGACCTAGGCTCTCAAGTCACCCTAGTTTAACATGGGCATCAGGAAAAGTTTTAGGAAGTAAAGGCGGCAGGTGTGATGACTACATCACCCAACAAATGTCAGTTGATCTATACAAATGTGAGAGAATTGATCTATACAAATGTGAAGGGTAGCACCACAGACGCTCATGGTATGGACAAGAATCCTTTACTTTTACTTTATACCTTAGGTAATAATGGTGGGGAAAGTGTGGTGACAAAGAGAACTGGTCACATCAGCTCATAAAGCTACTACTTTGTGTCGCATCCCTTCTGTTTAACACCCTGTGTGATTACCTTTTACTGTGTGAATTCACACAGAACAGTTGACCAATAATAAAGTACATGTGCACATGGCTGATTTGACCAATCTTAAAATTGTGTACATATGTGGTTGCGTAATCGATTGTGTCCTGAGGCTCAGAATAATAATTTATGGTATGTCCATAAAATGGTAATCGTCTTGTGCTCGTGTTGGCGGCTTTCTATTGATTTGATCATTCTGTTATTTGGGTGGTTATGTGACTGGTAAATAAGGTTGCTCTTTTGTTGCTCCTTCCTTAGCTAGTGGATCTACTCTCTCATTTCCGGCCACTCCACAGTGAGGGTGTGAAATATTAAACCCTCATACATACTAGGTCAGGGCATTATGAGGTGATGTAATCAGCACTCTTTCTTGCCATCTTTGCTTGCTAGAAAAATCTGTTTGATGCAAAACCATACTACTACTACTACTACTACTACTACTACTGAGTACCTAACCCAAAACCACACTATTGCTAAGTCAGTGCACTAACCACTGTGCCACCACAGACCCAATCAGCTTTAGATGATTAAATACTGCTCCTTACATGTTTGTGTTAGATGCACCTCAGATATAGCATGTGACAAACACATCAGCTTTGCCATCATGGCACGAGAGTTTCATGCCCATGTGACCTTGTTATCAGTTCAAAACCTGGTTATTAATCATTCAAAATGAATCAGAAAAACTGTTAGGACACTTGACATTCAGTTGGGAACGGAAGAGACAGTAAGGAAGAAAACTGGTCCACTATGTCAAAAACGTTGTGGTAAAAAAACGCGGGTAGTGGACAGGGGTACTAGCTTTCTCAGACAAGAGAACTAAATAGAGGCAACCATGAGCCGTGTGCATTGTCAAAATTCTTTGGCAGTTGGAAATTCTACCAAGTAAGCTATACACCTACTACTTTGGCAAAATGTCAAAGTAAGAAAATCTACCCACAACATAATATTGATAATATGTGTGCATTCTGGTGAACATATTGATCTCTTTAGATGCACAGAGTTTGTACACAGAGCTCTGATTCTCCTCACGGATCTTAAGGAAAATGAGCTTAACTGATAGTAGATTGACTACTGAAGCACGTGTGGGCTGGCCTGGAATGCTATGATGATTATTAGAGGCCAAGTTTAAGATGCACCAATGAAGATGCCATGAGGGAAACACACACACATGAAACAAAACATGAACCTACTGACAAGTAAAGGTAAAGGTAGACCCATAGCAGATACTGTAGAAGGGTGTGAAGTGTAGGTTTTCACATATTCTAGGCCATGAAATAAGAGGTGGGAGTGACCAATTACCTTCCTTGTCACCTTTCTTCGCTGGACAATTCCCAGAATTTTGTCTGGTATTTATTTTCATGAGGCTGGGTCAGCCCTTGAGTCATTCTGGTGGCAACGAATAATCCTGCCTCTGCGGGGGGATTAAACCCAAATCACTGTCTTGGCAGGCAAGTATACAAACCACTATAGCCGCACTTGACAAGTAAAAATTGGAGAATGATTTCTGACTTTCAACACAACACATATCACTTAACATGCATCTAAACTGATGACAACCTAGCTCTGTATATGTCATGAGACTGTCAAACATCACCTCTTTGAGTGTCCAGCTTTTACAGATATCTGAACACTGTGACTTGCTTCAAACGCCAGATAAAGAGAACAATTTATGAAACAAAGCTTCAGTTGATGAACACTTGCATGTATGACAACATGGCATTGGGCTGAGCGGTGGGGCAGAGTCCAGGCAGTGCTGAATTGTTAACAGCAACAACAATGGATATTTTTTTCAGTGCAAACTGAAGACGGCTCTTTAATTTAATCAAAAATAAATCAGACTTACATTATTCAGATTTACATAAATTTATTTAACACATTCAGACTATTATCCCTCATCGAAGAATACCATGGATGGACAGGAAACGACAGTCCTTTAAGGAACAAATGAAAACTGTAAACTGATTCAAGAAATCAGACGTAGACAGTCATGATTTTGTAGGCATGTTATGACAAATAAAAAATGTGACAACCGACAAACATAATGGAAAAGAGCAAGAAGAAGACAAAGAGATAAATACATGAATGGCCAGGCAACATGGCCTAAATCCTATGACATGGCAGTCAACCCCAGCATTTTTGGCTGTTTGTGATTTCTTGGAAAGTTTACATTCAGTAGTTTGTCACTGCTTTCTTAATGACTGGCACACATTCCATTGTATGAAAACCAGCACACAGCAATCTACTGACAAATTGCCGGCAGCTGTGTTTTGAACACAGTATGCTGGATTAGGAATTACATTTGAAACCCCTTTGCCACAGCGCTGGCTGAGGAAGATAAAATAAAAAGAACAAGAGAAAGAAGGTTATAACGGTGGCAAACAGCACAACCCACAAGTGACCACCTACACACTCACCTGCAGGACTCTCTGTATGACATGCTTGCTCTCTGGCTCACAGCCTTCTACCTGGTTTGGGACACCACTTGGGTAACAGATCATCTGAAGCAGCTGCTGGGCCTATCAAAATAAAGCCACATCATCAAATCTCTGATCTGAACACGTCCATACTGTCACACACACATACGTAGCCCTTTTTTCTCACTCATCACCAATCGTTCATCACTGCTCCTTTCTAATACACATACGTATGCTAACAATAATCTCCCATTCATTTTTCTATGATAAACTATCGTGGTAATGTTTATTTCAGTTTTCAAGAACTCCTGGTGGTAAGTAAGTAAAGGAGCCTTTAAAATGCCTCAAGTGCATAGGGCATCTAGTGCTATTTACATTGTTTTTAAATAAACCATCAGAATTCAAAAGGTAATGTATAGGGTGTATTTTTAATGACACTGCAGTTTTTGAAAATATTACTGTTCCAACTTTTGTATTTACCTACTGTGGAGTACATGCAATACAATGCAACATAATAGGTAAATACAAAACTTGGAACAGCAATATTTTCAAAAACTGCACAATCATTAAACATACACCCTGCAGTAAATATCATGCCAGTCGCCTTTACTTCTCAAGACATTTCTTAGTACCCATTTCAGGCTGGGTTGACCTGGAATTCTTCGTCATTTAAAAAAAAAATCTGCTCTGGTGTAGAATCGAACTGATGAGCCACTAGCCAGCAGATGAGCATCTAGCCACTGTGCTACCACATCTTACTGTTGGTTGGTGGGTTAATTCTATTAAAAAACTATTTTTTAACTTAAGGTCTGATGCACTGATGTCCAGGTCATCTGAGTCTTGAAAAAGGCCTGTATGTATTGGAGTATATTAGCAAAATTAATAGGCAACAGCGTTGACAATATCATGAGCCTGGTCAGATGAGGGTGCGAAGCCTAGTCTTGTCACCTGCTAAATGAGGAAAAGACTGGCCACCTACTCCACCGTACATCCAGGTCTACAAAATGTGGTGGTCCTATCCCACCACAGACTTGTAGCAGGACGCTGCTTCAAGACAACTTTTTAAAAACATATGGAAGTGACATTGGTGAAGACTTTTCTCCTGATTCAGTACCATAATATCCTGGATTTGTTGAAGAACTCTCGTTGCCCTCTCCGAGCTCAGACACCAGTGGGGTGTGCAAGACAGGTACTGGAACTTCACATCTACAGACAACCATAACAGGTCATGATTCTGCCCAACACATACGCAGTGGCTAGCATTAGGCCTGGGTGGCTTTTGTCTCCTCCACGGTTATTTCACTGTCCTCCAACCTCATGCCCAGAGGGAATTGCAAATACTGTTTAATAAGTTTAAGGGCTAGTTGCGTATTCTTATTTTCAAAACTAATTCCTACAAGAAACAAATGAAAATTGTAAACTGATTAGAGAAATTAGATGTAGACAGTCACAATTTTTTGGTCACGTTATGAGAAGAAATACATTGGAGAACTTGGTGATAACCGGCAAGATTGAGGAGAAGAGAACAAGGGGAAGGCAGAGAAGTAAATACCTGGATAGCTTGGCCATGTGATATGGTCGAGACAAGAACACTGAGCTGATCTATGACTCTGGTGATCGAGTGAGATGGTGAAACATGACCGCCCACGCTTATCAGCATGGCACATGATGGATGGATGAATTTTCAAAACTGTTGATGTTATAAGTAAGTAAAGGACCCTATTTACAAGTCTGTATTAGTATTGGTCATATGGTTCTAACCCCATATTTTTATAGTCCAATTGGCACATGAGGGGTGATGTGGTGAAGGGCACCACAATGTGATATAACAATAGAAGGGAAAATGTGTAACCAAGTTAATAAATTCAAAAACCTAGGCAATATCATAACATCAGATGGAAGATGCATGACACAGATTAAGAGCAGAACAGGTCAATTCATGCTACATTTCAGAAAATGAAAAGTATCATGCTGTAAGTGAGTATCATTGAACGTTTAAAAGTAAGTACTGAACATATTGTGCTTTATGGTAGTCAATCGTGGAACATGAATTAACAACTTAGGTAGAGCTTGGAGGCAACAGCAACATGGTTCCTGGGACAAATGTACCTTTGAATTGCCCGAGTATCTAACAACGATTGCCTCTTTTTTTTGTATGCATACGTGTGTGTGTGGTGGTGGGGGGGTGGGGGGGGGGGAGAGAGAGAGAGAGAGAGAGAGAGAGAGCAGAGAGAGAGAGAGAGAGAGAGAGAGAGAGAGAGAGAGAGAGAGAGAGAGAGAGAGAGAGAGAGAGAGAGAGAGAGAGAGAGAGAGAGAGAGAGAGATTAAGTATAATTATGTCTATTTCTTTACATGACATATTCTGTCCCCTTAAAATTTTGTTTTATTTTGTTGTTGGTTTCATATACTAAATTGTGTTTTTAAACTATGCCAATAAACTGGATTAACACAATGTATTTAAACTTATTATTTCTATTTTTCTTTTAAATCACAAAATGTGATCAAACAGGATTAAATATTAAATGTTAGAACTTGGTAAATGTAATTTAGAAGCACAATAAATTCAATACAAGTAAATTCATAAAAGCATTAGAATAGCAAAAGCAGAGGCAATGCCAGAAATTAACTAGGAACTGAAAATTGGAAGGACAACTATCGACCATCAATGGGGAAGACTCCAGAAAGAACATTATAACTAGCTATCAGGGCTTGAATAACCTAAAAAAAAATAACAGTAAGACTTGTATCATTGACTCACTTAAGTTATAATGATACAAGTAGGTCCAAAGGGTTTAAATACAATGTTGTGTTCAATGGCAAGAAAAAGTTGCATCAACAAGGTTTTAGAAGTCAAAAGAAAATTGCATGTTGTATCACAAAGATTGAGCTGTCCTTGAAAGAACATTGCAAGTTGCAATACATAGGTTTGAGTAGTCCTTGAAAGAACATTATAAGTTGCATTACAAAAGTTTTAAGTCTTTGAAAGAATATTACGAGTTCCACAGGTTTTAGAAGTCCCAAGTTGCATCAATAAAGGTTGAGTAGTCCTTGAAAGAACATTACAAGTTAAATCAACAGGTTTGGGTAGTCCCTGAAAGAACATTACGAGTAGCCACTGTAAAGGGTTTGACAATAACCTACATAAGCATAATGGAAGTTTCCCCTCCAAGGACTAGAAAGAACATTATGCACCACCTTAGAGAGTTTGAATAGCCTAATAAAGGATGTTGCAAGTAGCAACAATTATATAATTATATTCTAACACACAATGAATATTATGACCTCTGAAAATTCACACTTGTGTTTACCCACAGGGTGTATGCCATTTGCACACTTTAATCTAATGTGTGTTTAGTTTAGTTTAGTCGACGGATCAACATAATGGCACACGGGTGTAACCCATAAGTGCTCCATTCTACTCCTAACTTAAGCCTGAGTCCAGTTGAATCTCAACTCTGTAGCACCTACGAGGATCCTGAAATACTTTAGGTAGATTTATAACTCAAAATTTTTCCCGGGCAGCACCGTTAGGCTACTCTTTTGCGATTTCCAACTGTCAAGGGATTTTTTTACGTGCGCAACAATACACACAGGCGTCCAATCTCACTACCCAGAGACTAGGGGAAATTCTGTTACTAGAAGTCCACATGAAAAAATCCCGACCATCACCGGGGCTTGAACCCATGACCTCCAGCGCTCGAATGGCAATATAATAATTAAATTTGCTGGAAGCAGTCTCCTGTTATTGGTCTGTGATGTGACAGGGTCATCATATTTTGTATGCCTGAATGGACAGAGCTATAGTTGGCCAGTCTTTCCCTCACTTAGCGAGACAATGAACGCAAGGTCAAACTCTTGTCCGACCCAGCTCATGATATCAACGCAGCTCCTTATCAACTACACTAAAGTTCCTGCTATTGTAATATATTACCGTTACAAGTTCTTCCAGTTAGTCAAGTCTTCACCTTTACTTATTCTGCAGCTATTGCTGACAACAGGGAGCAAGGAAGACTTGAACAACTAACACATCTGTTGGGGTACCCCAAAGACAAAGGGATGAGATTACTAGATAGAAGACTATCATACCAGAAGCGAACACATTCTGACCTTCAAATCACCAGGATTTTTGGAGATTTAATTTATTCACACATTTCAACCAGCTGTGTCTTTAATTTATACCAGCAGCTTGTCAAACTTTAAACACAAGTTTTTTCCTTATTATAATTTTAATATGTGCCAAAGTTACTGGTTATAAATTTCATGATTTTTCAGGAAAAGAAACTTAGTATTGCCTGTGGCTTATGACAGTTCATAAGTTAAACAGCTAAGTGATGGCTATAACTAATAGTGTGATTTATTAGGAGACCACTTCTGGGGTGTCATCAACAGAGCTACAGTGCTTATGCTTTTGTCAGGTGGTTAGCCATTCTATAGACAGAGATTGTGCTGGATGGGATCAAACCTAGTGCAATGAAGTTGGTCTTCTTGCCTTTTAACCCATTTTTGAAACGGGACAATCTAATTTTCATTTTGTCAAGTGACTGTTGCGATAGTTACAGACTACATTAAATAGAACAACAGTTATCACTACCACAGAACAGCCCCACATAGACTACACACCATACAGCCAATACCAAAGCCATGGGGATACAACATTCACGACAGCAAGCTGTTAGGTCAGATTATTCACTACACACCGTACAACAAATACTAAAGCCAGGGGGAATACAACACTCACTACAGCAAGCTATTAGGTAAGATTACTAACTATGGACAAGGATAGGTTACTTCCAGCCACTAACACACAACACACAGTGGTTAGATTACAACATCACATGAAGAACTGTTCCTATCATCAGCTTAACTAACTCAGGTTGCCCTTGTGTTAGTCTGGTGCTGTATTCCCTTGTTGAATCACCAGAAAACTAGATGTAGATAGTGAGCTATACTAGAACACTATTGCAAAAACAAAATGGAAGTTGCTGCTAAAGCCTTCATCAGCACAGAATAAACAAACACAAACACTATTCTATTCCCTTGGTGGAGATTTAATGCACATTTCTGGGTTTTGAACACAATGTGGCTTTTGTTAACTAAGTTTTATAAAGCACACACAATGTGGCTTTTGTTAACTAAGTTTGATAAAGCACACACAATGTAACTTTTATTAACTAAGTCAAAAAGCAAACACAATGTGGCTTCTGTTAACCAAGTTTTATCAAGTACAAACAATGTGGCTTTTGTTAACCAAGTTTTATCAAGTACATACAATGTGGCTTTTGTTAACCAAATTTTATAAAGCACACACATAACAGTGCTACAGAAAACACCTGTGTTATATGAGTGAGCTGTGGCTGAGAGATTAGAGGTCAGCCTCAGGCTCAGCAGGTATTGGTTCGATCTCAGACCAGGGCTAGGAATATCTCCAAGAGTTGAGTCAAGGACAGCCATCACAGCACTCAGGACAATTCCCACGCCCGCTCCATTCTCATTTTCAACAACCAGTGAAAATTCCCAGTACTAATGGTACCAGTTGCAGTTGAATTATGTGTCAGTCAGGCCTTTCTTCAAAGTACTGAGTATCGGCCAGATCCTCTGGTCACTCCCTGCCGCAACATTCACTCCAGGCTATAATGACTTATCTGTTCTTCCACACTATATACTTGACCCCAAAAGGCCCTGACCACATCTGCCTGACCATGCACCAACACCACACCCATCGGTGCAGCTCCAGCCAATCTGTCTGCCTGCTCATTTCCCAACACACCAGCTTCACATGTCAAACATCTACATATATCACATGTCACCACACTAAGCCCATTCTATTAATTAAAAGAAAACCTTAAGGTGCACCAATATTCCACAAAGGGGTGTAGAACCATTTTCCCAAGATATATTGGTCTGTAAATTATATCTCACGCCCCTCTGTTGCGTAGTGAGAATGGATGCCCAGCCTTCACAACATGCAGTTTGTGCACATTAAAATCTCTACAATAGGTAGAAATATAAAGTGCTGGCCATAAGGCTTCTGCTCAGGAAATATTATTAGGAAAGAAAAGTCTACTAACTGGCAGACAGAGTCCACTACCTTGGATTGAATCTGTCTAGAGGAAGCAAACCTTTACACAAAATGCATGCTGAGGTCCACCACAGTGACCTTTGAGGTGCATAATTATGTGTGACACACTTCCCTCAAAATAGAAATGAAGAAAGTATGTTTTTTGCTAAAACATGATCTCTATTTCTTCACTATTTCCCAAGGGACTATTCCTTCTCTTAAATGTATCTCACAATTGCTTGGCTGTTGAGTCAATATTCTCTTACTGTTGAGTCACTATTAATTAGCTACTGACTTATTATTCCTCTAATATTTTGGTGCCATTATTTCTCCATTACTTGTCATTTGTTAAACCTTCATTAATTTGAGGTTGCTAGTTCTTCACTTTCAGTAGTTCAATATACTGGAATAGCTATTCCACTATTTTTAGTTTGATTTCAGGAGTAACTATTCCTTCATTATTTCTAGTTGAATATACTGAAGTCATTATTCCTTCACTATTACCCGCTCAAAGTATTGGAATTACTACTCTATTATTACTAGTAGTAATGGAAATTGCCTCAACTATTACTAGTTCAATGTAATGGAATTATTACTCCATTATTTATAGTTAAAAATACTGGTGCAGCAAAACCTTCACTATTATTATTTTAAAATTCAGAATGACTATTCCTGCACTATTTCTAGTTCAATATATTGGAGTGGCTATTCCTGCACTATTTCTAGTTCAATATACTGTAGTATATACATCATAAAAATCATAATAGGGGACTTCAATGCAAAAGTAGGAAATCAAGGTGATAGATACACAGTAGGAAACTATGGTTTAGGAGAGAGAAATGAAAGAGGATACAGACTCATAGAGTGGGCAAAAGAACAGGAAATGATTGTAGGAAACAAATGGTTTAAGCAACACCCTAGAAGATTATGGACATGGAGGAGTCCTGATAACAGGATTAGAAACCAGATTGACTACATTCTGATTAGCAGAAGATTTAGAAACGCGTTAACAATAGCAAAACCAGTTCCCAGTGCTGATTGATATAGTGACCACAGATAACTTACAGGAACATTGAGGATAAAGTTGAAGAAAGTCAAGTATATAACAGGAAACACTAAATATGATTTGTGTACACTGAGTAATGACAAGGAAATACAAAACAAATTCAACATAGAAGTACAGAACAGATTTGATATATTGTCTGATCTAGAGATCCTATTCCAGGATGTGGATGATCAATGGGAAATGTTGAAGAATTCAATCAGTTTGGCTGCAGAAAAACTATTCCAAAATTAAAGAAAGTGGGTCGTAAGAAATGGATGACAGAAGAAATTATACACCTAATGGAAACAAGACTCAACAAAAATAATCCTGCCAAATATGAAGAAATTCACAGACAAGTCAGAATATTATGTAAGGAGGCAAAAGAAGCATGGCTTGAGGAAAAGTGCTTAGAAATTGAAAAACAACACAACAGTCAAAGTACCAAATTAGTGCACAAAAGAATTCAGGAACTTACTAATAAAAGAACAAGCACATCAACAGGCTGTCTAAAAACTAAAGATAGCAAAATCATAATAGAAAAAGATCAGATTATACATGTATGGACAGATTATGTGAAAAACTTTTATGATGATAACAGAGAGGAACAGTATGATATTCAATTTAATAATGAAGGACCGCCAATTTTGAAGATGGAGGTTCGAAATGTTCTTAAGCATATGAAAGCTGGCAAGGCCCCCAGTGTAGATAACATCACAACAGAAATGATGAAAACTTTACAAAAATATGGATTAAATCAAGTCACCAGACTGCTGAACACATTATATGATACTGGAGCTATACCTTCTAAATTATGTAACTCTGTATTTATTGCAATCCCAAAGAAATCAGGAGCCTTGGAATGTGATCAACATAGAACAATTAGTATAATGAGTCACATCACAAAGATTTTGCTACGAATTATCATGCAAAGAGTGAGGAAGAAATTACAACCTGAAATAGGGGAAGAACAATGTGGGTTTGTGGAAGGAAAGGGTACAGTAAATGCTGTGTATATGCTGCGAATAATTATTGAACATGCTATAGAAGTAAACAAGCATATACATCTTTGCTTTATTGAGGATGGTGGTATATACATTCACTCACGCTCAGATGGCGGCCTCTACAATGCTCAGAGATTGAAGGCCAAAACCAAAATTAGGAGGGTACTGATCAGAGAGTTAGTTGCTTTTTGCAGATGATGCTGCAGTCACGACCCACTCTGAGGACGAATTGCAATGTCTACTATCTGCATTCTCCAATGGTTGATCTGAATTTGGTTTAACAATTAGCAAAAAGAAGACACAGGTTATGTCACAAGGTGCACATGGGGTACCATCAATCTTTATTGACGACGCTGAACTAGAGATGGTAGACCATTTTACATATCTAGGATCAGTGGTAAATAGCAAATTATCCCTAGATCAGGAAATCAACATCCGGATTGGTAAGGCAGCAACAACAATGGACAGGTTAAGAAAAAGTCTGGGAGAACAGGAAACTCACTGCCAAAACAAAATTCCTTGTCTATCAAGCCTGTGTCCTTAGTACTCTTCTTTATGGCAGTGAAACCTGGACAACTTACTCACACCAAGAGAAACGTTTAAACAGCTTTCATATGCGGTGTCTGCGAAGAATTCTTGGTGTTAAGTGGCAAGACAAAATCACAAATACTGAAGTATTGGAAAGATCAGGTTGTGTGACGGTTTATTCCATGCTTAGTCTTCGTAGACTTAGATGGATAGGACATCTTAGGAGGATGGATGATGGTAGAATACCAAAGGTAATCTTTTTTGATGAATTACAGATGGGTAAGAGATCTCAGAGTCGGCCTCTACTACGATACAAAGATGTGTGTAAGCGGGACATGATTGATACAGGCATTGATAATGCACACTAGAAGCAAGTCAACGCTGAACGTGTTGCATGGAGGGCAAACATCAGAAATGGAATAAAGCAAAGGAGAAAATTATTGCAGATAAGTCAAACACCGAGTATGTGAGACGTAAGATGGTGCATGATGGTGGAAATGACCATGTGTTCACATGCACCCACTGTGAACGAACATTTACAGCGCGAATTGGCCTTATCAGTCACATTCGCTACCGCCATAGGTAAAAGTTATTATGCCTTTTTAAAGCACAAACTATCGTCTGTCAAGACGGCAAGGTACCAATGAATTTATTGACTACACAAAGGCTTTTGATAGAGTTAGACATGTCAACATGGTGGATATGCTTGCAGATCTACAAATTGATGGGAAAGACATCAGACTTATAAAATACATATACTGGAAACAACAAGCTGCCATAAGGAATGATAATGAAGTCGGACAATATCAGCCTATTAAGAGAGGTGTTAGGCAGGGATGTGCAATGTCTCCAGATCTTTTTTCCCTGTACAGTGAAAATATTTTAAGAAATGTAGAAGATATAAATGGAATCAGCATTGGAGGACACAACATGAATAACATTAGATATGCAGATGATACAGTATTGATTGCAGACAATGCGCAGGATCTGCAACAATTAGTAGATGCAGTTGTTGTACACAGTGAGCAACTGGGGTTAGAATTAAATTGTAAAAAGACACAGTTATGGTCGTCACTAGAAAGAACGAAGTACACAATTTAATAGAACGAAGTACCACAATTTAATATACAAGTAAATTGGAATATTCTTCAACAAGTGAATCGGTATAATTATCTCGGAACAGTCATAACATCTGATGGGAGATGCCTTGAAGAGATTAGAACAAGAATCGCCATGGCGAAAGTAGCCTTTAGCAAGATGAAAAACATTCTGACCAATAAAAAGATGTCAATTGAAACGAGAAAGAGTGTTGAGGGGATACATAGAGCCTGTTCTTTTGTATGGATGTGAAACTTGGACAATGAGTAGTCAAGCTGAAAAACATCTGATGGCTGCAGAAATTTGGTTTCTGAGGAAAATGCAAAGAATACCATGGACAGACAGAAAAACCAATGAACAAGTACTACAGGAGACAAATGAAAATCGTAAATTGATTAGAGAAATTAGACGTAGACGGTCAAAATTATTTGGACATGTTATGAGAAAAAATCGATTAGAGAACTTGGTGACAACTGGCAAGATCGAAGGGAACAGACCAAGGGGAAGACCGAGAAGTAAATACCTGGATGGCTTGGCAACATAGCATGGTCGAGACAGGAACACTGAGCTGATCCACGACTCTGGTGATCGAGTGAAATGGCCAGTCATGACCGCCCACGCTTTCCGGCATGGCACATGATTGATTGATTGATACTCTAGTTGCTATTCCTGTACTATTTCTAGTTCAATATACTGGAGTTCCTACTCCTGCACTATTTCTAGTTTAATATATTGAAGTGGCTATTCCTGCACTATTTCTACTTCAATATCATGGAATTACTACTCCATTATTTCTAGTTCAAAATACTGAAGTTGCAATACCTTCACTATTATTATTTCAAAATTCAGAATGACAATTCCTTCATTATTTCTAGTTCAATATATTGGAGTGGCTATTCCTGCACTATTAAATAAATGTTGCATTCCTTTCCAGGATGTTGCAATCAACCCCAGGTTGATTTTCTAGACCACATTATGATTAGTAGTTTGCCACAGCTTACTTAACAAGAGGTCAACACTGAAGACCAACTTAACGCCGGTGTAGGGATTGAACCGCCTCCCTCGCCAACAGTGAATCAGATAAGTGGGGGTACTCTTATTCTTTCTACCATGTTGACATTTTTCACTATTATTAGTTCAAAATACAGAAACCAGTATTCCTTTACTATTTCTAATTTCAATATATCAAGCTGCTATTCCTTCACTATTTCTATTTCAATACACTGGAGTCGCTGTTCTTTCACTATTTCTACTTCAATATACTTGAGTCGTTATTTCTTCACTATTATTAGTCCACAATTCAGGAATCAATATTCTGTCACTATTTCTAGTTCAATATACAGAGTTGCTATTTCTTCACTAATTCTAGTTTGTGTACCAGAGTCACTATTTGTTCAAAATTTGGGAATCATTATTCCTTCACCATTTCTATTTTAATATACTGGAGTTGCTATTCCTTCACTATTATTAGTTCAAAATTCAGGAATCATTATTCCTTCATTACTAGTTCAATATACTACAGTCACAATTCCTTCAAGGCTTCTGAATGTGCCCATATAAAAACTGTATACCAAACACAAGGATAAATGAGTGACCAAACTTCCAATGGCCATAAGCAAAAACAAGAAAATATTTCATTTCACACCCCCATTATTTCACTCATATATGCAAATTATTTATGCCAAGTGTAATCCAACTATTACTAACGTAAAAAACATAATAATTTACCCATGTAAATAAATCAAAACTTGCTCCATGTGAGCTAAGTGACTACTTACCAAAATGATAAAGTTCATTCTTTATTCACACAGGTAAACTATGTTAATAAGTTAAAACGTTAGTTGCATATCCTTTACAGGACGCTGCAGTCAACACCAGCATTTTTTGCTGGTGGCTAAGTAATTATTTACCAATAATGAAAAAGGTCATTCTTTATTCACACAGGTAAACTCCCTGGCCTAGGGGTTAACGTCTCTGTAATCCCGTATATTCTCATGAGTAACATAACATGCGCGAGAATCGGTAGTGGTTCTCGTCGCGTTGGTAACTTATGGGGTATGTGAGCCGGTCGCTCAGAAAGCAATGGCAAACTACTGAGCGTAATCTTGCCTAGTACATCAACAGCAGCTGAAAAATGCTGATGTTGAATGCAACGTCCTGTAAGGGATATGCAAACAAAACAACGAAAACTCCATTTTGGCTAAGTAATTGTTTACCAGATTATTCAAAATAAAGATATACTAGTTATTTATCTCCCTATTAGGTAAAACCATTATTTATTAACATAGACCAGGTATTTATATACCCATGTGGGGAAAACAATTATTTAACAAGGCATACACAATACTTAC
The DNA here is from genome assembly GCA_963921405.1 of Cepaea hortensis. NCBI lineage: Eukaryota > Metazoa > Mollusca > Gastropoda > Stylommatophora > Helicidae > Cepaea > Cepaea hortensis. The sequence continues at coordinate 44,061,571 of OY992888.1, forward strand.
TCTTATAAATACTCTACAAGGGTAACTATCAAGAATGTATCAGGAACAGGACCATTATTTAAACTTTGGATACTGTCTGCCCAAGAAAAATATTTACAAACTGAAGCATGCACATGTGTTCAAGCGATTTTCTATGTAAACAAATTAATGAATGTGAAAGTAAAGGTATTTTCTGGATACAATAACAGAAAATGTCTGTTGAAAAGGAACAGTGTTGCATTATGGCTTTATGTTTTTGAAGACTCAAATGCTATGTTGCACAACATCACTGCATGCTGGGCACTGCCATGCGTGCTCAATCCTCCAGTGCAGCACCATCTGCCCAATGTGCCTTCAGGTGTGTCAAAGGGTCCTTTACTTTTATTTACAGGGAATGGTTGACCCAAAGAGAAAAAGATGTTAGTAATTAGTAGAACTGCACAATACACATATAGAGCAAAAAGCCTGTGTCTAGTACACAGGGTGACTTGTGGTCAAAACAACAGTAATGGCACATATAGACTAGAAAATAGATACCTCTCTCTTGCTTAACATTACTTTTGGAACATCGGACTATCACATACAGAAGATAAACAATGCAGTAAATCACACAAATATATGTACACATGATTTCAAGCAACATGGAAGCATTAAGGGGCTTTAAGCAGTGACTATGTAATGCATTCTTATCTCCCCCCTGAACACCTGCTCAAGGGCGGATTAAGGAACTTATTGGTTTGGGACATGCAATATTGTGGCACAACCACAATCAATTCATTCATGAACAGGGTGGGTTGATGGGTGAGAGTGGCCACATGTAAAAAAGCACATCAACCAAATAACAGACAACACACAAGGTGTACTCAAAATTCTTGAGAAATTTACACTTTAAGAACTTCATATAAATATTATACATTTATAAATGACATCATTTTAAGACTGAACTACTGCATTTTACTGTTATATGCACATGGAACATCAACAATAAAGACTGCCCACATGTAAAAAAAAAAAAAAAAGCATAGCAACCAAATAACAGACAACACACAAGGTGTCCTCAAAGTTCTTGAGAAATGTACACTTTAAGAACTTCATATATTACACATTATTTTAAGACTGAAATGCTGCATTTCATTGTTATCTATCAATCAATCAACAATAAGCAGTAGAGTTGAGAAACACCTAATGGCAGTGGAAATGTGGTTCTGGGAAAAAATGCAAAGAATAGCATGGATGGACAGAAAATCAACAGGCAAGTCCCACAACAAACAAATGAAAACCAATTAATAAATTTTAGAAATTAGACTTAGGATTTTTGGGGGCATGTTATGAGGAGAAATAAACTGGAAAACTTTGTGACCATGTGAGATGGTAAACCTTGATAGCCACAACTGATAGGTAAGGCATGTAAAATAGATACCTGGAACTTTTGTGTGTGGATGAACACATGAAGAGAGAGAGAGAGAAGAGAGAGAGAGAGAGAGAGAGAGAGAGAGAGAGAGAGAGAGAGAGAGAGAGAGAGAGAGAGAGAGAGTGTGTGTATGTGTGTGTGTGTGTGTGTGTGTGCACGTGCGTGTGTGCGTGTGCAGGTAGTCTGTTAACTATAATAGTAAAAACAGGTAAAGGTAGTCTGTGAAATATAATAGTAAAAACAGGTAGAGGTAGTCTGTTAACTATAATAGTAAAAACAGGTACAGGTAGTCTGTTAACTATAATAGTAAAAACAGGTACAGGTAGTCTGTTAACTATAATATTAAAAACAGGTAGAGGTAGTCTGTTAACTATAATATAAAAAACAGGTAAAGGTAGTCTGTTAACTATAATATTAAAAACAGGTGAAGGTAGTCTGTTAACTATAATATAAAAAACAGGTAAAGGTAGTCTGTTAACTATAATATAAAAAACAGGTAAATGTAGTCTGTTAACTATAATATTAAAAACAGGTGAAGGTAGTCTGTTAACTATAATATTAAAAACAGGTAGATATATTTCCCTAACTTGCAAACTTCTTCTTCTGCCTGTCATCTCCCAATGGAGAATAGGCAATCATGCAACCTATCCCAAACCTTTTCTAGACTTGTTCAAGATTGGTTGGATTTTGCAGCTAGTCTTACAGGGAATGAGGTAAGCAGGCTCATGCAACTCTCCTTAGTTGCTTTTTATGGCATGCATTATGGCCCCCGGTAATACAGGGCAAACTTTCACATGAGATTTCTTCTTTTTTCCCCCCAAATTTATCCAAGAAGGCTCCCCAATAAATTAGGGAGATGTGTGATATCATTAGTCACCAATGGTTCTTGAAACAAATAACCAACCCTATGCTATTATTTAACCTGGGTACCTTATAAGTCTGTTATGGGCAACATAACTTCAGAGCAACACCTCTTCATGATTAAAAGTTAATTACTTTCATGGCTTTCAAAACTCTACTGACATTATCAGTGGTAATAAAAGGTAGATTTAAAACAAACAATGTATAACCAGGGCACAATGAAGCAAACAGTACAACAGAAGTTACATCCTCATGAATACTTGGAAGTAAACAACAAAGAAAAGGGCCCTTTTCCACACCTTGAAGTACACTGGGTATTTATTAGCCCCAATAGTGACCTCCTGGCCTTTAAGAGTTCATGGTCCCTATTTTTTTAAGCCCAAGTGGCACATGATGTAGCCAATATAACACTGACCACCCTTTACTTCCCAGAATATTTCCTGGTACTCATTTTATAATGGGTTGACCTGAGAGCTCAGGTCAGTTTTTAAAAATCCCCGCTTTGATAGGTCCAAACACACGACCACTGGACCAGCAGGAAAGTATGCTAGCCACTGCACCACCACAGCTGACATGCTTGGAAATATAGGCATTAATAGTGGCCTGCTAGCCTTTAAGAGTTCATACATAAAATACTCCATACATAACAAAGATACAATCATAAAGATAATGTTAATAACAACTTTTAAAAGTTAGCTGCATATCCTTTACAGGATGTCACAGTCAACGCCAGCATTTCTTTGCTGTTGTGACCTCTTGGCAAGTTTACATTCAGTAATAACAACTTAGCAACACACATATTCACTAACATAAAACTACAAAGCAGAAGAACTATACATAAACCTTCCAACTTCATATCATGAAGATAATCCTCCATAAACATAAATCATTTGTTGGAAAATAAAAAGATATTAAGAAATCTCATTTCTGAAAACTGCACATAGATAAATGTCCTAATTATAGCTATTATATTATTACATTCAATAAGGTAAGAAAACAAATCACTTGCAACCTTAAAATCATGTGAATTTAAATTTCTAATCCTACATTTACATCGATGATCACTTCTAATCTTACAGTATTAACACCAACCTCTATCAAACATTCACATGAACGATCACTTCTAATCCTACATTATTAACAACAACCTCTATCAAACAATCACACAAATAATCACTTTTAATCCTACAGTATTAACACCAACCTCTATCAAACATTCACATGAATGATAACTTCTAATCCTACAGTATTAACAACAATCTCTATCAAACATTCACATGAATGATCACCTCTAATCCTACAGTATTAACAACAACCTTTATCAAACATTCACATGAATAATAACTTCTAATCCTACAGTATTAACAACAATCTCTATCAAACATTCACATGAATGATCAATTCAAATCCTACAGTACTAACAACAACCACTATCAAACATTCACGTCAATGATAACTTTTCTACAGCATTATAAACAACCCCTATCAAACATTCTCATGAATGATCACTTGGAACCCTACTGTAATACAAACGTACATGAAATGAGTTAGGCTGTGGCAAAGTTGAATTGCGTAAGTGTAAATAAATTGTAAAAACAATAAAGTGACGGGCAACTGTACAACATATAATAACAATTTTAAAAAAGAGGATGTTGTGGAAACAAGCCTTCATCAGGGAACAACAAGTAAATGTAACAACACAAACAATGGTAATAACAATGCAGCAACTACATTAAGGCATAATATTGTGGAATCATGTGAAATAAAATGCCCTGTTTCATATTGGCAGTTTCTGAGTTAAGTACCACATATAGTACTTCATTCTGCTTATTTTGATTTCACAAGATCCCATAATGTTATGTCTTAATGTAGCCACTGCAGTGTCATTTCCATCGTTTGTGCGGTGTTATATTTCCTTGTTGATATTTGATGATGAATGCCTGTCACCACAATCTACTTTTTTTTTTGGGGGGGGGGGGGGGGGGGGGGGGGGAGAGAGAGAGAGAGAGAGAGAGAGAGAGAGAGAGAGAGAGAGAGAGAGAGAGAGAGAGAGAGAGAGAGAGAGAGAGAACAGTATTTTGTATGTATGTGAGCACTAGTATATGCATGCACTTTCAGTGAGATCATGGGATGTAAATGACCTTTCATTAGACCTCAAGGTACTTCAATTTTAATTCACCGCAAACAAAGGGAATTCCAGGGCACACGTCATATCCTGGAGTCCCCATATTCGCGCTGTATCTCGGTGTGCATGACCTTGACCGGAATAACGTCGGTGTGCAGCAAATGGTTTAGTTATGTGAGTTGACCTGAATATTTCAGTGGTTGTATACTCTTGTGCACACTTAGGGGCTGTTATTGTGTGCTAATTTGTGACCCTGAAAAGGGCCCGTTCCGGTTAGGGTTAGGGTTTGGGTTAGGGTTAGGGTTACACACACTGTGTTATCGTTCGTCGCTCCTTTTTCGCGCCATGACACGCACTGAAAAAAACTTTAATTGAACGGAGATCCCCCGCCAGTGCTATATATAGCAGCTAACTACGCTATATATAGCTGCTAAAGCTAAATATAGCCTCGTGACGTCTGTTGCGGTGAATTAAAATTGAAGTACCGACCTCAAAATTAATAAACCTACTTAATGTAGTAGGTGTGCAAGTTAATGAGTGATTGATACAGTGTAAGTAACCTGTGTGAGGGAGTAAGTCAGTTAGAAAAACAGTCAGCAAGTGTGCATGCAAATATTTAAAATATTCTCAGCCTGTAAGTGTTGCCCATACATGAATATGTGTGCCTGTGTGTGTATGTGTGTGTTAATAAGTAATAGAGAAAGACTGTTTGCATGAGTTAATAAGTAAAGGAGAAAGACTGTAATCAAGACATACAGTGAGGAAAATCAGATGGACTGTATGGAGACAAGCATGCATTGTTTGAAAGTGTATGTGTGTAGGTGTATATATAAGAGACAGCAATGACAATTATCTTTACGTGCAAATGTGCAGGTGTAACAGATGACTGGTACCATACAACGAATAGTGTAACATATAATACAATGAAGACAAGGGGAATATATGTGCTGACACTCATTATCAAGAAAACCAAGCCATGGCAGGACTGATTATAAAGCAGCAGATCTGATCAATCTCCAGACCAGCACCAAATGCAACTACAACAAGCAACTCAAGCAGCAAGAGCACCAAACAACTAAACACAAACAACAGTAGATTCCTTACCTGACGATAAGACAAAATGGGGTCGTTTAGCAAGTCACTGGTAAACAGCTTCTCTGGATTGCGAAGGAATTTCTCACGAACCCAGTCCTGGCGACAAATTTCAGAAAGAGCTCTCTTGGCAAATTCACTAAGGCTCCCACTTCCCAGCCCATCCTTACCACTTTGTCCTCCGGAGCTGGCACTGAGAGTACAACAAGATTGCATAGACGGTCGATTAAATTATTGACAGTAATTAATCAATAAAGAATGTAAGTAAAACAAATATAGCAGGCACATTAGTGTAACTATTAGGAGGCTATGCTGATGGTATCACGAGGTCGGTTGGACAAGGGTTCGACGTCCATCTTCCTTTAAGAAAGGGAAAGACTAGCCGTCTATTTCTCCATGCATTCAGACATACAAAGTGTGATGGTTATAACACAACTGATCCATAGCAGGTTCCTGTTTTGGTACTTGCTGATCTTGAAGTTAAACCAATAATGAAACAGTAGTCAAATGAATAAAATATGGGGTTAATATCATACACTCAATACGCCTTACGGCAGGGGTGGCCAACCTTTTCAGCAGGCGGGCCAAATTTCAGAAATATTTCCTGCTGGGCCACTCACCTAACTTTTTTTTTTTTTTAAATTAAATTAAGCAAGCAAGCTTACTACAGCCTCGACCACATCGTTGCTTCCCACTTCGCGGGTCGCAATATGACTCCCAGCGGGCCGCATGCGGCCCGTGGGCCTCGTGTTGGCCATGAATGAAAAGGGGCCCTTTACTGTATGGTTTTCATTATATAAATATTTGCATGTACAATTAATAAGTGTCTGCTGATATTGGTGCCCTTCAAGGAAGACAAAAATAGTAACACTGTAACCGACCATGTATGTCATCAGATGGTTGGCATGGGTTGATTACCCCATCCTGAAGAATACTCTAGCCTCAACATCCAACCATCCATCAAAAAGTATAAAGAAAAGGAAAGAAAAATTACTCAGCTAACCATGAAGAAAGGAGGTTCATCGCCTAGAAGAAGTATGATGTGATGTGGAGAAAACTGTAAGAAATCTGGATTGCTGACTTACTTTCTTTCACCTATGAAAACTCTTCAGAATTGGTACCTGGAATGTTAGAATTAAGTTTGAATTGTGAAAGACAGTACAAGTATCAGGGAAAATGGAAACTAAGATTAGTATTTTGTGATTTTGCGAAGCAAGATGTAGTGGAACAGGTAAAGCTTTTAGACACAGATGAGACAGTGTTATTCTTAGTTCAGACAGACAAGTTTTAAAAGTCTGTATTACTTCTTGAATGCTGAGATAAGTATTCTTTTGTTTTATGTTTTTAGTTTTGTTTTTCTTGTTCACCAATACATTCTTCAGTCGATATGTCTTGTCTGCATCTGCATGTCCTTTCTCTTTTGTTGAGCTTCCTAGTTATATTTTGTGTTTTTATTCAGATTCAGTATCAGCTTGGCAACATCCAACCTCCTTTATCAATACCAACGATGCCAGATAAATGGAACTTTTCATATGGAACAAAGCAGTGGCTTATTGCATTGCATTGCATTGGCACCTTTCCGTCTTGACAGACGATAGTTTGGTACATTGTGCTTCAAAAAGGCTTAATAACTACGATCCATGGCAGTGTCGAGTGTGGCTGGTAAGGCCAATTCTTGCTGCAAATGTTTGCCCACAGTAGGTGCATGTGAAAACATGGTCACTTCCACCATTTTGCACCATCTTACGTCTCTCACGCTCTGTGTGTGCTTTATCTGCAATCATTTTCTCCTTTGTCTTTATTCCATTTCTGATAGTTGCCCTCCATGCAACACGTTCAGCGGCGACATGCTCCCAATGTGCATTATCAATGCCTGTATCAATCATGTCCCGCTTACACACATCTTTGTATCGTAGTAGAGGCCGACCCTGAGATCTCCTACCCGTCTGTAATTCACCAAAAAAGATGTCCTTTGGTATTCTACCATCATTCATCCTCCTAACGTGTCCTATCCATCTAAGTCTACGAAGACTGAGCATGGAATACACCGTCACACAACCTGATCTTTCCAATACTTCAGTATTTGTGATTTTGTCTTGCCACTTAATACCAAGTATTCTTCGCAGACACCGCATATGAAAGCTGTTTAAACGTATCTCTTGGCGTGAGGAAGTTGTCCAGGTTTCACTGCCATAAAGAAGAGTGCTAAGGACACAGGCTTGGTAGACGAGGACTTTTGTTTTGGCAGTAAGCTTCCTGTTCTCCCAGACTCTTTTTGCTAACATGTTCATTGTTGTTGTTACCTTGCCAATCCTGATGTTGATTTCCTGATCGAGGGATAATTTGCTATTTATCTCTGATCCTAGATATGTAATATGGTCTACTATCTCAAGTTCGGCGTCGTCAATAAAGATTGATGGTACACCATGTGCACCTTGTGACATAATCTGTGTCTTCTTTTTGTTAATTGTTAAACCAAATTCAGAACAAGCATTGGAGAATGCAGATAGTAGATGTTGTAATTCTTCCTCAGAGTGGGTCGTAATCGCAGCATCATCCGCAAAAAGCAACTCTCTGATTAGTACCTGCTAATTTTGGTCTTGGCCTTCAATCTCTGAGCATTATAGAGGCCACCATCTGAGCGTGAGTGAATGTATATACCGTCATCCTGATCACGAAAGGCATATTTCAGTAGAAGTGAAAAGTATATCCCAAAGAGGGTGGGGGATAGTACACAACCTTGCTTAACTCCACTCTTGATTTCAAACTCTTCTGAAGTTGAGCCATCAAACTTGATTATACCCTTCATGCCTGTGTGGAACGATTCCACAATGGACAGAAGAGTTGGTGGGCAGCCAATCTTCTTTAGTGCTTTGAACAGACCCTCATGACTGACCAAATCGAATGCCTTTGTGAGGTCAATGAAGGCAATAAACAGTGGCTGATTTTGTTCCCGGCATTTTTCTTGCATCTGTCGCAATGAGAATATCATATCAATGGTAGACCGGTTCTGACGGAAGCCGCACTGTGATTCGGGGTAGACTTGATCTCCCAGGACTTGAAGTCTGTGCAGGACAATTCTGGCAAATACTTTCCCAACAATACACAGAAGTGAGATACCCCTATAGTTGTTACAGTCGCTCCGATCTCCCTTGTTTTGTACAGCGTTATGATGTTTGAATCTTTGAAATCCTGTGGGACTTGTCCTTCTCGCCAGCATAGCTCTATTAGCTGGTGGATCTGTAGAGCAAGTGTGTCTTGCCCACTCCTGATTACCTCTATTGGAATCCCATCCTTACCTGGAGCCTTGCCAGATGCAAGCTCATTTATAGCACACTTAACTTCTGTTATAGTGGGAAGTGTGTCCAGGTGGTCAAGAGTTGACAGGGCCTCTATGGCGTTGAGGGCATCATCCGCTAGCTTGGTCTCACTTGAGTAAAGCTCTAAATAGTGCTCGACCCATCTATCCATCTGCTGTTTCTTATCAGTGATGATTTCTCCAGTCAAGGTTTTCAACGGTGCACTTCTTTTGATTATTGGACCACAGGCTTTCTTTATCCCTTCATACATGCTTAAGATGTTTCCCTTATCACTTGCGATTTGAATGGACTCACATAACTTGATCCAATAGTCATTCGCATACTGCCTGGCAGCCTTTTGTACATCCTTCCTCGCTTGCTTCAGCTCACTCAGAGTGTTACGCGTTGGTCTTTCCTTGTTTCTTAAGAGAGCTATCTTCTTTTTATCAATCAAGGGCTGGAGTATCTGGCTGTTTGCCGCAAACCAGTCCTGCCTCTTATGATCCACAGTGCCGTAAACCCCTACTGCTGTTTTATAAATAGTTTCCTTAAGTTTACTCCATTTATCATTTACTATACAATTTTCTGATGTATCATTGAAAGCGTCTTCAAGTTGCTGTTGAAATTCAAAGCACTTTCCAGGATCGTGAGTGTTAGTAATATTAATCCTGGGGCTAGATTTGTGGCTTTATTAACCCTTACATATATCACTATATGGCACTGGGCCAAAAGGTATAAGTTGCTGAATCTATAACAAGACTAGATCAGAAAGCTTCATAACCCACCCCTGGACTAATTAACTAAGAGATCACAACACAGCAAATCTAGCCATATCACATACACACATGAGTACCTCAACATGGCTTCCATCTCATCATCATTATCCAGGTGTCGCAGCAAATTAGCAAAGAACATTCCGGTCTTATCCTTGGAGCTACCTGAACCCCCTTTGCTGGAGGAATCATCATTCGACTCATCAGCTGGAACCAAACAAGCAAATCTTTACGACCTGTTGATGACTGTAAGTGTTTTAGATATCAAAGTGCCCAAATAATGCTGGATTAGCAACGACACCAACAAGATACCCATAAGTAAGATTTTAACAAGGTGAAACTTAAAACCAACTTCAATGTGTTTAACAATAATGAATGACGAGTTGTTTACACTACATGAAATGTATACCAACTGTCAGGTTTAATTAAGCTCAATGAGTTGTTTATGTCAGAGTTTACACAAATTACCAGTGTTAAGCACAATGAGTTGTTTATATTAAAGTTTATACCAACTACCAGTATTAAGCACAATAAGTTGTTTACACTTCAATTTATACCAACTTCCAGTTTTAAGAATGATACATAGTTTACACCACAGCTCAGACCCTCAATCTCATTCTTTGCTCACCAGTCTGAAGACTTTTTCATGACTGGTTGCATTTTGCAACAAAGATTGTCAAAACCCATTAGTTATTCATGATTGATTGCATTTTGATTTTGCAGCAAAGGGGGTTTAAACCCACTGAAGACTTGGTCATGACTGGTTGCATTTTGCAGTAAAGGTTGTTAAACCCATCAATTTGAATGCCTGTCCATGACTGACTGCCTTTTGCAGCAAAGATTGTTAACCCACCATGGGTTTGTTCATTACTGGTTGCATTTTGCAGCAGCAAAGGTTATCTATGAGATGAGGTAGTCAGTTGTATGAGAACCCTCCTTATTTGCCTCTCACGACATCTTTGTTGGGACACAGTGCTTCCATTCTGTGCTTCCTGAATGGGCCTTGGTAACATGGACAACTGGTCTTACCAGAAGCAAACAGAACAAGCCTATCTTTATGATTTTTTTGATGAGTGTTATAAATGTTTTAGATATCAAATAGAAATGTCTGTTCACTGTGTATATTGATTACACAAAAACAAACAAAAACTCAGGATGATTAGCTTTAAAGTTACCTAGTTTCAGCATAGCTTTCAGAACAGCAAGCATTGGCCCCACTCCGATAAAGAGATGTGCTGCTTCTAAAAGGTGCCTGTCGCAGGAGTTGCGTATCAGGGGTGGATTTTTCACTCCAGATATGCCACAATGTGGGGCGATGAGGTATGATGGTTTAAACAGCCGTAGAAGCAAGTGACACGACAGGCGAGCTCCAGACTCTGCTTCAGCATCTCCTTCTGATGAAATGAAGTCAACAGAAAACAAATTAATTACTGCCACCAATGATATGTTAATATCATATGTATTAAACTGTTAATATACATATGTATAAACATGTAATAATATATAATAAATATATAAATACAAAGACAGAAAGAAGCTGCAGTAGTGCAAAGTCGAATACAAATTGTCTGCTGAGCTTGTTGTCCTGGTTTCAAATCAATCAGGTATGATTTTTTTTTTCTTTGTGACCATGTGGTTCCACATTCAATTTTAAGTGTCATAAAATGGGTAAAAGGTAACATTAGTCCTTTAGCAGATATCACCTATTGGAGTGTGAGGTGATAAGCTATCATATATTCTGGTGCCATTCAGGTTTGGTGATTAATTCCATTCCTCCCCCTTTCCTTCAAAGACAATTCCCAGATTGTTCTGAAAATTGTCTAGTACCCATTTCATAAAAACGGCCAGAGTCGTCCTGGTTGGACAAACTAATCTTGCCTCTGCTGGGGATTGAAGTGGGGCCACTGAATCAGCAGACAAGCCTACTAACTACTACACCACCACAGCATAAAATGAATAAAAAAATAATAATAACTGACAGGTAAGACTGCCAGCATTATACAGACGACCCTATATATCAATTACTGTTGGGTGAAAAAAATATAGGCTCAGTGCAATATCTCCAATTTTCCTTCACAGAGCAGCAACACTGCCCTTTACCATTTTATGTGACTTATAACCATATTAAATGACATATTTAAACATCAGTAATTTCTTTCTTTCTCTCCTCCTCCTCCTTCAGGTGCCAGGTCAGAGTGGACATTGGCAGCCATGACTCTCCAATCCACTCTATTATTTGATATTTCAATGAAGTTAGTGTTGCTTATATTATTATTTTTTTATCACAACCAACATTAAAAAAGAAGTCTTAACTAAACTATTACTACCAATTTACTCTTACCTGGACAGCAGACGGCCATGAGAGATGGCAGGGCCACATGGTAGACAAAGTCTTGCAGAGAAAAGCAATGACGAGCTATGAGCATGGCAGTAAACACAGCAAGCGAGTCATGGATTGACAGATCTCCAACCTGAACAAAAGATAACAGACATAAGTTTAGTATTCACAAGATTAACTCATGGATATTTATGGCAGAAATTATGTCCAGAAATCTGGACAATGAACAAACAATTGGAAAGTTCAAAACCCTCAATCAATCAATCAATCAATCAATCAGGTGCCGTCACTACAGTGAAGGTTGGTTGCAATGGATCTCCAACACTGTCTGTCTCTCACCCTGACTGTACATTGATGTGTGTCTATTTCTTGATGTTATCATCCCACTTGTATCATTGTCTACCTCCTGCTCGCTTGCCTTCAACCTTGCCCTCCAGTATGGTTTTTATAAGAGTGTAATAACGTGTCAGAAATATTTCACTTGCCTCTTTATTATTTCTTTCATCAACTCTCTTTTCATTCCCAGTTTTTCTAGAACACTGTATTTGACTGGAAACCCTGCAGATGTGGAAGCGCAGAAGAATAGGTCGTATTCCACGGAAAGAAAAAGAGAGTTTATGAAAGAAATAAACATGAGATAAGTTGAATATTTTGGTCACATGTAAAGATGTAGCACTTTTGTAAAAATGATACTGGAAGGAAGAACAGAGGGCGGGTGAGCAAGAGGTAGACAGCAATACAAGTGGGAAGAAAACATCAAGAGATGGACAAACAGCAGCTTGTCAATGTAAACAGAGGTGAGAGACAAAGAGTGTTGGAGATCCACTGTAGCAACCTTCATTGAGGAGTCAGCACATGAATGACACATGGCAAAATAGAATCTATAGAACTATAGGCACCTAGATATATTTTTATGTTCTAGGCATGCTGGGATTATAGACAAGAGCGCTGACAAGATGGCCTCAATTGTACATATAACAGAAACTCTATGGAAGGAGTCTTCGAGGCGAAGTGGTCAAGCCATTTAACTCGGGCTCCGAAGGTTGTGGGTTCGATTCCGGGCCGCGTCGTTCGGTTCACGAGTAAAATTTTTCGGAGATTCCTGTGGGTCGTCGCTAGAGCTACGGAGCTCATGCTTTGCGCGACGCTTTCCAAGCTGCGGAAAGAGACAGAGCCATATGGGATAAAACCCAGTGCAATGAAGTCGACCCTGTCGACTTTTAAGCGACTTTTACGAATAAGGGGAGAATTCCTTTCCATAAAAATGATGATAAAGTTAGCTAGTTGCATGTCCTTTATAGGACGTTGCAGTCAACCCCAACATGTTTTGGCTGTTTGTGATTTCCTAGCAAATTTACGTTCAGTAGTTTGCCATTGTTTTCTGAACGTCTGGCACTCATACCATTTTATAAATACCAACGCAAGGTGGTCTGCTGCCAAATCGCCCGCAGCTGTGTTTCGAACACAGTATGCAGGATTACGAACTGCGTCCGTAACACCTTCGCCAGAGCCGGCATAAAACTGATGAGTTCTTGAATTTAACCCTTTACAGGGCAAAACGTCCATTTGCAGCCGATCGCTTAAATGAGCAGATCGGCCGATTGCGTCCGATACTATTATGCACTGTAAAAATGCGATCTCTCGGCTTTCCGACACTTCCAACAGCTACTTTCACTTTTGCAGATAGCTTGACAAAGTGGCCGCCATTTGTAAGCGCCTACTATGAATTTGAACGGACTTTTACAGACTTTTTTTTATAGTATTCGGGATTTTTACGCTTAGTTTTTCCAAATGGATTTCGGCGATTCTTCAAGTGATAGCCGAGATTTCGCTAAGTTCAATTTAAGTGACATTAAAGGGCATGAAGTTGACTATTAATCGCAGCTAGATATAAGTGAAAAGCGTTACTTTCATGAGTTGGACTTTAAAGAAAGCGATTATGATTCTGAAAATGTGTTTGTAAATTGCCATATAGATGACGGAAAATCACAAACAATATGCTGTATTTCGTAAATATTTGTGTTCATATATGGATTACTGACAACAATCACTGAGTAACATATTCTGCATGCTTTTCCCTTCATTGTGTTGTTTATTTAACTAAAATCGGTTGACTAACACCTTATTTGTGATGTTTTTACTATCGCAACCCGAAATTTTACAGAACCTGAAAAAATCTTGCCCGTTCAGGGCTAAAAAACGGACAAGCGATTGCCCTGTAAAGGGTTAAGTAATGTAGCATAAAAGACTGCCTGACTTTAGTGCAAAACATGATACATGGGCAGAAAGAAAGGTCTGGGCACAAACAGTGTGTGATTAAATCAATACTTAACCAGTGTGTGATGACATCAATACATAACCAGTGTGTGATGAAATCAATACACGACCAATGTGTGATGAAATCAATTAGTGTGAATTTTTTATCTGTTGATGGTGACAGAGAGGAGCAGCAGTAGTATAGTGACTAGACATCCCCTACCAGCCCAATGGTCATGAGTTTGATCTGCATTGAGGCAAATTCAGATTTTGATAACTGATCTGGGCTCTCTGTTCAGCCCAGCCTAAAATGGGCACCGAGAAATGTCTTCAGAAGTAAAAGTGGGGCGTGCGACTGAGCACATGACCCACGAAGTGCCAACTGGTCAATAAAAATATGGGTCTAGCAATGTAATCCCAATGCACCTTAAAGAGTGCCCTTTACTTACTGAGGGTGACAGGGCAACTAAGCTACAAAAAAAGAAAAAGCTACTCACATCTATCGTGGTGAGGACATCTATAAAGCCTAGGTCTTGTTGAGATGAGCAGCACAGCGCCTTGAGTACACCAAGCCACTCCTGGCTGAGGGCATTACAGTGGGCGGTCAACTCGGCACACAACACCACCAGGTCTGTCATCTCACGGAGGCTGTGGAGGATGGATGAGATGGGTTGTGCAGTCATCAAACAATTCTGATAACATGTTCATTTAACAAGCTAAATTTTCATTTGTTTAACCCTGCTGGTTCCAGAAAGTTCTTAATTTAACAGCTATTTGGCCCAGGAGCTAAAATAAGCCTGGAACAGGATGGGTTGTCAATGGTAATGATGGGTTGTCAATGATAATGATGGGTTGTCAATGATAATGATGGGTTGTCAATGATAATGATGGATTGTCAATGGTAATGATGGGTTGTCAATGGTAATGATGGGTTGTCAATGGTAATGATGGGTTGTCAATGGTCATGATGGGTTGTCAATGGTAATGACTATCTGGAACAGCGTTTTAGTATATAAATGAGACTGTGGTTTGTCAAGGTAGTGGCAGGTTGGAATGTGTTTTAGAATATAAATGAGATGGTGGGTTGCCAAGGTAATGACTATCTGGAATGCACTTTAGAATATAAATGAGATTTGGTTGTAAAGGTAATGACTATCTGGAACAGCGTTTTAGGATATAAATGAGATAGTGGTCTTACAAGGTAATGACAGTCTGGAATAGCATTTTATAATATAAATAAGACTGGTCTGTCAAGGAAATGACTATCTAGAACAGCATTTTATAATATAAATAAGACTGGTCTGTCAAGGTAATGACTATCTAGAACAGCATTTTATAATATAAATAAGACTGGTCTGTCAAGGTAATGACTATCTAGATCAGCATTTTATAATATAAATAAGACGGTGGGTTGTTAAGGTAATGACTATTTGGAATAGTTTCCTGCTAGCTATTTTAGGTTGGGTTGACCTGGAAGGTCAGGTCAATTTTAAAAATCTGCCTTGATGCAAATTTAAACCTATGACCACCAGGGGAGCAGCAGCAAGTGTGTTAGCCACCGTGTTATCATGGCTCCCATGTCAGCTGTTACAAAACTATCATTTAATGGCACACTGTAAGCCACATAAACATTCTATTACCATCATGTCTTGCCAGCTGGAGCAGGCTTCATGTCTACCCACATATCATTTTCCTTGATGTTTTGGATCAACTCTGCTGATGATATTCCTCCATGCACAGCTTCAACTCATCCAGCTTTATTTTTCTTGGTCTGACTGCCTCTTTTCCCATTGATCTTTTCAGTTGTCACAATGTTTTCCAATGCCTCTCTAATCATCGCATGACCAAAGATAGCAGCTTGTCTCTTTCTGAATGTTCTAGATTCATTATCCTCTTCCAGGCAACCATTGTTAGTTTCTCTGGCAATCCAAGGTATTCACAACTAGGGGTGTACCGGATTTCGGCTCCGGCTCCGGCAAATCTGGAATCCGACCATTTTTACAAATCCGGCTTCGGCTCCGGCCCAATTTTGCCAGATCTAGGCTGGATTTGTGTTGCCTAGTCACGTGAATTTTAGGCAATAGCACAGTAGCACTTCCGGTTTACTATTTCTCACTGATGTAAATAAGAATTTTAAGAAAAAAACACTCATTTTGAATTTTAATGGTGCATTACTTCATGAGTTTGTGGGACTTGAATATTTCTTATTTTCGTAAATTTCTTTGGTCTTGCCCATAAAATAAAATGGCATCAAAATCTAAGTCATACAGCGCCGTTTGGGATTACTTCAAGGTTAAAGACGATGATTCAGCGACGGTAATATGTAAGTTGTGTGACAAACAGTTATCGCGTGGACGATCAGATCGCCCCAAAGACTTCTCAACATCATCAATGCAGACCCATTTGCGATCGTTGCACAGGAAAAGCTATGACGAAATGATGGAAAAGAAAGCATCACTGGAGGCCAGTGTATTGGCGACCACATCTATGATGAATCTGGGACCGTGTTTGCACAAAGCAAGCAGCAGTACCCAGCAGTCAATTGTGCAGGCATGGGACCGGGCCAAAATTTGGGACATCAACAGTCCCAATGCTAAACGCATTCATGCTGCCGTAGCCCGAATGATAGCCATGGATATGGAGCCTTTTCAAGTAGTGGAACGACCAGGTTTCAGAGAGTTGATGCATACAATGGAAAAAAGGTATGATGGGTTGTCAATGATAATGATGGGTTGTCAATGATAATGATGGGTTGTCAATGATAATGATGGATTGTCAATGGTAATGATGGGTTGTCAATGGTAATGATGGGTTGTCAATGGTAATGATGGGTTGTCAATGGTAATGATGGGTTGTCAATGGTCATGATGGGTTGTCAATGGTAATGACTATCTGGAACAGCGTTTTAGTATATAAATGAGACTGTGGTTTGTCAAGGTAGTGGCAGGTTGGAATGTGTTTTAGAATATAAATGAGATGGTGGGTTGCCAAGGTAATGACTATCTGGAATGCACTTTAGAATATAAATGAGATTTGGTTGTAAAGGTAATGACTATCTGGAACAGCGTTTTAGGATATAAATGAGATAGTGGTCTTACAAGGTAATGACAGTCTGGAATAGCATTTTATAATATAAATAAGACTGGTCTGTCAAGGAAATGACTATCTAGAACAGCATTTTATAATATAAATAAGACTGGTCTGTCAAGGTAATGACTATCTAGAACAGCATTTTATAATATAAATAAGACGGTGGGTTGTTAAGGTAATGACTATTTGGAATAGTTTCCTGCTAGCTATTTTAGGTTGGGTTGACCTGGAAGGTCAGGTCAATTTTAAAAATCTGCCTTGATGCAAATTTAAACCTATGACCACCAGGGGAGCAGCAGCAAGTGTGTTAGCCACCGTGTTATCATGGCTCCCATGTCAGCTGTTACAAAACTATCATTTAATGGCACACTGTAAGCCACATAAACATTCTATTACCATCATGTCTTGCCAGCTGGAGCAGGCTTCATGTCTACCCACATATCATTTTCCTTGATGTTTTGGATCAACTCTGCTGATGATATTCCTCCATGCACAGCTTCAACTCATCCAGCTATATTTTTCTTGGTCTCACTGCCTCTTTTCCCATTGATCTTTTCAGTTGTCACAATGTTTTCCAATGCCTCTCTAATCATCGCATGACCAAAGATAGCAGCTTGTCTCTTTCTTAATGTTCTAGATTCATTATCCTCTTCCAGGCAACCATTGTTAGTTTCTCTGGCAATCCAAGGTATTCACAACTAGGGGTGTACCGGATTTCGGCTCCGGCTCCGGCAAATCCGGAATCCGACCATTTTTACAAATCCGGCTTCGGCTCCGGCCCAATTTTGCCAGATCTAGGCCGGATTTGTGTTGCCTAGTCACGTGAATTTTAGGCAATAGCACAGTAGCACTTCCGGTTTACTATTTCTCACTGATGTAAATAAGAATTTTAAGAAAAAAACACTCATTTTGAATTTTAATGATGCATTACTTCATGAGTTTGTGGGACTTGAATATTTCTTATTTTCGTAAATTTCTTTGGTCTTGCCCATAAAATAAAATGGCATCAAAATCTAAGTCATACAGCGCCGTTTGGGATTACTTCAAGGTTAAAGACGATGATTCAGCGACGGTAATATGTAAGTTGTGTGACAAACAGTTATCGCGTGGACGATCAGATCGCCCCAAAGACTTCTCAACATCATCAATGCAGACCCATTTGCGATCGTTGCACAGGAAAAGCTATGACGAAATGATGGAAAAGAAAGCATCACTGGAGGCCAGTGTATTGGCGACCACATCTATGATGAATCTGGGACCGTGTTTGCACAAAGCAAGCAGCAGTACCCAGCAGTCAATTGTGCAGGCATGGGACCGGGCCAAAATTTGGGACATCAACAGTCCCAATGCTAAACGCATTCATGCTGCCGTAGCCCGAATGATAGCCATGGATATGGAGCCTTTTCAAGTAGTGGAACGACCAGGTTTCAGAGAGTTGATGCATACAATGGAAAAAAGGTATGATGGGTTGTCAATGATAATGATGGGTTGTCAATGATAATGATGGAAGGAAGAATAAGAGCATTTCTGACTTCCAAGGTGCTGACCTCATCTGGCAGAGGACTGACGAGGACAAGGGCAAAGCCCTCTTTGAACGCTACCTTGAGCAGAGCAACCAGACAGACATGGGAGGCCGGAATCTGGCCAAGGAGGTCACCTCAGACAGATGCAAGGCCCAGAACACTTCGGATGAAGACACAGTGACAGTGCAAGAAATCAAGGCTGTGCTTCGACGATCAAAAAACAGTGCTCCAGGTCCTGATGGCATAAGATACGACGACATAAATAGGTGTACCGACAATGAGCTAGAGAAACTAGCAGACATGTACAACAACAGTATAGGGAGTGCTCTAGCATCAAGGAGGAATGGTTACACAGCTATCTGATTCCCTTGCCGAAGCCTGACAAAGACCACAAGAAAATTCAGGGATATCGAATTATAACCATGCAGAATACAATAGGCAAGCTGCTGGAGAAGGTAATTGCCAGGAAAATATCAAGCCAACTAGAGAGGCAAGGTGTTTTCCCACCTACCCTGGGTGGGTACCGTCCAAAAAGAGAAACCTGGACCAATGCAGCAGTCTTTGCCCATGATGTCTATGAAGGTTTCCACTCAGGCACTGAAACCGTTGCTGCAGCGATTGATCTTGAGGACGCATACAACAGAGTACCACTGGATTTTTTAATGTTTCAGCTTCTTGAACTAAACGTAAGTCCATTCCTCCTTAGTTGGATCGCTGCAGCTCTCTTCCAACGGAAAGTAGTTTTTAGATGTGGCAGTTGGACTTCGGAACCAACAACAATATATCCTGGCCTACCACAGGGATCACCATTATCTCCGGTACTGTTCAACGCCTACACAGTGAGAATCACCAGTGAGCAGATCACTGGACCTGGCAGGACATTGTCATATGCCGATGATGTTTTAGTGTATCGTCAGGGTAAGGATAGAGAGGAGGTTGCTGTGGAGCTACAAACCGAACTCAATCGCATAAGTACTTGGTGTGATGAAGCTGGGGCAATGGTCAACCCAACAAAGGCAACAGTGACTTGGTTCTCGTTGAATAATCATATTGTCAACAATCCAACACCAACTGTAATGCTGTGTTCAGAGACGGTGGAAAGAACGCAGGCAATGAATTACCTGGGGATACGGTTTGATCGAAGCCTTGCTTATAATGTGCACATAGACCAGGTGATAACAAAGGCCAAGCGGGGTTTGGCAGCGATGCGGGTGATGGCGGCAGCAAACTGTGAGCAGCGCCATCTATGTCTTCTGTACGAGGGGCTGGTCATGTCTGTTTTGGAGTATGCAATGGCAATCCTGACTGTCAGCCATAAGCAGATAGAAAGGATGGAAAGGATACAGAATGAAGCTATGCGCATTATTCTTGGATGTACAAGAGATACAGCATGCAGGGCGATGCGCTACCTTCTTGATTTTCCAACCATTGAAGAGAGAATGCAAGTTTGCAGGGCACGCGCCTACCTCAGAATTAACGCAAACACACAGCATCCACTACATAGTGAAATTAGGAAGGTGAAGGGCAGCAGGTTAAAAAGAGGACGGTCGTGGATGGGTCAAGCCGAGGACATTCTTCAACAGGTGTGTTCACTTGAGGACTTAGAACCTGGCGAGGAGTGGGTGCAAGTGCCAACAGACTTCTGCACATCCTTTTCAGTTTGCATCCAACTAGATAGAAAATGCAGACAAGAAAATCCGGCTGCTGTTGAGGCTGAAGTACAAGCGTTGATTTTCGAGAATTCGCTAGACAGTGACGCGGTCATCTACACAGATGGGTCGGTCATCCGACATGTGAGAAGCTCATGGGCCTTTACAGCTCGGGCCGGAGGGAGAATTGTGAAGGAGGACTCTGGTGCTTTCACTGAAACCACAAGTAGCCTGACCATGGAAGTCATGGCAGTAAGTAAAGCAATAACATGGCTCGAGACACAGACATTCACTAGGGCTTGTTTCCTTAGCGACTCAATGAACATGATCAAGAGGATAGAGGAGGGGTCGATCCGAAGAGAATGGTTGCTGCCTCTGAAGCGGTCTCGGCTGGCAAAGATTAGTTTCATCTTCGTGCCAGGGCATGCGGGAGTACAAGGAAATGAGCGGGCTGACAAGCTCGCAGGTGAGGCTACTGTTGAGGGCGGACGCGCCATGGACCAGGCTGACATTCTGAATGCTCTACGAGAAGTGAGACTTTTGCAAGAACCAAGTGATGACTGTGAATCTACAACAATGGCCAGACTGCGAGAGCAGCAAATTAAAAGAGGGGTGGCCAAACAAGAACACTACGCAGGAAGCCAAAGAAGATTGATAAACCAACACAGAACTGGCGTCGTTAGCCGCTACACGCTGCAGGATTTGCTGAGGAGGGGATCCGAGCACTTATGGACTGAATGGTCCGATGTGCAACGAGGATGATCTGTCGACTAACTAACTAACTAATGATGGGTTGTCAATGATAATGATGGATTGTCAATGGTAATGATGGGTTGTCAATGGTAATGATGGGTTGTCAATGGTAATGATGGGTTGTCAATGGTAATGATGGGTTGTCAATGGTCATGATGGGTTGTCAATGGTAATGACTATCTGGAACAGCGTTTTAGTATATAAATGAGACTGTGGTTTGTCAAGGTAGTGGCAGGTTGGAATGTGTTTTAGAATATAAATGAGATGGTGGGTTGCCAAGGTAATGACTATCTGGAATGCACTTTAGAATATAAATGAGATTTGGTTGTAAAGGTAATGACTATCTGGAACAGCGTTTTAGGATATAAATGAGATAGTGGTCTTACAAGGTAATGACAGTCTGGAATAGCATTTTATAATATAAATAAGACTGGTCTGTCAAGGAAATGACTATCTAGAACAGCATTTTATAATATAAATAAGACTGGTCTGTCAAGGTAATGACTATCTAGAACAGCATTTTATAATATAAATAAGACGGTGGGTTGTTAAGGTAATGACTATTTGGAATAGTTTCCTGCTAGCTATTTTAGGTTGGGTTGACCTGGAAGGTCAGGTCAATTTTAAAAATCTGCCTTGATGCAAATTTAAACCTATGACCACCAGGGGAGCAGCAGCAAGTGTGTTAGCCACCGTGTTATCATGGCTCCCATGTCAGCTGTTACAAAACTATCATTTAATGGCACACTGTAAGCCACATAAACATTCTATTACCATCATGTCTTGCCAGCTGGAGCAGGCTTCATGTCTACCCACATATCTTTTTCCTTGATGTTTTGGATCAACTCTGCTGATGATATTCCTCCATGCACAGCTTCAACTCATCCAGCTATATTTTTCTTGGTCTGACTGCCTCTTTTCCCATTGATCTTTTCAGTTGTCACAATGTTTTCCAATGCCTCTCTAATCATCGCATGACCAAAGATAGCAGCTTGTCTCTTTCTTAATGTTCTAGATTCATTATCCTCTTCCAGGCAACCATTGTTAGTTTCTCTGGCAATCCAAGGTATTCACAACTAGGGGTGTACCGGATTTCGGCTCCGGCTCCGGCAAATCCGGAATCCGACCATTTTTACAAATCCGGCTTCGGCTCCGGCCCAATTTTGCCAGATCTAGGCCGGATTTGTGTTGCCTAGTCACGTGAATTTTAGGCAATAGCACAGTAGCACTTCCGGTTTACTATTTCTCACTGATGTAAATAAGAATTTTAAGAAAAAAACACTCATTTTGAATTTTAATGATGCATTACTTCATGAGTTTGTGGGACTTGAATATTTCTTATTTTCGTAAATTTCTTTGGTCTTGCCCATAAAATAAAATGGCATCAAAATCTAAGTCATACAGCGCCGTTTGGGATTACTTCAAGGTTAAAGACGATGATTCAGCGACGGTAATATGTAAGTTGTGTGACAAACAGTTATCGCGTGGACGATCAGATCGCCCCAAAGACTTCTCAACATCATCAATGCAGACCCATTTGCGATCGTTGCACAGGAAAAGCTATGACGAAATGATGGAAAAGAAAGCATCACTGGAGGCCAGTGTATTGGCGACCACATCTATGATGAATCTGGGACCGTGTTTGCACAAAGCAAGCAGCAGTACCCAGCAGTCAATTGTGCAGGCATGGGACCGGGCCAAAATTTGGGACATCAACAGTCCCAATGCTAAACGCATTCATGCTGCCGTAGCCCGAATGATAGCCATGGATATGGAGCCTTTTCAAGTAGTGGAACGACCAGGTTTCAGAGAGTTGATGCATACAATGGAAAAAAGGTATGAATTGCCTTCAAGAAAGTACTTTGCTGAACATGTCATTTCTGACATGTGTAAACGTCTGAAGGTAAAAATTGCAGCAATGATATCTGACACTGATTACATATCATTCACAACAGATACGTGGACAGCTGAACACACCACTCAGTCATTTATGGGCCTCACTGGCCATTGGTTAACAGACTCCTTCGTTCACCGCAGTGTAGTCTTCCATTGTACTGCATTTGATGAACATCACACGGCCACAAACTTGCTTGCACATTTTGAAATGATGCTGGATGAGTGGTCAATTGCACGTGAGAAGTGCCATGTTGTTGTGAGAGACAATGCATTCAACATTGCCAAATGCTTTCGTGATGGCAGCTATTCAAGTGTTGAATGTTTTGCACACACACTGCAGCTGTGTGTGCGTGATGGTCTTTTGAGTCAAAAGTATGTTGCTGGCATCATCAGTACTGGAAGAAAATAGGTAGGAAATTTCAAACACTCTTCTTCAGCAACCAGTCGTTTGCATGAACTTCAAAATGAATTAAACCTACCACAACATCAGCTTATCCAGGAAGTGACAACACGATGGAACTCAACGTTCTATATGCTACGACGTCTGTTAGAACAACGGCGCAGCATCAGCCTGTACTGTGTTGAAATTGATTCTGTAACTGGGCTAACGGCACAGCAGTGGGCAGTCACGGAGAATGTGGTAGCTACTTTGGCACCATTTGAAGAAATCACATGTGAAATAAGTGCAGCTCAGGCATCAATATCAGTTGTGATCCCATTAGTGAAAACACTCATGGCTTTCCTCCAGAAAGAAGGTAGTGATGCTGGGATCAAATCTATGAAAGCAGCCCTGCTTGAAGCTGTTAGCAGCAGATTTGCGGACATTGAATCCAACAGTATTTACACCTGTGCCACACTACTGGATCCCCATTTCAAGCTGTGCTTCTTCTCAGAACATGGTAGAAGTGATGCACGAGCCCATCTGCTGTTAGCAGCTAACTCCATTATTGATTCAGCAAACACAGTCAGTCCACAGGATCCATCAGCTACTAGTAGTAGTAGTAGTAGTACTAGTGTTTTGACTTCTGTGAGCACTGCCACACAGTACGAGTCCAGCCTATGGAGCTGTTTTGACACAATTGTCGAGGAAAATCCCACCACAGATCGTTCTGCAAGTGCCGAAGGCAACAGCATTAACACTGAGGTGACACAGTACCTGTCAGAGCCACTTCAAACTCGACAGTCAGATCCAGTTTCATGGTGGCATGCCAATAAGCAAAGATTTCCAAGTATGGCTAGACTGGCGCAGGCATTTCTTGCACCACCACCTACAAGTGTGCCATCAGAAAGGCTTGTTCAGTACTGCAGAAGACATTATCACTGACCACCGTAGTACCCTTTTACCACAAAATGCGGAGACGATTTTCCTGAAATACAACTCGTCCCTTCTTGACTCTGAGAGTTCAACTTCACAGCCATAATGAAGACTGACTGACTGAAATAGTGAAATTACTGAATGAATGTATTTCAATAAATTCAATCTGTTCAATGTACTGTTGTTGTGAGTTGTAACTGAGCTGCCAATTTGCCAACTGAAAACAATGTGAAAACTAAAAACTGAAACTGAAAACTAAAAATTACTAAATTAGCATTATGTGCTTATGTATTATGTTTCATCTTGAACTTATGGAACTTAATATTACTTAATTACTTATTCTAATGTAAATGTAATTATTTTACATTTAAATGATTTAATATGAGTATATGTCATCATTGTCATGTCTATAGTAATGAACTGCAGTAATGAACAGTCGAGTGACTCCATTCACCTAAGTCAAGTGATGTAGTACGCTATTTTATTTTTATTTGTAAATCTGACTCCGGCCGGATCTCACTTCATAAATCCGGCCAAATCTGGCTCCGGCCGGATTTCAAAAATTTGAATCCGGTACAGCCCTATTCACAACATTCATCTCAGTAACCACATCTCCATTGCTTCTAAGCTTTTCCTAATTTGCTCATTAACGTTCCATGATTCACTGCTATACAAAAAAATAGGTTCCATATAACATTTCAGCCCTCTCTTTCTTGAGTTCAGAGATAGTCACTTACTGCATAAGATAATTTGCATTTTCTAGAATGCAACATTTGCTTGACCAGATCTGCTCTTAATCTCTGCTGTGAATCTTTCATCTGATCTTATAAATGCCCCTAAGCATTAATATTAATCAACATGGTCCAGTATTTTCCATTCTATTGTTATCTCACATCTAGATGTCATCTTCTATAGTAGTATAAGAATAACAAAATGATCACGTACTTCTCAGCAGAGGTGGAAACAACCTCTAGCAACACATTACAAACAAAACTGTATCGTGTGGCTGCACAGTCACACAAGCTTTTGTGTAGTTTATGAGGTTCCTCTGGCAATCTGCAGAGATAAAACACCAAACTGGAGTTCACACAAGTCTCACATTGGCTTAAATAGCACAAATCTAATATTTCAGATGTTTGCAATACAGAATTCACACCACTGCACTTGGGACATTGTCACACATCATCACATCCCCCACCAAAAGCCATGATGAATTCCCAAGCTGATAGTTCCATTGGCAGTTTAATTAAAGATCTGACTGGCTTTTCCTCTATACTTTGAGTGTTGTCCAGTACATCTAATACTCCTCTAGTATTCCAATATATCTAGATATGTACACACTGTCTGTTCAATTGCACTCTCCTCCTCCAGGTGGAGAGATCTTTGAAAACACACATCTTCTTCTTCTTCTTCAGCGTTCCAAGCCATTGAGGTTCTTTGCTGCAGATACAATCCGTCTCCATTCGTCTCTCTGGTTGACCCTCTCTTGCCAGTCGTTGATTCCAAGTGCTTGTAGGTCTGCATATATATTATCTCTCCACCGTCTTCTTGGTCTACCTCGGGTTCTACGGTCATTTATTTCCTGAGTGTAAGCGAGTTTTGTTTCCCTATTATCTTCCATTCTTTCTATATGCCCCAGCCATTGGAGTCTACTAGCCTTCATGATACCAGTGATTAGCGGGGACTTAAACAGATCATAAATGTCTTTGTTACTTCTTCTTTTCCACTCTCCACTTTGTGTATCCCTAATGGGTCCAAAGATGCATCTTAAAACTTTGTTCTCAAAGGTTTGTAGCAAGGCTTCGTCTCCTTTTGTTGTACTCCAGGTTTCAGAGCCATACAGCACAACTGGTCTGATTTTGTATATTGTGATCTTGGTGTTACAAGATAGAGCCTTTGATTTTAGTAGTGCATAGTATATCTTACTTCCAGAATTGATTCTAGTTTGTATTTCTTCCCTTATGATGTTGGAGCAGTTGAAGATTGTACCCAGGTATTTGTGTTTCCTTTCTTTTAATGGTCATATTATCTATTTGTATGTGGCCAGAGTTTTTAGCCATTCCTTCTCTTGAAATTACCATATATTCTGTCTTATCTTGGTTGATAACCAGCCCCACCTGTTGGGCTTTTTCCTTTAAGTGAGTCAATATTTCCAATGTCTTTTGTTCACTTTGCCCTATAATATCTATATCATCTGCATAACCAAGCAGCTTGGATGTTCCTCCAATATCACATTCCTCCTGTACCCTCCTTACAACTTTCTCTAGAGCCAGATTGAAGAGTAGCGGCGATAGTTCATCACCCTGTTTCAAGCCAGATGTTATTTGGAAAGGGTCTTCTTCTTCTTCTTCGTTCATCCGGTGTTTTTTTTTCGGATGTGATTGCGTTGTGCCTGTTTACAGCAGAGCTGCGTTCTTGCGCCGTTAGGCCGACACATCCGACTTCTGCGGGCATTTGTTGACCGGGTTAACCTTCCCGGGGGTTTCTTAGGACGTTTGACTCTCACTGTTGTGGTGTTATCCCCCATCCCAGCTGGTCCATATAGAACAGCCAAAGATCCTGGTCAGCCCTCAAGGGAAGGCAGGGGCAGACCATGGGCATTCCCCGCCATCCAAGGAGGCTTCCATACTTGCAGAGCCGATACATAGCGCTCTGGTACTGGGCTCACCCAAGGAATCGTCACGTCCTGCACATGGCTGCTTAGCCTCACTTCCGTATATTGGGCCTTCCGTTCACCATAGGCTGTTCTTCCGGAAACCAGAAGTATGCAGTCTGCAGATGACATCCACACAGTGAGCTTTCGATTCGGACTTTCCATGTAATGGATTTGCTATCCAAGCAATATTCCATTTCGTGCCACTAGGACACTTTTCCACCTTTTATGAAGTCCACACAGTGGACTTTTGATTAGGACTTTCCACGTAATGGATTTGCTATCCAAGCAATATTCCATTTCATGCCACTAGGACACTTTTCCACCTTTTATGAAGCCCACACAATGGGCGTTTGATTCGGACTTTCCACGTAATGGATTTGCTATCCAAGCAATATTCCATTTCGTGCCACTAGAACACTTTTCCACCTTTTATGAAGCCCACACAGCAAGCTTTCGATTTGGACTTTCCACATAATGGATTTGCTATCCAAGCAATATTCCATTTCATGCCTCTGGGTCTTCATGCACCTTTAAATGTCAACCTGTATGTAGTTAAAGTAAGCTGCGGTCAACTTTAGCTTGTTGATATCTCCATAGAGCTTGTCCTCAAATGAAGCAGGTGTGGGCCAAAATATCTTTCTCTGTTCTGCATACGTTGGGCAATCCTGCAGCAAATGTTTTGCTGTCATTTTTCCAGTTCTACAATTACATTCATCGGTATCTCCTATCTTTAGTTTATTGAACAAGTGGTATTTCAGCCTGTTATGTCCTGTGCGGAGTCTGAAGATTGCTACTTGTTCTCTTCGGTCGAGTTTGTAATATGCATCATCCTTCTGATGGCCTGGATGCTCTGATTCCCATTTGGTTCTATAAGTGCTTTTTATCAACCTCTTTGCCTCATTATAGGTTATGTCTATGTCAGGCTGTGGTAGTCGTCCGCCCTCTTTTGCCAGTCTGTCAGCCTCTTCGTTTCCAGGTATACTGCAATGTGATGGGATCCACTGTATTACAACTTTTTTGGATTTCTGGCATAGACCATGGAGTGCTGCTCTTAGGTCAGTTAGTTCTGTGCTGTTATTGCTCTTCAGTATTGAGACAGCTGACTTTGCATCTGTGAAGATAGCTATTTGCTTCTCTTTATTTTCCTCCATCAGGAGCATTTCTGCTGCAGTTTTCAAAGCCTCTACCTCCGCTTTGAAGTTACTTGAAAATTTTCCAGTTGCCATTGAATGTGTTTTTTTCACTCCATTTTTTAAATTTAGGAGAATTCCTCCTCCTCCATTCTCTATTGAATTTTTGGCTGATCCATCTGTATATGCATGGGTCCAATTCCTGCTTGGGTAACGTTCTTTTATGTAGTTTAGGGTTATTTCTCTTCTTTCGGTTTCATGCTGAGTGTTCTTTTTCTCAATACCAGGAATGTTTTCTATCATCTCAGGCAGTTGCTGCTGTCTCCAAGCTTGGAACTTGTGTGCATTGTGTATGGGCTTGACTGTTGATATGTTAAGTATAGGATCTGCCCTAATCCTTCGTTTTGCAGTTTCTACAAAGTTGCTACGCTTCAGTCTTCCCTTTCCAAAACCATTAAATCTGTTGTACATAGGATGGTCTGTCAATCTTCTAAATTTTTCTGCTTGTTGCTGGGCTCTGCTATCTCTTCTATCCTGCTTTGGTTGTAAACAAGTGATCTTTTCTAGTTCATTAATAGGCGTTGTCTTCAGGCTTCCAGTTATGATTCGCATTCCTTGGTTTTGGACTCTACTTATTTTGTTAAAGTTTGACTTAGCTGCTGTTGCCCAAGCTGCAATGCCATATTCCAGTACTGGCCTCACCCGTCCAGTATATAACTTCTTGAGAACTTTCTCATCTGCTCCCCACGTTGTACCAGCAAGCTTTTTCATGATTGCCATTCTCTGCCTTGCTCTTGTTCGATTTTTCTCAACCTGTGTCTTCCATGTCAGGCGACGATCAAAGGTGACTCCTAGATAGTTTGGATTTTCTTCATGGCGCAATATTTTTCCATTCAATACCAGCTTAGGTTGCTGAGTTTTATTTGAGAGGGAGAACACTGTGCATGTTGTTTTCTCCTCACTTATCTTCACTAGCCATGATTTTGACCAGTCCTCTAGCGCTTATAAGGCTTGCTGTATTCTGCTGTTAGCTGTACTAATATATTCTTCAGATGTCCATATGGCTAGGTCATCTGCAAAGGAGGATGTGTGTACTCTGGCTGGAAAATTTTCTGTGATGTCATTTATATATGCTAGGAATAATGTTGGTGAAAGAACTCCTCCTTGGGGGACACCTTGCTCCAGCAGCATCATTTTGCTTGTTTGTCCTTGTACTTTTGTCCTGGCAGTTCTGTTCTCAAGGTAGTGGCTGATCCATTTATACATTTTTCCACAAACATGCATTTTTTGCAGTTTTACTTTCAGTCCTTCCTTCCATACTTTATCAAATGCTTTTTCTAAATCTATCCAGACTGCTAGTGTGTGCTTTTTCTCTTGGAAGGCATCCTCTATTTCCTGAGCTATATAGGTTATTTGATCTTCAGTGGATCTGTACTTTCTGAATCCTGCTTGGTGAGGTGTTAAGAGTTTGTTTTCTTCCAGATGCCATGTTAGCCTGCCATTGATAATGCGTTCCATTAATTTTCCTACACAGCTAAGTAGACTGATAGGTCGATAGCCATTTGGTTCTTCCAGGTCTTTTCCTTTCTTTCGGACTGGTATTAGTATAGCTTCCTTCCATGCCTGTGGGACTATTCCTCTCTTCCAGCTGTTATTTAGGACTGCTAGTAGTTTCTTCTTTGCCTTGTTGCCTAGTCCTATTAGCATTTCATTTATGATTCCATCCTTTCCTGGTGATTTCTTCTTTTTTAGGGTATTCATTGCCTGTTCCATTTCTTCCATTGTTAGATTTGCCATCATATATTCTGCTGCTGTCTCTGTATTTCTATGATGTATCTGTTTGTCTTTGATTGCTTTCTTCTGTTCGGTTGTAATATCAATGTGGTTTGCATTTGCATAGTGTTCCATTAGTGCATTTGCAGCCTTTTTTCCTGTAAGCAAGGCATTTCCTTGTTTAATTGTTATTTGTTTGTTTCTAGGTCCTTCATTGTTCATGGCTTTCACTAGTTTCCATAGTTTGTTTCCATCCCTGTCAAAATTCAGGTTTTCTGTTTTTTCCCTCCAACAATCTCTTGTTGTTTGATTTACTGTTCTTTTATATTTTGCTGAGATGGCTTTGAGAGAGATATTCGCTTCAATTGTTTGTTCTCTCTCTGCTGTCTTCCTGGCATCTTCAACTTTGTCCTCCAAACTTTGTAGTTCTTCAGTCCAGTATGGTTTGTAATTTTTCCTCGCTCCTCTAGGAATGGACTCAGTGGCTGCCTGTATTATCGCTCTGTTTAGACTTTCCACCATTTGCTTTATGTTGCCATATCGTGTATTTATGTTTTCACAATATTTGTCTGTTAGTATGGCAAATCTGTCCCAATCTGCTCGTTTGTAATTCCAGCGGGGCAAGGGCTTTTGCTCCTGTGGAACATACTCCATATTCATTACAAGCTTGATTGGTCTGTGGTCACTACCTGCTAATTGGTCCAGCACATGGCGATCAATTTTGTGGAGGATGTCTCCTGTGCAGAAAGCTAAGTCTGGAGTAGAAGTGGTAAGCCATCTTCTGGAGTAGAAGCTCGGTGTGTCATCCGCTTTGTTGAGTAGATGGAGATTTGAGTCTATTTCCCAGTCCTCCAATTCATCTCCTCTTTTGTCAGTATCTGGGTATCCCCATCTTTCTGAACGGCTATTAAAGTCTCCGACAATAATGCAGTTTGTGTCAGTTATTTTCATGTTTGAGAGTGTAAGGTCCTTATCTGCTGGGCTATACAGATTGTAGATTCTTATTTTCACGTCCTTTATCATTATATCAACACCTATAATTTCTGTTTGGTTGTCAGAGATCACAGATACTTCGCTGCAAGGTATTGTATTTCGTGTAAGTATTAGAACTCCTCCTTTATGTCCTTCGCGGTCGAAACGTGTGGCCTGATATCCTCTGACTAAAAATTTGCGATTGGCATTGAGGTGTGTCTCTTGAATGCATGCCACATCTATTCTATCTTTATGAAGACGCTGTGTCAGGGATTCTTTCTTGTTATAAACTCCTTCGGCATTCCACTGTAGTATGTTGAGTGTCCTTGGTATTTGGCCAATAGCTCTTAACCTACTCCTCTGTGCCTTGACTCCACAGCACAGGGGAAGGTGACCACCAGTAGTCATGGGTGGACCCCCTCGAGGCAGTGGGCCCGGCACTATCACCGCCTGATGGGACTTCACGGGATTAGCACCATAACGATTAATTTTCATCTGTGGCATCATGAAATGATAAAGTTACGTTGCACTTCTTTGTCAAGCTTGTGGCTCAGTACATCCGATTTCGACAAGTACTTTTCGGGATGCTTTCCCTAGCCTTTGACTGTCCCCAGTCTACCCACAAGGCAGCAGGTTTGTGCGTCACTTCGTCTGGTCCCTCTCCCTTGACCTGTCCGACATGGGTGACCCTACCAGTAGCAGTGCTACCGTCGGCATAGCTCTTGGGGTCATTGGAACGTGCAAGCCCCTCTACCTCGTCAAGGTGGACGCACGGCAGAGGGGTGGAAAGGGTCTGATTTCCTGCTTTTATATGTTACTATATTATAAGTATCTTCCATGCATAGTCTGGTCATGTTGATTAACTTCCTTGGTATTCCAAATTCCCGCATAGCATTCCATAGACTATTCCTATGGACACTATCATAAGCCTTTTTAAAATCCACAAAAATGTTATGGAGATCTCTTTTATATTCCCAATTTTTCTCGGCTATTTATCGTAAGATAAATATCTGATCTATTGTTGATCTGTTTTGTCTAAAACCCGCCTGATAGTCACCTAATATGTATTCTGAATATGGTTTTAGTCTATTTAGTAATACTGCGGATAGTATCTTATAGCCTATGGACAGTAGTGATATTCCTTGTCTCCTTTCTTAAAGATAGGTATCAATAATGACTCTTTCCAGTCATGGGGTAATTCTTCAGGCCTCCAGATTTTTATTATTAGTTCGTATAGCTTTAGATGTAATGCATGGCCACCCGCCTTTATAAATTCAGCAGCAATTCCATCAGTCCCAGTTGCCTTATTGTTTTTAAGTCGTGTAGAAAACACACTTTGCAAGTACAAATTACAGATCTTTGAAGTCTAAAAATAACAGGCTTCTTCTTTGTTCATCTTGTGAAGGTAGTGCATCAGACCTAGTTACACACCTCAGAGGTCAGTGTATCTGTCCCAACTTCGGCAAGCATTTTATGCCAGGTTGGCTTCCTCCAGTCAGATTCCATCTAAGGTAACTGGCTCAATCTATCCCTGGGTATGTTTTCTTGGCTCAATCTATCCCTGGGTATGTTTTCTTGGCTCAATTTATCCCTGGGTATGTTTTCTTGGCTCAATCTATCCCTGGGTATGTTTTCTTGGCTCAATTTATCCCTGGGTATGTTTTCTTGGCTCAATCTATCCCTGGGTATGTTTTCTTGGCTCAATCTATCCCTGGGTATGTTTTCTTGGCTCAATTTATCCCTGGGTATGTTTTCTTGGCTCAATCTATCCCTGGGTATGTTTTCTTGGCTCAATCTATCCCTGGGTATGTTTTCTTGGCTCAATCTATCCCTGGGTATGTTTTCTTGGCTCAATCTATCCCTGGGTATGTTTTCTTGGCTCAATCTATCCCTGGGTATGTTTTCTTGGCTCAATCTATCCCTGGGTATGTTTTCTTGGCTCAATCTATCCCTGGGTATGTTTTCTTGGCTCAATCTATCCCTGGGTATGTTTTCTTGGCTCAATCTATCCCTGGGTATGTTTTCTTGGCTCAATCTATCCCTGGGTATGTTTTCTTGGCTCAATCTATCCCTGGGTATGTTTTCTTGGCTCAATCTATCCCTGGGTATGTTTTCTTGGCTCAATCTATCCCTGGGTATGTTTTCTTGGCTCAATCTATCCCTGGGTATGTTTTCTTGGCTCAATCTATCCCTGGGTATGTTTTCTTGGCTCAATCTATCCCTGGGTATGTTTTCTTGGCTCAATCTATCCCTGGGTATGTTTTCTTGGCTCAATCTATCCCTGGGTATGTTTTCTTGGCTCAATCTATCCCTGGGTATGTTTTCTTGGCTCAATCTATCCCTGGGTATGTTTTCTTGGCTCAATCTATCCCTGGGTATGTTTTCTTGGCTCAATCTATCCCTGGGTATGTTTTCTTGGCTCAATCTATCCCTGGGTATGTTTTCTTGGCTCAATCTATCCCTGGGTATGTTTTCTTGGCTCAATCTATCCCTGGGTATGTTTTCTTGGCTCTATCCCTGGGTATGTTTTCTTGGCTCAATCTATCCCTGGGTATGTTTTCTTGGCTCAATCTATCCCTGGGTATGTTTTCTTGGCTCAATCTATCCCTGGGTATGTTTTCTTGGCTCAATCTATCCCTGGGTATGTTTTCTTGGCTCAATCTATCCCTGGGTATGTTTTCTTGGCTCAATCTATCCCTGGGTATGTTTTCTTGGCTCAATCTATCCCTGGGTATGTTTTCTTGGCTCAATCTATCCCTGGGTATGTTTTCTTGGCTCAATCTATCCCTGGGTATGTTTTCTTGGCTCAATCTATCCCTGGGTATGTTTTCTTGGCTCAATCTATCCCTGGGTATGTTTTCTTGGCTCAATCTATCCCTGGGTATGTTTTCTTGGCTCAATCTATCCCTGGGTATGTTTTCTTGGCTCAATCTATCCCTGGGTATGTTTTCTTGGCTCAATCTATCCCTGGGTATGTTTTCTTGGCTCAATCTATCCCTGGGTATGTTTTCTTGGCTCAATCTATCCCTGGGTATGTTTTCTTGGCTCAATCTATCCCTGGGTATGTTTTCTTGGCTCAATCTATCCCTGGGTATGTTTTCTTGGCTCAATCTATCCCTGGGTATGTTTTCTTGGCTCAATCTATCCCTGGGTATGTTTTCTTGGCTCAATCTATCCCTGGGTATGTTTTCTTGGCTCAATCTATCCCTGGGTATGTTTTCTTGGCTCAATCTATCCCTGGGTATGTTTTCTTGGCTCAATCTATCCCTGGGTATGTTTTCTTGGCTCAATCTATCCCTGGGTATGTTTTCTTGGCTCAATCTATCCCTGGGTATGTTTTCTTGGCTCAATCTATCCCTGGGTATGTTTTCTTGGCTCAATCTATCCCTGGGTATGTTTTCTTGGCTCAATCTATCCCTGGGTATGTTTTCTTGGCTCAATCTATCCCTGGGTATGTTTTCTTGGCTCAATCTATCCCTGGGTATGTTTTCTTGGCTCAATCTATCCCTGGGTATGTTTTCTTGGCTCAATCTATCCCTGGGTATGTTTTCTTGGCTCAATCTATCCCTGGGTATGTTTTCTTGGCTCAATCTATCCCTGGGTATGTTTTCTTGGCTCAATCTATCCCTGGGTATGTTTTCTTGGCTCAATCTATCCCTGGGTATGTTTTCTTGGCTCAATCTATCCCTGGGTATGTTTTCTTGGCTCAATCTATCCCTGGGTATGTTTTCTTGGCTCAATCTATCCCTGGGTATGTTTTCTTGGCTCAATCTATCCCTGGGTATGTTTTCTTGGCTCAATCTATCCCTGGGTATGTTTTCTTGGCTCAATCTATCCCTGGGTATGTTTTCTTGGCTCAATCTATCCCTGGGTATGTTTTCTTGGCTCAATCTATCCCTGGGTATGTTTTCTTGGCTCAATCTATCCCTGGGTATGTTTTCTTGGCTCAATCTATCCCTGGGTATGTTTTCTTGGCTCAATCTATCCCTGGGTATGTTTTCTTGGCTCAATCTATCCCTGGGTATGTTTTCTTGGCTCAATCTATCCCTGGGTATGTTTTCTTGGCTCAATCTATCCCTGGGTATGTTTTCTTGGCTCAATCTATCCCTGGGTATGTTTTCTTGGCTCAACCTATCCCTGGGTATGTTTTCTTGGCTCAACCTATCCCTGGGTATGTTTTCTTGGCTCAATCTATCCCTGGGTATGTTTTCTTGGCTCAATCTATCCCTGGGTATGTTTTCTTGGCTCAATCTATCCCTGGGTATGTTTTCTTGGCTCAATCTATCCCTGGGTATGTTTTCTTGGCTCAATCTATCCCTGGGTATGTTTTCTTGGCTCAATCTATCCCTGGGTATGTTTTCTTGGCTCAACCTATCCCTGGGTATGTTTTCTTGGCTCAACCTATCCCTGGGTATGTTTTCTTGGCTCAATCTATCCCTGGGTATGTTTTCTTGGCTCAATCTATCCCTGGGTATGTTTTCTTGGCTCAATCTATCCCTGGGTATGTTTTCTTGGCTCAATCTATCCCTGGGTATGTTTTCTTGGCTCAATCTATCCCTGGGTATGTTTTCTTGGCTCAATCTATCCCTGGGTATGTTTTCTTGGCTCAACCTATCCCTGGGTATGTTTTCTTGGCTCAACCTATCCCTGGGTATGTTTTCTTGGCTCAACCTATCCCTGGGTATGTTTTCTTGGCTCAACCTATCCCTGGGTATGTTTTCTTGGCTCAACCTATCCCTGGGTATGTTTTCTTGGCTCAATCTATCCCTGGGTATGTTTTCTTGGCTCAATCTATCCCTGGGTATGTTTTCTTGGCTCAATCTATCCCTGGGTATGTTTTCTTGGCTCAATCTATCCCTGGGTATGTTTTCTTGGCTCAATCTATCCCTGGGTATGTTTTCTTGGCTCAATCTATCCCTGGGTATGTTTTCTTGGCTCAATCTATCCCTGGGTATGTTTTCTTGGCTCAATCTATCCCTGGGTATGTTTTCTTGTCTCAATCTATCCCTGGGTATGTTTTCTTGGCTCAATCTATCCCTGGGTATGTTTTCTTGGCTCAATCTATCCCTGGGTATGTTTTCTTGGCTCAATCTATCCCTGGGTATGTTTTCTTGGCTCAATCTATCCCTGGGTATGTTTTCTTGTCTAACAATTTTGCCATGACAGCAGCCTTACAGACTACTGTGATTTCCACCTGCCAGGTTTTTTAATGTGCACAGCTATTACATAAATTAATTCACATTTATGGAATGTACAAACATTAATGTGCACTTATTAATATCTGTGGAATATAAACATGATTAAGTGTATTAATAAACTGAGGAATCTAAACATTATATGTGTATTAATTCATATCTTTGGAACATTAAACATTCTTATGAATTTTATTTCATATTTGTGGAAACACCTTCCTATCTTTGCAAATGTGCAATTACTTGTTACAGCACCTGCAGCATATTCGCGGTGGCTACTTTGATTTTTAGTGCTGAGTGAGTGCACAGGTTTTGGTATTTACTCAGTGTGAACTTTTACTTCTTCTTCTTCTGTGTTCCACTTTTGCGGGGAGTGTGCCACGCCTAGTTATGCACCTCATAGGTCAGTGTGTCTGACTTCAGCAAGCATTTGTGTCAGGTTTCCTTCCTGTAGACAGGCTCCATCCAAGGTTACTGATTCTATCCCCACAAGGGTAGGTTTCCTTTTCTAACACTTTTGCCAGTGCAGTTGCCTTAGGCCTACTCTTTAAAATATAACAAGCACAAATTGCACATAGGGCCTCCTTTTTTTAGCCTTATCCGAGAAGGTTAGGTGTCCAATCTCACAACCCAAGAGATCAGGTCACGTTTAATATCAGATACCAGTGGTTCTTGACAAATGTCCAGCCCTATGCTGGAAACGAACCCTGTACCTAATGAGCCTGAGGCAGACACTGTAATCTCTCAGCATGGCTCCCCCCACCTTCCGTTAACAGACTAGGGTTATATTTGTGTTACTATATTATGATGGCAACTACTCATGAATGAAACTTACAAGTGAAATCTTGTACAGGAAAAACCTGAAGCAGCATGTACGGATCTATTTGTGATAAAAATGTGACATCAGCAGTTGCAAGGTAAGCATCACATAAAGACATTCTTACTTAATGAAACAGTGTAACACATTACTACAGAGACATGATAGAAACTGGTTAACTGATGACCCCTTTCACACACTTAATTAATTAAACAAATAGAAGGCATGTAATAGATCATCATCATGTGCCAGGCTGATAAGCGTGAGTGGTCATGTTTCGCCATCTCGCATGATCACCAGAGTTATGGATCAGCTCCGTATTCTTGACTCAACCATGCCACATGGCCAAGCCATCCAGACAGAGTTGATCACCAGAGTTGTGGATCAGCTCCGTATTCTTGACTCAACCATGCCACATGGCCAAGCCATCCAGACAGATAATGCAAAATCAGCAACACAGCACTCTGGGCATATCCTAGATTCTCTACCTTCTTCAGCAAATGTCATGATGCGTAGATGCTGATCATTAATGTAAACACTGGTTGTAAACACATCAGGCTCATCCTCTCAAACACCCTCCTTGCAGGAAACACTTAAATCTAAACTTAAACATCCTTAAATATGTTGTTTCATCTGTTACTGTGTCTTCACTAGCAGTCATTCAAAATATCTCCCTTGCCCATCAACGAGAGTTCCAACTACTTGTGTTCTTGAAGCCAATAGGGACATCCCTTGTTTATTACCTGGCATGGTGGCTTTACCAGGTAGACCATTTCTATCCACCAGTAATTTACAACCAGGAAAACATTCAAATTTCACAAAGAATCTTTGAGGCAACTATGCTGATAGTGCTCAAATGCTGATACCCTCAATGGACATGTAGCATACGCACTACAAACACAAAAACTACACAACAATAACAACAATTCATAGTTACGAGGCAACACTTCAAGTGTCCAAACAAACATCATGGAAACTGACTTGGCAGATTTGATGACATCCTTCATTTCATTCTGATCCCACTTGGCATTTGTGGACGACGGGGTTATCTGAGCAAACAATGTGGCCTTCATCTTTGTGTAGGCTGGGTTGAAGATCTCAGAGTGACGCATCTGAGGATGATTAATGATGGGGGCGACTGCGATACAAGAACTCAATATCGAAGAAGACTGGCTAAGATAAATAAAATTGAGGAAAATGAAATATTTTGGGCATGTCAAGAGACATGAATGTCTGGAGGGATAATTATGGAGGTAGACCTACCAGTGAAGCAGAGAAGCGGAAGACCACATCATAGATGGATACAAGATGTGCATTATAATTTACACATGACAGCAGCAGAAGCAGGTGACACCTGACTTATGATAGACAGCCATTTATAAAGACTGTTATGGGGTCAAAGTTCGGCACAGGACAAGCCACTAGAAGATAATTAACTGTAATGTAGATTTGAGATGCATTAAATAAATACAAAAACAGACTGTGTGAGGACAATTTACAAGAGAACATGAACACAGGACAGAATGGATATTGCAGCTGTAAAGCCTACTTCAGCCAATAACAATAAATAAATACTAAATGTACATCTGAATTAAAATTTAAATTTCTTCATTCATCTGGACAACAACAAATCTTGGGAAGACTAATCTAATGCAAATACTTTCTAAAAATAAAAAATACAGGGTGCATGCAGAAAAGGGAGGACAATAAAGATGCTGAATGTAATATTTTCATCATGATGCACACACTGGTACTCGACTTATCTGGTAAATGGATAAAGGTCATATTGAAAAGGTATAACTATAACATGCAATATACCTAGTCTTTAATTGTTATTTTGTCTGGTGTGCCATCTAATTTCTACATCTTTCTCCTACTTCTATGGGTGCCAATTAATACTTGTTAATTTGTTTATGTGTTGTCTCAGTGACTTTAATGATTGTCCAACACCTGATATTTCTGTGCACTGTTTTCACATAAGAACAGACCAATCATATCTCTTTCTTAAATGTTCATAATATACTAGACAAAACATTATGATCTGGTGTGTTTGTTACTTGACTTATGCTTGGTTTATGTACAATTCTGAGACCTATGGTGCTATTTTGATGGTTAGATACAAATTCTATCCATATTCCAGCGCTGTTGGTTCAGGTGGATGATGGGCCTGGCT
Organism: Cepaea hortensis; assembly: GCA_963921405.1. NCBI lineage: Eukaryota > Metazoa > Mollusca > Gastropoda > Stylommatophora > Helicidae > Cepaea > Cepaea hortensis. Next base: position 44,100,644 of record OY992888.1, read on the forward strand.
AATAAAGACTCCTATTTTCTAGAGGTCCTATATGTTAAAATACACTTGCTCCTGCAGCAAAGTGAAAGTGACTGGCTAAAATCCCAGTATGGAATGTGTATGTACTTTGTTTTATGTATGAATGAGGATATATGGGGGAGAGAGAGGGGGAGGGGGGAGAGAGAGAGAGAGAGGGAGAGAGAGAGAGAGAGAGAGAGAGAGAGAGAGAGAGAGAGAGAGAGAGAGAGAGAGAGAGAGAGAGAGAGAGAGAGAGAGAGAGAGAGAGAGAGAGAAACAGACAGACAGAGAATTATGTACAAATGAATGTTTGTTAGTCTGTGATTGTGAGTGGGTATATGTGCAAGCGGGGTAGTGTTTATTTGTGAGTTATTGAGTGGGTGTATAACTGCGAGTCTCTGTAAATGATGTATGTATGAATTTGAGTTGGTAGGTATGTATGTGTGCAAGTAGATATGTATGTGTTTATACATATGCCTGTATGTGTGTGTGCCTGCCTGCCTGTCTCATAATATTATGCATTATTTATGTCCACAGCATTCTTTTGACAATGTTCTTTCTATGTGAATCTAACATGCACAATAGATAATTGATGTACAGAAGATGAGTGGTTGGAAAGGCTGAATGTAAGAAGGGCCTGCGTGTCCAATTTATGACCCCTCAAAAAATAATGTTCAGTCATTCATATGGTAACTACAGCTTTCAATTGCTACTTCTGCCTTCTACTCCTGTGAGTGCCAATTAATACTTGTGAATCTGTTTATGTGCTGTGTCAGCGGCCTCAATGGTTCCCCAACAACTGATATTCTTGTGTATTACCCCTGGTGTAGCACTTAAAGCTGTAGTAGCATAGTAGTTTCAAATTCAAACCCATACTGGCGACAAATGAATTTTGTTTCTGGCCAGTGTGGTTCTGGGATCAAATCAGATTATAAGAAACACCAGAGGTATTCTTTACTACAAAAGGCATTTGCTGGGAGTTAGTCACCATAACGCACAGTGGTATGACCTAGTACATGTGAAACACTTCAAATATCTCATCATTCTCTGCAACATAATTATATTTACTGGCCACATGCAAAACATTTGCAACGGAAATGGCCACACTTTTCAATGTTTGCGTTCAGCCATTACAATGCTTACCAATACACCTGATCAATGAACGCTTAAGAAAATGACAATACCTGGAGAGGCGCACATGTGGTGTATATATCGTAGAGGTAGGTGAGGACACATCTTTCGGCGGTGGAACAGTAGATTGGGTTGCAGACATTAACTACCTTGAGAATGTCTGTTAGTCTGCAAGTGACAATGACAGGCATATAACCAGCTATTACAAAAACTGTATAACCATTCCATTATATAAAACAAACAATTATTATGGAATTTGTGTCAATGGTGTAACCAGGTTGATTTTAGAAGGATTGAGGGTTAAATAAGGCTATTCCCAGAGCATTAACCCAGCATTAGAGCACCAGAACTTTATTTCATTTCTGACAGATAAAAAAACAATATTGCTATATGTGGGGATTAGAATCTGTGTCTCCTGACTGTGAGGCTGGAATCTTAACCATGTTACTATTGGCTCATATATATATATAGTAAAGATCCCTTTTTATATGTCTTAAGTGCATTGGACATTTAACAGACATCGAGTGATGTGGTCAGGATCACACCAGCCATTTTTACTTCCCAAGACACTACTTGGTACCCATTTTGGACTAGGTTGAGTCCAGGTCAATTTTTCAAAATCTGACAATCAATCGGTCAATCTCTCCCCCAACAAACACACACATAAGCTTGCACATGTACAATTAAGCAAAACCGATAAACACTGACTTAAAATTGATGCTACCATCCAAAGAGCTGCACACAAAATGTAGAAATATATATATTACTTCACATTATTAGTGTTCCATTATCAACAATGTCAGAATTTTGTGGTTTTGATTGTATCCCTGGGCAAAGAACATATATTTTCCCTGGCAACATATGAATATAAGTAATTAATCATTTCATAATCAATAAAGAATAAAATTGGGGCTTTCAAACTTAAATGTTACACGAAAGTTCTAAGAATACATGGACCAAGAGAAGGAACAATTTATTGGTATGAAGTGCTAATATTTGTAGTAATGTTGTTATTAAAAAAGTAACATATTTTACTTGTAAATATTACAGAAAAATTCTTAGAGCACCATGGATCAAACAGAACAAGATCCTACAAGATCAGAATATTGAAGAAAACTGGTTTTTAAAAGAAGAGAGCATCATGTCTGGGAAACTGAAATACTTTGGCCACATTCAATGTCACAGTGGTTTGGGAAAAAATAGTGACGGAAGGCATGGTTCATGGAAGAGGAGGCAGGTGCCAACCAGCACAAAGATGGACACAGGACAATGAAGACATCTTGATCATAAAGGAGCAGAAATGGCAAGAGATTGAGAAACATTTAAAAGTGCTGTGATGAGAGTGAAGTTCTGCAAAGGCCTACTACATAATGATGAGCAGTGGGTTGGAGCCTGTTGACAATGGCCTTAAAATCTGTGACGGAAACATTGTCAACCTAGGTCTCATCTCAGCCTGTCCATATGTGCTCGGTTAAATCATGACCTAATATGCCTACCCACTGTTGAATCATGAAATAATATGCCTATCCGCAAATGTGAAGTTCCTCTACTGGTCTTCCACACCCCATTGATTTCAGAGCTTGAGGGGAATGAGAGCTCTGGTACCCTGTTCCCATAGAGATGATACTATAGTACCTGACTGGGAGAAAAGTCTACACCAATCTCACTATTTATGTCTTCTTTAGGGCTCAGATATTTCCATGACAATGCATGAGACTTAAGAGTAAAACTCAAGTTATCAAGAAGAGTTAAAACTCATCAATCCAGAGAATTTGCAACCAAGCAACCAGTCCTTATTTTAATGTTCATGGTTTTTCAGTTTCAAAATGCATTTTGAAAATGTCAAGATTTTCTTGAGAGCTCAGATACCTGACCCCAGGATTGCTAACCTGGTCAAAAATGCACGCTAAAAGTCGGATGTGTTGGCCTGAGGGTTTCGACCCGAGGGTGCCTAACCAGACACACCGCAATCACATCTGAAAAAATCACTCCGGATGAACGCAAAGAAGAAGAAGATACCTGACCTTGTGTTGTGGGTTGGTGATGGTGGTGGTGTCTGTGTGTGTGTGCGCACGCGCGCATGGTTGCGTACATGTGCGTGCCTGCATGTGTGCGTGCATGTGTGTGTGTGTCAGAGAGAGAAAGAGAGAAAGAGTGATACTAATGACCTCTATCAAGCGAATCACAATACTCACCCAATGAAGAGTTCTGAACTCAATCCTTGTGGACTGAGCAAATAGGAATGATACTTGCGCAGGACAGCAACAATGTTCAGACAAACTTCTGTGGTGTATGTCATCATGAGAAAAGATTCCTTCTGGTGCAGTTCCTTCTCCACCTCAACTAAATCTTTCAGCAACTGAAAACAAATGTAATAATTTACATTTACCATAAGGAAATGCAATTCATAATCCCCCATACCATGCTAGAAACATAGCTGCGGGAGATTTAGAAGAGACCGCCTTGCTTTGTTTTCATGAAATGGTATAAGTACTGTGGTCATTCAGAAAGCAGTGGAAAACTACTGACTGTAAACTTACAAAGAAATCACAAACAGCCAAAAAATGCGGTGGTTGACTGCGGAGTCCTGTAAAGTATATACAACTACTAACCACAAGGAAATTATCAGGCGGATAGACAGGCTGCTGCTGCTGCCCCTCTGGGTGGAGAGCTAATGATGATAACGGTGATGTAGTGAAGGCTCTCTGGGATCTGGTAGAGAGTGCAGCTGAACAGAGTATCCATATCTGGAAAGCCTAGCTCAGGAGGGAGTGACAAGGGGGTCTGGACGATACTCAAAGTGTAGAAGAAAAAACCGGCTGGGCTTTTAATTAAATTGCTGCTGAAATAATCAGCATGGGAACTCTTTAAATGCCTTTCAAAGAGAGAAAGGAGACGAAGCATGTGTGAAAGTGTCCCATGTGCAGGATTTTCAACTTCAGTATTCATTTGCTTCACATTTGTAGATATGCCTGCTGCTGTTTTTTTTTTCTTCTTCTGATGTAAGTAACCAATTCTCTTTGTGTGTTAACTTCTTTCAAGATATGTTCATTACCCTTTCTATCTATCCACTGTGTTCTCATAATCCTATAATACCACATCTCCCACAAAATTCCTCTGGTAACAATCTCTAAACCACACAAGAAGACCAATAACCAAGGACTAATGATAAAGGTAGTCTCAAGGCAGATACAACATTTGGTTGGGGTGTGAAGTGTTAGGATGTCACATATTCTAGACCATGACATAAATGAGATGGTGTGACTGGTTCCCTTTCGTTATCACGTTTCCTTCCCTGACAACTCCCAGAAATGTAAACAAAGAAGTAGGCTAAGCAGCCATGTGCACGACGTGATGATTCCTTGGGTGAGCCCAGTTACCAGAGCACTATGTGTCGGCTCTGCAATTATGGAAGCCTCCTTGGATGGTGGGGAATGCCCATGGTCTGCCCCTGAGGACTGACCGGGATGTCTTCAGCTGTTCTAAGTGGGCCAGCTGGGATGGGGATAACACCTCAACAGCGAGAGTCGAACGTCCTACGAAACACCCAGGAAAGTAAGCCGATCAACAAATACCTGAAGAAGTCAGATGTGTTGGCCAAAAGGTGCAAATATTGCAGCTCTGCTGTAAACAGGCACAACGCAGTTAGGTCTAAAACAACATTCCGGACAAATGCAGAAGAAGAAGAAGAAGAAGAAGAAGAAGAAGAAGAAGAAGAAGAAGAAGAAGAAGAAGAAGAAGAAGAAGAAGAAGAAGAAGAAGAAGAAGAAGAAGAAGAAGAAGAAGATAAACAAAGAAGTCATAAACAATAGGTTGCACAATGTGTGGTCTGGCATATTTCCCTGCATCTCGCCAGGCACTGACTGCAGAGTTATACACCACATGAGGTGAATAGGTGAACCATCTATTGGCTGAAGTACAAAATATATAGGGTCACTAATACTATTCAAATGTAGAGCATTTGTTATCCCCATGGTAACATGCTGGTGTGGTTGGAAACGATTAGACAGATTGGCTAGGTCTGCCCTCTTGGTGGATACTGGTGCATAAGGCAGATGTGGTTGGGGCCCTTTGGAACCGTATATATAGTGCAGGAGAACAGGCAGATCAACACGGCGTGGAGAGAATGGTGATGCAAGGAGTGACCGGAAGAGTTTATCAACGATCTACTCTGAGGAAGGGCAGATAGACATATAATCAGGCTTTTACTGGTACCAATAGTATTGGGACTCTTCATTGACTGTTGCAGACGGGAATGTCAAAATTGCTGCAATGTCAGTTCTTGACTCAACTCAACTTCCCATGGTAATCACAGATTCATTATATAGTCTTTCTATCTGCATTTTATACTCCCATCTGATCCCATTAAGTGGATTGTTTCTAGTATTCTCACACAAGGGTAAAAACTCAGCAGGACTTGTGTGCACATTAAAAATCCCTCTGCTTTTGAAAATAAAAAAAAGATCTCATGCTTAATAGGTCAATTCTCAGGCTAAATTTTAAAATGAGAAAACTTGCCCATAAAAGAACACACGTAATTTTGGTCAACACTGGCAATGGATCCTTGCCAATATTATGGAGTTTGTGTACTGTGCTGAGATTCTACTGTGTAATTTATTGGAGCTGACTGAAGTTCTCATGGAGATAAAAATGAGCAATGAAATAAGTCCTTTACTAACACCTTCTCCCCTCCCCCAAATAACATGTAAATGCACAAGTGAAATGGACAAAACAGTGCACGTAAACAGCAAGACTACATACCCTAATAATAAAGTCCATTAAACCGCTGATGTTCAGGGCCGACTGCATGAGATCAAACAAAAACGAGATATTGTCTCCAAGGGGAAGGTAACTAGAGTTACCAGCAGTAAAGCTCTTGATCTGGTCTAGAACAGCAGACGTGCACTGGGCAGTCACTTGGTGCTGGTCAAAGTAGGACAGCTTGGAGAACTTCTGCTGCAGGCTGTCAAAGTTTGGTGTGGCTATGACTGTGTTGGAAGTTGATGGTGTGGCAGTGACTTCACCTTCTTTGGCTTCTTTTTCTTTCTTCTTCTTCACCTGAAAGGATTCCACATAAACCTTTACAAAATAAGGCAGAAGAGATCTGGTTCACACAACTATAGAAGTACATGATTAGGGACTATTGTCACCTGACTATTGTACTGGTGACTATAACCCCATTTCATAAACTTGTTCCTCTTGTACCTTGCGGTGTCGAAGTGAAGCATAAGCAGCGGGAGAGTGTCCATTTATGGGCTTCATGTATCGAGATGCCCATGAAAACTGTTATTTCCTCAGTTCATCGTTTACATGGTCGGCCTCTTCTGGTTCCATTTGGTCTGTACATCATTACTTGTGGTATACTCTCAGTAGGCCGAACCATTTAACTTGCTGTTTTCTAATTAAATCTAGTGCTGCTATAACCCCCACTTGAGTCCTGATTTCTTCATTTCTGATTTTCTCTCGTTTTGATACACTGAGTATTCTTCTCAGGAATCACAGTTCTTTTGTAATTTTTCTTGTCTGTTTTTTCAGTCATTGTCCAGGTTTGGCATTGGTAGCATAGAGTTGGTAGGAAGATTATGTTGTAGAGTGCCTTTTTAGTATTTACTGATATGTATACTTTAGTATTGATGCCATTTGTCAAATGAGTTGGTTTGCCTTATTGCTTTCTATTTTCGATCACATCTTCTGATTTACCATTTGATGAAATTATAATTCCTAAGTACTAGAAGCTCCTTACCTGTTTCAAGGGGTGTTCTTTAGGATGAATCTTTGTTGTTTTTTTCTTATTTGGTTATAGTTATTACCTCTGTTTAAACTGATGCTAATTTTCAAGTTGTTTCTTACACACTTCATTTTTTTTTAAATGTAGACCTATTTCAAGCAATTGTACAATATTTAATAGCCACAGTGGCATAGTGGTTAATGTGCCTGCCTGCCAAGACAGTGACCTAGGTTCAATTCCAAGCAGAGACAGGATTAATTTTTCCTACCAGTTTTGCACTGGGGACTTTACCAAGCATCATAAAAATTGTATCAGATAATTTTCAGAATTGTATAGGAAATTTCTGGAAAGGAAAGGAGGGCGACAAGGAAGGGAAGTGGCCAACACATGCACGCATGCACATAAGCACACATGCATGTGCACACACACACACATACACTCTCTCTCTCTCCACCCAATGCCATGGCCTAGAATATGTGATGGCCTAACACTTAACACACCAACAGCACTATCTGCTAAGCAGCTGCCTTTTACCCTATTTAACAAAGTGGTTAGTGTATTTGCTTATCAAGATAGTCATTTGGGTTTATCCTCGGCAGCACCAGGATTTTTTTTTCTGACAGTTTTACAGTTTTAATTAATTTGTTTGTAGAACTTTCACATTTGTTTTCCTGTTTATCATTGGTATTCTATACATGCTCCTCAAAAACCACTATGGAATATCATCATCATCATCAAGTGCCACTCCGACTGGCGTAGGCGTTCATGACTCCCCCACAGATCTCGGTCTTTGGTTTTCTGGATCAACTCTACCATTGATATTCCTCCATGCCACTGTCATAATCCATCCAGCATCATTTCTCTTGGTCTGCCTCTGCCTCTCTTCCCCTCGATCTCTCCAGTTGTCACAATGTTCTCCAATGCCTCTCTTCTCATCATGTGACCAAAAATATTGTTTTCCTCTTTCTTATTGTTGTAAATAATGTTCTAGTTTCATTAGCCTCTTTCAGGCATTTTTGTTTGTTACTTTGGCAGTCCAAGGAATTCGCAACATTCGTCTCAGGAACCACATCTCTGTTGATTCCAATCTCTTCCTAATTTGTTCATTTACATTCCAAGATTCACAGCCATACAGGGAAACAGATTCTATATAGCACCTTAGCACTCTCTTTCTTATATTCAAAGGTATTGACTTATTGTATAAGATATTCTTCATTTTCTGAAATGCATCCTTTGCTTGCCCTATTCTGCTCTTAATCTCTGTTGTGCATCTTCCATCTGATGTTATAAATGTCCCTAGATATTTAAAACTATCCACTTGATGAAATATTTTCCCTTCTATCTCACATTTGGGTGTTACCTGTTTCTTTAATATCACCATTGTTACTGTTTTCTTGATATTCAAGGAGAGTCCTTTCTTTGCACTTTCTGTTACTACAATGTCCAACAGTTGTTGCAGGTTGTAGAAGTAACAAGAAAACTTAAAAATAACTAAAGTAGAGCAGACAATGAACCTTACCTTGCCCAAGTCACCACTAGTGACATCTATACAGTTCCTCTTGCCAAACAGCTTCACAATTTCCTTGGAGATTTTCTTGAACATGTGGCGAGCGTCATCTCGTGCCTTGCCCACCCCATACAAAACTATCATTCTCTGGTTGATCTCATGGCTGGAGCAATCATCCTGTGGGATGGGGAAATGGGTGGCATACACCATGTGCCTTGATGGGCCCTTGGGCACCGATGGCTGGGCTCCAGCACTGGTGCTGAAATCTCCCACACTTCCAAGAGGCTGGTCCTTCTCCGATTTGATGGATTTCACTGAGGCTATAGGATTGAAAAATAAACCAGTGAATAAAATGGCCTAGTTGCAATTTGTCTCATCAAATGAGATATAACGTCTGCACATTTGGAATATATTTTTTAAAAACCAAACAAAAAGTGTGACAAACATATGAATTACCCTAGAGAGAGAGAACAAACGAACAGACTTTATTTTCAAAGGCTTACGAATTGGGCACGCGGGCCCGTCTAACATTCTGCCCTTCTATCACTCTCTTTCATACATTATTTCACCCCCACATCATTCGAGGCTAACTGAGAACAACGATATGCATTATAAAGGCATACAAGAAATGCAAAAATCACTAATACATGACTCACTAAAATTAATGATGTGGCAGTTGTTATCAGTTGCAGGGAACATACTGTCTACCAAAAGGTGCACTGACTGTTATACTTGGGTTATATTATTGTTCTTATTATTTTTATTATTATTAAGGGGGAAGGTAATCTGCACTGAGATAGTGTTTGAATAATTTGCGATTATATGTGTAGGGATTAGTTATGTCTTTGATTTCTAGTGGAAGATTGTTCCACAGCTGAGCTGCAGAATATGCTAGGCTTGTTTTGCATAAGTCTATCCTAGACTTCGGAATGTGTAATATATTTAGTTGTTTACTGTGTCTTGCATTATGGCAATATGGGCCATTTTGATATAGGATTTTTTGAATTAGTTTAGCCTTGCTGAAAAGTAGGCATCTGCGGAGTGGTAGTAACTGGAGGCGTTCATGTGGGTGTGATTGTATGTGTGTATGTATGTGTGTGTGTGTGTGTGTGTGTCCACACACACACACACACTTGTGTGTGTGTGTGTGTGTGTGTGTGTGTGTGTGTGTGTGTGTGTGTGTGTGTGTGTGTGTGTGTGTGTGTGTGTGTGTGTGTGTGTGTGTGTGTGTGTGTGTGTGTGTGTGTGTGTGTGTGTGTGTGTGTGTGTGTGTGTGTGTGTGTGTGTGTGTGTGTGTGTGTGTGTGTGTGTGTGTGTGTGTGTGTGTGTGTGTGTGTGTGTGTGTGTGTGTGTGTGTGTGTGTGTGTGTGTGTGTGTGTGTGTGTGTGTGTGTGTGTGTGTGTGTGTGTGTGTGTGTGTGTGTGTGTGTGTGTGTGTGTGTGTGTGTGTGTGTGTGTGTGTGTGTGTGTGTGTGTGTGTGTGTGTGTGTATTAAGCCAATTAACAAACTTCAAGCATGATAGGGTTATGGTGTTAGGGCCAATATTTTACATGACCACATGGCTCTCATATAATAAGTACCAGGAAATGTTCTGGGAAGTAAAGGCAGCTGGCGTGACATGTATATCATCCATCAATTGCCAATTGGGATATAAAAATGGGGTTAGCACCATATACCTTATACACCTCAGGGCATGTACAAAGGTCCTTACTTACCTTAAATGGCTAACACTTCGGGTAGTATTGGAGGCATTACACCAGCTGCCATTACTACCCCAGACCTGTCATACTCTGGAGTTAACAGATGAGTGCACCTATCACCATACTGTCCCAACCCTCTACATATTAATGTACAAGCCAAGCATGACTGACAGACATACACAATGACTAGTAACTGATGAATATCAGTGTTTGCTGTGCTAAATGTAGGAAATGTGGTTTTACATAAGAAAGCTGAAAATTAATTGAACAGCCAAGATAAGTAATCTATATATTATGAGAGAGACTAAGACACACAGACAAACATCAGAAAAATGCAGTCCTAATTTTTTGCCACATTATGTGAAGACAGAAGCTAGAACATATTGTGACAAATGAAAAGGTTTGTGGAAAGAGAGACATAGAAAAACAGTCAAAGAAGATTCTTGTCAAAGAAGATTCTTGACAGCCTTGTATCATAGCTCGAAGGGTATCAGTGCATGAACTGATACATGCTGTTAGAGACTACATAATAAGGAGAGGCCTGATTGCCCACACCAGTCTACAAAGCACTTGATGATGATGATGATAATGATGATGATGATGATGATGATGATGATGATGATGATGATGATACAAAGGATAGTATTTGAGCTATTCACCAGCATGAATTTGGTGTGTTTTTGGTTAAGGACCACTTTCACTGCACCCCGATATCTCCATAAGTGCTCCTGCCTCCTCCCATAGATCACACAAGGTGACTCAGTACTGTACCCAAACACCATAGCACCAGCAATAATAAACGTGTGCTCAAACCAGAATCACACATGCTATAAACATTCTTTTTGTGATTAGTTTTCCTCATTTGGCCATTAGCCATGGCCAGTAGCCTATTCGGCCAGGTCTTCTTTATTTCCAATTGCTAAGTGATGTTTAACATGTGCAGCGTGCACATAGGACCTTTGAGTAGTCTGCTCTTATCCGTGAAGGCTAGACATCCGATCCACTACCCCAGTATCACGGGGGAAGTATATTATACTCTCCTTATTTTATAAAAATATAATTCAAACCACAAAACAAACTAGGTCTGCACAGTTAGAGGTGGATACCATTATCTGTAAGTCACAACACCACCCCCCCCCCCAAAAAAAAAAAACCAGTCTGATTATCTCTCTCTACTTCTTATAGCCCATGCCATGTGGGACTGGTCATCATATCTTTAAACAGCTTTCCTTCTCATGTGCTGCCAATCATTTCTGATACAAAAGTTTCTAATGCCATGTTGTCAGACTGTCCAGCATCTTCTCTTTTGATCACCCCCTGCCTTTCTTCCCCTCCAACTTGCCTGTTGTCACAACATGCTCCAGCTTTTGTCTTTTCACAATGTGCCCAAAGAATGTGGATTATTGTCCTCTGAATTTAGGCATATACATAAAGTTAGTTGCTTCTCTCTCTCTCTTTCTCTCTCTCTCCTCCTCACCACACACACACGCACACATACAGAGAGAGAGAGAGAGAGAGAGAGAGAGAGAGAGAGAGAGAGAGAGAGAGAGAGAGAGAGAGAGAGAGAGAGAGAGAGAGAGAGAGAGAGAGAGAGAGAGATATACATTCACAATATTTATCCATGGCACATTACAACATTAAGGCAACAAATAGTAATCTGTATGTCATAAATAATCAAACAACTACATTAACACTACATTTAAGACAGTTACAGTAACATGACCTATATAAAAAAAAAAAAACCACAACGGGCAGGAAGGCAAGTAAGCAGTTTTACATCTCAATTTCAGCAGTATTTATGGTACTTAAAATGAAAAATAAAGGCTTGCCTTAATGAGCCCCTAATACTAGCCACAAGAATGTGTATCCCAAAATGCAACTCTTTACTATGAAAAGCATGATAATATGCCTTCCACAGATGTGGAGTTCTAGTACTGGTCTTGCTCATCCCACAGTTTCTGAGCCTGGAAAGGGGAAAAGAGCTCTAGAACAGTCCTTTTGGAGATGGTAATTTGGTATCTGGATGGGAGGAAAGTCTCTAAACCAACCAACCTCTGCTGGATGCAAGCTCTTTTGGCATTGCGATCTGAACACATATGGCATCAGACTTAAGAGTTAAAACCCAGCCTTCCAGAGGACTCACAACCAGCCAACCAACCAATCAATAATGACATTAAACTATTCAATATAAGTCGTATTTTTTTTTCCAGTATCCTATTTACAGGACATCACTGTCAAATACCAGCACTGCTGTTGATGATGTCTTGGCAAGTTTATGTTCAGTAGTTAGCCATTGTTTCTGAACGACCGGCTCCCATACCATTACGTTAAAACCCAGCACAACATGCTGCCAAATCGGTCACAGCTGTGTTTCGAATGCAGGTAAGCAGAATTACGAACCGCGTCCGCATTGCCTTTGCCACTGAGACCGGTGTCATATGTTCTAGCTGAATAATCTATCAGACTTAATCTAATGACTTTCAACTATTCAACAAAAGTCATATGTTCTAGCTGAATAATCTATCAGACTTAATCTATTGACATCCAACTATTCATCAAAAGTCATATGTTCTAGCTGAATAATCTGTCTGGTGTAATCTAATAACTTTCAACTATTCAACAAAAGTCATATGTTCTAGCTGAATAATCTATCAGACTTAATCTATTGACATCCAACCATTCATCAAAAGTCATATGTTCTAGCTGAATAATCTATCAGACTTAATCTATTGACATCCAACTATTCATCAAAAGTCATATGTTCTAGCTGAATAATCTATCAGACATAATCTAATGACTTTCAACTATTCAACAAAAGTCATATGTTCTAGCTGAATAATCTATCAGACATAATCTAATGACTTTCAACTATTCAATAAAAGTCATATGTTCTAGCTAGATAACTTAAAAACTTTCAGAGGATCCGGAACGACAATAACTCTTAAAGGACATGAATGTCTATTTGATGCTGGATGTTTCTTTCTCTCTCAGAATTGTCTTTAGTCGTGTCAAGAACCGACATCACAGCACTTAGGACAAACCAATATGTGCTCTGTCATCACTTTCAACAGGCAGTGAAGAGTCCAATACTAATGGTACCAGTAGCAGCCTGATCATGTATCCGTCTGACCTTTCCTCAGAGTTCTTTTTCAGAATTATCTGTCAAGGTTTAAGGGTTTGTTATTCCCAAATTTTGTCAAAACTACTAGTGTAAGTCAAGAACTTTTTAAAACAATATTTTGTTTTGACTTTACCCACAAGGGGTGGATCACAAGTCTTTACCTGACTATGAAGAAAATGTCACAGAGAACTACAATTTTGTATGGTGTTTATTATTCTTAGAATTTTCCTGTAGCACTTAAGCTGAAAAGTCCTAATTTTCTTCTTTAGTGAATCATTGGGGAGTGAACAATGAATCATTCATTTATTTGAAAGTTGCACCTGCTTTTCATGATGGTAAGAACCTTATACTGCAAATGTCCTTGACAGCACAGGTGTCCAGCATAACCCTCATGTCAAGGACAGTAAAGAGCCCTCTTATACACATTCAGATGCATTGGGCATACTGTGCTAGACCCACATTTGTATAGACAGGTCAGCACTTGGTGGCTGATGTGGTCAGTATTACTCCGGTTGCCCTTACTTTCCCAGATGTTTTCTGGTATCCTTTTTGGCTGGGATTAACCTGGGAGCCAAAGTCAACGTTGAAAAATGGGATTCTGCCTTGATGTGGATCAAATCCATGACTACTGGACCAGCAGGCAAGTGCCTAGCCATTATGCTACCACAAATCCATCATGTATACATATAAATATATACACATATAATTCAACACAAATAGGAAGTCCATTCGATACATATAATTCACATCAAGTAGTACAGAAAACATGGTTAATTTTTTTTTTAAACATACTCAAAATAACAGATTAACAAAAGCACAATTTACATAAATATAAAAAATATGACCATAACAATAACAGATGAACAGTGCTGATTACATACATATTGTTACAATTGACATGGGCTTAACTGCATAAAATGAGGGTACATACATAGAGAAAAATGCTAAATCACAGCCAACATAAGGAAGAATATAGCACACACAGTTCCTTTTATAAAACATGTGGCTACAATAATTAGAAAAGGGTCATTACATCCAATTAAGGCAAATACATCCAATTAATGGGCAATACAAATACAACAGAAATGTCAAACAGCAAGGCAAGATTGTAATCATAACAATCAATCCTCTTCTTTCTCCATTATTGACAGGTGACACCAACTCAAGCCCTCTTATCCTTAGCTATTCCATACAGCTCTGGCCATGAACTTCCCATATTTACTTCTATTCTCTGTGAGTTTTTAAGTCTTCCTCTATTTCTCATCTCTCTCCCACAACCATTCAAGGATCATTCAAAGCTTAGCGGCTTTAGGATCATCACCCTTCAAAATACATTTGGGAAGGTTTTAGAGAAGATAGTCACTGTCAAGCTGAAAGAGTTTTTGGAAAGTGGGAAGCTTCTTCCAAGCGGCCTGGGGGAGCTACAGGCCAGGAAAAGATACCTGGTCAAAGGCAGCCACTTTTGCCTTTGACGTTTATGAGGGGTTCCAGAGTAGACAGGAAACGATGGCGGCAGCGCTTGATCTCGAGGATGCGTACAATAAAGTTCGCTATGATATTTTGATGACAGCACTGATGGAGAAGGGGGTTAATCCCTAGTTGGTGAACTGGATAGCAGCCATCCTGCATTCTCGTCAGGTTGCTCTCCGTCTGGGTGCATGGACTTCAGAGCCACATATTTTAACCTCGGGACTGCCACAGGGATCTGCAATCTCACTGATGCTCTTTAACGTGTATACGAGCAAGATTGCAAATCTAGAAGCACCAGGGGTTGGAAGGATATTAACATTTGCAGATGATATTCTTGCATATAGGTGGGGGAAAGATAGGGAGCAAACAGCCCAGGAGCTACAGGCGACAGTAGACAAAGTGACTGACTGGTGCACTGAAATGAGTGCTGTCATCCACCCGGAAAAGGCAGCTGTTTTGTGGTGCTCTCAGGACAACAGGATTGTGAGTGCTGGTGTCCCAAGCCTCACGATAGATGGTAGAAGCGTCAACAGAGAGAACACACTGAAGTATCGGGAATCACATTAGACACGAGTCTGTCCTTCAAGGACCATGTGGAGACGGTTGTGACAAGATCTCAAAAGGGACTTAATGCACTTAAAACTATGGCTGCAATGGACACAGAGTAGAGAATGCTCTTTACACTATACCAGCACTTGATCCTCTCAGTGATTGATTATGGACTAGGACGGTTCACTGTCTCAAAGAGTCAGCTGGTGAAATTAGCCGCATACAGAACAAAACTATGCGGGTCATTCTGGGATGCACCAGAGACACCCCAGTAGTGTGTATGCGTTACATCCTTGGTCTGCCTACTGTTTCTGGTAGGCACAAGGTGATGCAGGCATACCTCAGAGTAGCTGCAGACACAGATCACCCATTGTATGAGGCATTGGATGCAGTTAAGAGTCAGAGACTGATAAGAGGGAAACCATGGATGGCTCAGGCGGAGGATACGATCAGACAGGTGTGCATCTTGGAGAACATTAGGCGAGGAGAGGAGTGGGTCAGAGTTCCAGCGGAGCAGTCAGACTTGTGCAGAGTTATAATCACATTGAGCCGGGAGTGCAGGGAGTGGCCAGCAGGGGCCATGGAAGTGGAAATCCAGCAACTAATTTAGGATAATGCTCGCCCGGGTGATGTGATTATCTACACAGATAGTTCGGTGTTGAGAGGTAGGAGAAGTGCCTGGGAATTCTTAGCAAAAACTAATGGTCGACGTTTGGTGCAGGAGAGCCTGGCGTATGATACCACATCATCTAGCTTAAGAATGGAGGTGGAGGCGGTCAGTGCAGCTTTCCGCTGGATAGAGAACACGATACATACACACATCGTGATTGTAACTGACTCAGAAAGCATGCTGAGAAGAGTGAGGACAGGCAGGCTTCGTGCAGAGTGGCTTGCTTCGCTTCGGAGGTCACGGGTGGCAAGCATCACCTGCATCTTTTCTCCGGGGCATGCCGATGTGGTGGGGAATGAACAGGCGGACAGATTGGCTGGCTCGGCAAAACCTGGTGGAGTATTGATGCATGACAAGGCAGACGTGGTTGCGGCCTTGTGGGAGCACGTGTACACCTCGGAGAAGCAAATGGATCACCATAGTCTGGCAAGAATGAGGCAGCAAGGAGTGACGAGGAGATCTGGCCGACGCTCGGCGCTCAGAGGAAAGGCGAGACAGACATATAATCAGATTGCTACTGGAACTATTGGTGTTGGAACTCTTCGCTGGCTGCTGAGGATGGGGACGGAGCGCTTATGGGAATGCCCCGAATGCTGTGATGTCGGTTCCTAAATCAATCAATCAATCAATTTCTTTTGTCCTGTAGATTTCAGATAAAGGCCTTTCTAGTTATATTATTTTCAGGTAGTCTCAACGTTCATCCTATCCAGCACCAGTGTCATTTCTCCACTTCTTGGTTCATGGGTGCTTATCTAGTTCCCTCCATGAGTTCCACATTGTTGATTCTGTCTTACCAATCTATTCCTCCTATAAAAAAAAACATCTATTATGTAAATCTCATTGTGGAATTCAGGGGAAATCACCGCATTAATGTCCTAAGAATACATTTATGGACAGTCATAAAGTTAGATTTATTAAGGCATAAGTAACAGGTTCAAGATCCTTTGTACCAGTCTTTGGACTGAATAACCAGACATGAAATATATGTAAAGCACACAACCTAGCAACAGATAACAAAATAATGTGCGTAGCACAAATGGTATAAAAATAAAACACACAAACGCTCACAATGGCATAAGGGTTGAATACAACACCCAAAATACTAAATACAACACGTAAAAGCTAAACATTATATCAACTACACACAGCAAAATTAAGACACCCAATAAACTCTCACCATTAAGAGAACCAAGATTGAGATCTAGAAGAATAAACAAAGCTAATTAGCTTCTACAGGTGACAAAATCCATGGCCACAAATAAAAATAGGTTGCAATAAATGCTTCTATAGGAAACAATCGATCATCAAATAATGTGGATAAGAAAAAACAGAACAGAAACTGTCAATCTATATATATGCATTTCTGCTCCGTAATGTATGAATAGAGTAACTTCTGAAATAATACATTTCAGCCTGAATTCTGCTGCGAACAAATAAGGACAAGCCAGCAAACAAAGACAGATGCAAATGGCAAATCAAAGTATGATTACCTGGCTGCTCAGGGCTGGGTTTTGACTCTTCTTTCATGGAACCAAAGAAGCTATCAACATTCTCAGCCATTGTGTGGATGTCCATGACCACTTTGATTTCATCCTACGAAAAATAAATGGTATCGATGAAAGGGTTTTGACGCTGCTAGGTTTTTACGGAAGTCCAAACAAAATACAAAATATGAGGCAGAAAATCACACATACAAGCAAATGTTTACAATTCATAAATAAATACACATAGTATTGTGTGGGGCTCATAGAAGGACTAACTAACAACAAACACAACATAAAAACAAATGTTTAAAAACTAACAACACAAAAGAATACTTCCCCTATCTGTGGAAACCTAGTCTCCTGGATTGGGAACAGTTCAAGAAAGTACTTTTATGTGTTTGTTTTAAAAAAAAGTTAGTTGCATATCCTGTACAGGATGTAGCTGTCAATTCCAGCATTTTTTAGGCTGTTGGTAATTCCATGGACATGTTTACGTGCAGTAGTTTGCCATTGCACTCATACCTTTGCATGGAAACCAATGCAAGACGGTCTGTTTCCAAACTGCCCGTAACTGTTTTTCAAACGCGGTTTACGAGATCACAAATTGCGCCCTTCGCCACTGAGCCGGCTGTTTGTTTTAAAATAGTTTTTATTGCTTTTCTTCTGTTAATGCCGGTGAAAAAGACTTTAGTCAAAACCTCGCACATATCTCTGCGTGTATCTCCATCCATCCAGCTGCACAATCACATATCTGTGTGTGTATCTCCATCCATCCAGCTGCACAGTCACAAATCTGTGTTTCTATTTGCACTGCAAAAACTAAAAGTACATAAATGACTTTTCCATGCCTTGAGGTTTAGTGGGTATACAGTGCTAACCCCACATGTGTACAGACCACATGGCACTTAATGGTGATGTTGTCAGTATCCTATTGGCCGCCTTTACCTCCCACACTATTTCCTAGTACCCATTTTTGGTTTGGTCAACCTGAGAGCCCAGGTCTGTGTTGTACAAGAAGCCCTGCATTTAAGGGGAACTCAAACACATCAACACTGGGCCGGTAGGCAAGTTTGCTTTTCATCCTATAGGCAGGCAATTATAAACATGTGGCTTTAGTATCAACAGGCAACAACTTTTGCTTACAGCTCGTATCGACTTCTTCAGGTGCCTAGTCTGGAGTAGACGTTGGTGATCATGACTCTCCATACCTGAGAAGTCGGAGAGGGTTCACCTGATGGCCAGGTTCCAACTTCATGGCAAAGGATTGTCCCATAATGCCCTATTCCTGTGCCAATAAATATTACACAAAATGCTCCTCAGTCACTGTCCCATGTGAAAAGTGGAACAGAGGAGTCTTGACAAACCAAAAACCCACACAGGTATACTATGCATAATGCCGCTGCCAGAATGCCAACACAAAAGTCCACCATGAAAAATAGTTCATAGTCAATGGAAGTGGCAGTCACTAGAAAACAAACGGCCACATATTACTGCATAAGGCAAACCCAGTTTTAGTTCAGCAACTGGCAACCACCATTTTTCCGAACATGCAATTCAAGACAAACAACCGCGGACAGATGTAAAAGCACTCCACGCATAATCCAATTCACAGATTCGCTCCACGCACTCAACTCAGTAGCAGGGCGACGGAACCATAGGCAAAAATCAGTCCAGTGCACTAGAAGTAATAGCACAAGTATGGACTAGGCTTGAGTTCAAAGCTGACGAACAGAAAAACCAAATAACCCCAATTCTCTCTGCCACGTGATATTTTGATGAAATTGATGTTGCTTGTAATCTTTTTTTTGTTGCTGTTTAAGCTTCACACTCTCTGTATCTTCCTCTGTCTTTCTTACCCAGCATTTTCTGACATAGGCTGATTTCTCTAGTCCACCTCTTCTGTTGATTTGGTCCATAATTTTCATTTGTGTTTTCCTTCTGGCACTGATAAGTTATCATGTAATACCTCCAGCTCTCAAACACTCAACATGTGTTTTCTGTTCTGTCCACGGTAAAGTTAGTTGCATATCCTTTACAGGATGATGCAATCAATGCCAGCATTTACTGGCTATTTGTGACTTACTGGGAAATATTGAAAAATAGAAGTAATGATTATTACAAAGAAAAACTGTATACCCAAACGCAACATCAAAGTGCATGGAACCAATCTGAAACAAGTCAATTTATTTAAGTATTTGGGTCCTTTAATAACAGCAGAAAATGAGTGTTGAAGTGCTACACAGAACCTGTACTTTTGTATGGATGTGAAGCATGGACAATGAACAGACACGCTGAAAAACATCTAACGGCTGTAGAAATGTGGTTTCTGAGGAAAATGCAAAGAATACCATGGACAGACAGAAAAACCAATGACCAAGTCCTACAAGAAACAAATTACAACTGTAAACTGATTAGAGAAATTAGATGTAGACAGTCACAATTTTTTGGACAGTTATGAGAAATAAATTGGAGAACGTGGTGACAACTGGCATGATTGATGGTAAAAGAACAAGGGAAAGGCAGAGAAGTAAATACCTGGATGGTTTGGCCATGTGGTATGGTCAACAGAAGAACACAGAACATGACTGCACACACTTATCGGTTAGGAAAAGAGTTCTTAACCATCTATTTTTTTTTAAAGTTGCATATCCTTTACAGGACGTTGCAGTCAACACCAGCATTTTACTGTCGTTGTTGATGTCTTGGCAAGTTTTCACGTTCAGTAGTTTGCCATTGCTTTCTGAATTACCGGCTCCCATACCAACATGTTAAAACCAGCGCGACATGGTCTGCTGCCAAATCTGTCGCCGCTGTGTTTCGAATGCGGATAAGCGGCATTATGAATCCCGTCCGCAACTCCATCGCAACAGAGAGTTAAGAGCTATATTGAGCTCTAAAGTTCTGGCAGTTACTTTCAAGAAAGTCTGTGTCAAGAGATACTTCTGAAGTGTTGGTGTGAGTTCTTCCTATATTTCACACTTACGACAGATTCTTGCATACAAATCTTCTTCTTCTTCTTCTTCCCCTGCGTTCATCCGGAGTGTTTTTTTTCAGATGTAATTGCGGTGTGTGCGGTTATGTGCCCTTAGGCCAACACATCCAACTTTGGCGGGGCATACAAATATGAATTTCCTGAATATTCTCTATCTCTCTCTTTCACACACATACACACACACAGAGAGAGAGAGAGAGAGAGAGAGAGAGAGAGAGAGAGAGAGAGAGAGAGAGAGAGAGAGAGAGAGAGAGAGAGAGAGAGAGAGAGAGAGAGAGAGAGAAGGGGGGAGAGGGGGAGGGGAACAGGAAGGGCTAGAGATATTGAACTATCCAGACACAATCAGAGGACCACCCCTTTTCTATCACTAGCAGCCAAACTTGTGCCACTTGTATGCATCTGAACAGTTTCTTCAGCCACTAAACAAACAGGCCTACAAGAGATTCAAAGACTCACATCTCCCAGTGTCATATCATGCTTGAGACTCTCTGGCTGGCTTTTCACGCTGAACAGATCATCGCTGTCTGACAGCGGAGTGGTGTAAGCAGGGGCCAGGCCGAGGTCTCCTCGGGAAATCAGCATATGCATATAGGCATCATGGGAGAACACATCATGGACAATGAGCTCGTTGAATAGAGCAATGAGATTCTTGAATGCCTGCCGGGCTTCATCTGTTGGGTGCTCTTCTGTAAATAAAGGTAAAGTGATGGGTTTTTAAACAGATGTTTGTTAAAAAAAAAAAAACAGTTAATGCATGTCAATATTATAAGGTCTTCTTCTTCTTCTTCTTCTTCTTCTTCTTCTTCTTCTTCCGCGTTCATCCGGAGTTTTTTTTTTTCCGGGCGTGATTGCGTTGTGCCTGTTTACAGCAGAGCTGCGTTCTTGCGCCATTAGGCTGACACATCCGACTTCTGCGGGCATTTATTGACCGGGTTAACCTTCCCGGATATTATAAGGTCATGCCACCTGCCTCACACTCAAGGCCATGGGTTCATTTTGCAACTGTGTAAATATAACCATGGGAATTTCTGCATCTGTGTGCGATGCTCTCGACTCGCAGCCTGCTGTTACATGGAGAGAGAGAGAGAGAGAGAGAGAAAAAGAGAGAGAGAGAGAGAGAGAGAGAGAGAGAGAGAGAGAGAGAGAGAGAGAGAGAGAGAGAGTCAGATGGGATAAACCCCAGTGCAATCTTTCTTGCCTTTAACCTTTTATTGCAGTATCAATAATGTATGTGTAACTGCACTATCAAGAAATAAAGTAGTTCTGGGCTATGAAAGGACCAAGAGGGGCAAGAAAGAAGACGGTCAACCCAACAGCATATATTTACTAAGTGAAACCTGGTGCAATGAAGTTGATTCTTTTACCTTTTATGTTATAAGTGCCAATGTTAGAAATAACATAAATTATAGCAGCTGATTATGACAGCTCTATGATGGTTGCACTATACATGTTTATGAGACTTCTTCGTCTTATTGTTCATATGCCTTGTCTGTAACAGACATTGACAATCATGATCATTCATTCTCTGTCTGTAACAGACATTGACAATCATGATCATTCATTCTCTGTCTGGAACAGACATTGACAATCATGATCATTCATCTCAGTCTGGAACAGACATTGACAATCATGATCATTCATTCTCGGTCTGAAACAGACATTGACAATCATGATCATTCATCTCAGTCTGGATCAGACATTGACAATCATGATCATTCATTCTCGGTCTGAAACAGACATTGACAATCATGATCATTCATTCTCTGTCTGGAACAGACATTGACAATCATGATCATTCATTCTCTGTCTGAAACAGACATTGACAATCATGATCATTTAGTATCTGTCTGGAACAGACATTGTCAATCATGATCATTCATTCTCTGTCTGGAACAGACATTGACAATCATGATCATTCATTCTCTGTCTGGAACAGAAATTGACAATCATGATCATTCAGTCTCTGTCTGGAACAGACATTGACAATCATGATCATTCATTCTCTGTCTGGAACAGATATTGACAATCATGATCATTCATTCTCTGTCTGGAACAGACAATGACAATCATGATCATTCATTCTCTGTCTGGAACAGACATTTACAATCATGATCATTCATTCTCTGTCTGAAACAGATATTGACAATCGTGATCATTCATTCTCTGTCTGGAACAGACATTGACAATCACGATTATTCATTCTCTGTCTGGAACAGAAATTGACAATCATGATCATTCAGTCTCTGTCTGGAACAGACATTGACAATCACGATTATTCATTCTCTGTCTGGAACAGAAATTGACAATCATGATCATTCATTCTCTGTCTGGAACAGACACTGACAATCACGATCATTCATTCTCTGTCTGGAACAGACATTGACAATAATGATCATTCATTCCCTGTCTGGAACAGACATTGACAATCACGATCATTCATTCTCTGTCTGGAACAGACATTGACAATCATGATAATTCATTCTCTGTCTGGAACAGACATTGACAATCATGATCATTCTGTCTCTGTCATTAGATATTTTGATGAAGCAGACAAATGAAACAGGTTGAAATGCAGTAAAGCTGTTACAATACAAAGCGTAATGGAACAATTCTAAACCATGTTTTGACTTCACATTCAACTTCGGCGTCATTCGCAAAATGTCTCCCGCCAAGGTGGGTTTCCTGTTTATGCTGACAAATGTTTGTCCTGTAAAGCGGTGCACAGCTGGGTAAAAGATGTTACGAGGGCGAGTCAATAAGTCAGTCACTCAGTTCTGTGGCATGGCAGGTAAATGAAAACAGCATGCAGTTCTATGCAGCCGTTTTGGGAGGACTGATAAAATGATGGGATAAGTGCACCAATGTTGGTGGAAATTATGTTGAGAAATAAAGAGACAATGTATGTATACAAATAAACTGGTTTCAAGTTGTTATCTTTATTAATTTTTCTACAGCCATTTGTGACTTACTTATTAACATACCCTCGTACAACTTAGCCACCATCAGGTACAACTCAGCCACCACCAGGTACAACTCAGCCACCATCAGGTACAACTCAACCACCACCAGGTACAACTCAGCCACCATCAAGTACAACTCAACCACTACCAGGTACAACTCAGCCACCATCAAGTACAACTCAACCACCACCAGGTACAACTCAGCCACCATCAAGTACAACTCAACCACCACCAGGTACAACTCAGCCACCATCAAGTACAACTCAGCCACCATCAGGTACAACTCATCCACCATCAGGTACAACTCAGCCACCATCAGGTACAACTCAGCCACCATCAAGTACAACTCAACCACCACCAGGTACAACTCAACCACCACCAGGTAGAACTCAGCCACCATCAGGTACAACTCAGCCACCATCAGGTACAACTCAACCACCACCAGGTACAACTCAGCCACCATCAAGTACAACTCAACCACCACCAGGTACAACTCAGCCACCATCAAGTACAACTCAACCACCACCAGGTACAACTCAGCCACCATCAAGTACAACTCAGCCACCATCAGGTACAACTCAGCCACCATCAAGTACAACTCAGCCACCATCAAGTACAACTCAACCACCACCAGGTACAACTCAACCACCATCAGGTACAACTCAGCCACCACCAGGTACAACTCAGCCACCATCAGGTACAACTCAACCACCATCAGGTACAACTCAGCCACCATCAGGTACAACTCAGCCACCATCAGGTACAACTCAGCCACCATCAGGTACAACTCAACCACCATCAGGTACAACTCAGCCACCACCAGGTACAACTCAGCCACCATCAGGTACAACTCAGCCACCATCAGGTACAACTCAGCCACCATCAGGTACAACTCAGCCACCATCAGGTACAACTCAGCCACCATCAGGTACAACTCAACCACCATCAGGTACAACTCAGCCACCATCAAGTACAACTCAGCCACCATCAGGTACAACTCAGCCACCATCAGGTACAAGTCAGCCACCATCAGGTACAACTCAGCCACCATCAAGTACAACTCAGCCACCATCAGGTACAACTCAGCCACCATCAAGTACAACTCAACCACCACCAGGTACAACTCAGCTGCCACCAGGTACATACAGAGGTCATCACATTACTTACCCAATACAGGAGCCCGACTGTCCAGAAAGCTCATAAGCAAAGACTGGAAAACAGGTGTTGCTGTAACCGGATCAGGATGGATTCCCTCCTTATCATCAGAGCAGTCCATGTCCCCATATTTCTAAGCAAACAAAAAAATTGTTATAAATATCTTAGAATGTGTCTTTCTAAACAAACAGTAGCATCTCAAATTTAGTCAGGATATAAAGGTTGACCGAGATGTCTAAGATACAGTTAAAATTTTTGCTTACCGAGGTAGACTGAATGATTGTGTGATATTCAAGGGTGAGAAAGATTGAAAAGTGTGTGACAGAGTAGGAGTGTGTAGCGTATTTATGTGTGAAAGAAGGAGCGTGTGTCAGATAGTGTGAGAGACTTAGTATAAATGAGAATTAGAGTGTGTGCATAATTATGCCAAATAAAAAATTGAAGAACTTTTGACTTTAATATTATCTCAATGGAACAATGTGAATAAATGCATGACATTTATGTAACAAAGAAAGCACAATCTGATGAAGTAAGAAAATTAAGTTCATAAAAACTCATAATACCTCGCTTCTAATCTCGGCCTGTCGTCTTTCCAAGAGAAGAGCTGCTACAATACATCTGTGATCTCCTACACGCTGGGTACTCACAGCCCAGTCTACAAGCAGGTTGATTATTGGCTCGTCTCCAATAGGTGTCTGTGTATCATAAAATATTAAGGTAAATTGTTAACGACATAGTAACAGAAGAACAACATATTCAAGAATGCTTGCTTGCTTGTGTTCGCTGGCTGTAAACTCCAACGTGAAGTCCTGTATGTTGGATGAATACATCCTGTTGTCCAACATCAATGTGATGTCATACCGGACTTGAGGTTTGCATGAGTATCCGTTGTCCCATGTCTGGCTTAATTCACCGCAAACTGACTGCAGTTATTTTTAGCACTGAAATAGATCTAGTGGGATATTTTTAGCACTGACCTAGATCTAGTGGGATCATCAATTTTCAGAATAGGGATATTGGGATTCACTTCGTGGTCGGTCGACAAGTGTCTTTGCAGCAAGATGTTCCCAAAACCGCATGTCATTGTCTTCGCAAACTGTCCCCCAGAGACATCAAAGATGAGCGCAGGCGGATGGGACACATACACAAGATAAGACGAGTAGCACAAGATATGGAGATAACATTCCGCTCCGGGCCCAAAAACATTTATTTCATTCAACGATCGGTCTAGCAGTCCACCACACACTCAACCGGAAGTGATCGACAACAAATTAAATTTGTAGGATTCTTTATTGCACAGAATTTTTCACGTCACACAAATGACCCTACCCCAATACACAAGTTCCACAGTATATCAAAACACCCCTACACCCACTATGGTATCATCCTGATGTCATGTGATTTCCCGGGAACTCCTGGAATTCCTTAGTTTGCAGTGAATTAAACATTAAGTACCAAGAATAGTAACAATGTAACCTGTCATGCAAGTCATAAAATGTGACTTAGGAGGTTTGTTGAGGTTGGCTATCCCATCCTGTAGAAAACTTTAGCTGCAAAATTCACTGGGCCATGTACAAGTCTCAGGGTACAGAAAGAAAAGAATAACTCAGCCAACCAATAGGAAATTAGGCTTTTCTAGAAGAAGTTGATGTGGTGCTGATAACCAAGGAATCTGGAATTCAGACTTTCTTCCCTTCACCTTGGAAAAACTCCAGAATTACACAGGTGGTAGATGTGACTGCTAGCCATGAGTCGATTGAGGGCCTAAGCCACATTAGGGAATCAAGGGCACCAGTAGAAGAAGATCAAATTAAAAATAAAAAACGAAACAAAATCCCCACAAAACAACTAGATAAGTAGTAAAACATCAAGGATGCAGTCACACACATTTACACACACAGACATAAAGAAGGAATATATGAGGGGACAAATCCCATGCATTTACAAGCAATGTGTTACTGAAATAAACAGTACCAACACTAGACTGAGACAGAGCTGCTGTGGTTGGCCCAGAATACTTCTAATTCTGCGTTCATCCGGAGAGTTTTTTTCGGATGTGACTGCATTGTGCCTGTTTACAGCAGAGCTGTGATATTGCGTCTTTAGGCCGACACATCCGACTTCTGCGAGCATTTGTTGACTGGGTTAACCCTCCTGGGTATTGCCCAGAATACTATAATACTGACTCTTAGAAACCAAAAATTATGCACTCCTTATGAAGAGTTACACTGCTGAAACATAAGAACAACTTTACTCTTGTATTAGTCATGCTTTACACTTACAATCTTTATACCTACTGAAAACCATAATGGAGGGACAAGTTATGAGCAAATAGCTAAAGGGCATCAAAGACATAAATGGACAGATAAGATCAAGTCAGGATATACCTAGCAGAATGTACAACAAAGGTTA
The DNA here is from genome assembly GCA_963921405.1 of Cepaea hortensis. NCBI lineage: Eukaryota > Metazoa > Mollusca > Gastropoda > Stylommatophora > Helicidae > Cepaea > Cepaea hortensis. The sequence goes on from OY992888.1 coordinate 44,127,520, forward strand.
AGGATGAAGACTCCAGGAGAACCATTATCACAAACCTTCACTTCGGAAAAGCACTGGATTATGACAAGTCTTCTATTTAATTTATTATACTTCAGACAGGTTACAAGCAGTGCACACCAATCAATATAAACATAGACTATTCTAACCTCTCCCATCTCCTTGCTGTTTGTGATGCTAAAGATCTTGTTGTACAGTGATTCCATATTGTAAGTATTGTCTACAATATCAAAGTTATGCTGGTCGAGGATGTCCAGAACTTTCAACACTTTGCTCATCACATAACCTGAAAACAATCACAGAACTGCAGTTTCAAGTCATTCATTTAGGCAGACATAATTTTGTGAATTGTAATACTGCAGGCAAACTCTGCTCCATGGTTCAGAATGGGGAATGTTCACAAGAAATCAGAAGGAGACTGGTCATAACAATGCAGCGAATGAGTATTAAAAGCATAAAGCACAACTCCAGGAAATACAAGTTAAATTGCTGATAACATTCTTATTTCTGTGGCAACAGATGTGAATCATGGACCATAATAATAATAATAATGACATTGCTGCTTTTGAAAGAAGAAGAAGAAGAAGAAGAAGAAGAAGAAGAAGAAGAAGAAGAAGAAGAAGAAGAAGAAGAAGAAGAAGAAAAAGAAGAAGAAGAAGAAGAAGAAGAAGAAGAAGAAGAAGAAGAAGAAGAAGAAGAAGAAGAAGAAGAAGAAGAAGAAGAAGAAGAAGAAGAAGCAGAAGAAGAGGAGGAGGAGTAGGAAGAAGAAGTATAAGAAGAATTCACAAATGTCTGATAATGCGATACCTCAGTATTACATATGTGCCAGGGAGGGAGAGAGAGAAAGAAAACTAATCAGGTGGCCTTTATTCCTCAGGCTCAAGACCTCCCTGGCCCACTGCAAGGTACTATAGGCAGTATATGACAATTGACCCTCCCAGTCTCGCCCCCCCCAAAAAGAGGGGTTTTGAGACAGCAGTGTCCATTATATGCTATAGGGACCATTCTCAAACACGGTCCTTTCATTATAACCAATCACAGAACTAAAACCCAAGTTGCCAGAATGATTCTATAATAGTCTGAGAAAGATAGTATAGGTATTTTCATTTGAGACTAATTTTCTAGGGATTTCTTATGAACAAAACTGAGCGCCCGTTGAGTGCAAATAGTACATAGATAAAAACAAAAAAGAAAGAAAAATATTCTTACCGGCAGTTGACTGTTGGCATTTATCAGAGGACCAGTGCGCCTCCGCTGCAACACTTCGTGCTACAATCTGCTGTTCAGCTATTTTTAGCTGACTTCGTATCTGAAAACAATCATATTTAACAATCATATTCTTCATAAATTCATTCTTATCTACCATGTTCTTAATGCATGACAAAATGGACAATGATGAGAAGTGACACACAACCAAATAACTCATTGACTGATTGATGGATCACAGCAACATAATCAAATTCTTGGTACAAAATTAATCAGCACAAATTATAACATAATATTTTACACGCCTTAAGAAACATTGAAGCAAGTCCTATATTTTCATAATTCAATTGATCAGTGGTGGGTGATGAGGTCAGTGGTGGGTGATGAGGTCAGTGATGGGTGTTGAGGTCAGTGGTGGGTATTGATGTCAGTGGAGAGCGATAAGGTCAGTGGTGAGCGATGAGATCAGTGGTGGGAGATGTGGTCAGTGGTGGGTGATGAGGTCAGTATTATGCTGGCCACTTTTACTTCCCAAGACATATCCTGGTACCCATTTTAGGTCAGTTTTTACAAATCTGCCTCGATGTGGATTCAAACCCATGGCCACTGCAGACAGGTTAGCATCTAAGAACCAACGTTATTGTAGCTCTCAGGCACCCTGTCAATCAATCAGGTGCCAACTCCACAATAAAGGTTGGCTGCAATGGATCTCCAACACTGTCTCTCACCCTGACTGTACATTCTGTCAGACTGGTGTTTGTCCATCTCTTGATGTTATCTTCCCACTTGTATCATTGTCTACCTTTTGCTCGCTTGCCCTCCATTATGGTTTTTATAAGAGTACTAGCTGACCCTGCCCGGCTTCGCCCAGACCCTGGTGGGGAGCATCTCATTTAATTCATATAAGTAGTCATATAAGTTCTCGTTCCCGCTACCGACTGACTGTCTGTCTGTCTGACCCGGCCCGGCATTGCCCAGCTCCTGGTGTGGAGCATCTCATTTAATTCATATAAGTAGTCATATAAGTTCCCGTTCCCGACTGTCTATCTGTCTGTCTATCTGTCTGTCTGCCTGACCCTGCCCGGCTTCGCCCAGTCCCTGGTGGGAAGCATCTCATTTAATTCATATAAGTAGTCATATAAGTTCCCGTTCCCGTTACCGACTATCTGTCTGTCTATCTGTCTGCCTGACCCTGTCCGGCTTCATTAAATTCATACAACAAAAAAAATGTAACTTAAAAGAACGTTCTACCACACACCATCCATTATTTTTAATGAAAACTCTTTCTAATCACCTGCATGACTACAGTAACTTCTTAAGCAAAAAAAGATGAGTTACAATGTTATGCATTGTGCATCATTTTTATGAAAACTTTGAAAATGCCTTACAGATTGTATCATTATTTATTATAACTCATATGCCGGTACATAACTATGGACAAAGAGTTTATAAATCTTTGAAAACGATGCCACAATATGACTATAAGTTATACAGAAAAGTTATGCCCCTTGAAATAACTTTTACAGAGTTAGGTCCCCTGAGATATATGAAATTATGATGAAAAATGAAAAATGAAATAATACTGAGTAAGCAGGCGATTTCACACTAACAAAATATCACAGTTGGCAGCTCTGGAATGAAAGGAAGGCGTGTAGAAAATTTCATCTCAATCGGATGGGCCGTTCGCGAACGAATAAAGGACATACATAGATACAGAGATACATAAATACGGACGCACATCCTAATTTATATATAAGATTATGTCTTTTAATGCTGGCCGAAATATTTCACTTGCCTCTTTTATTTTTTTCATAAACTCTCTTTTCATTCCTGGTGTTTCTAGAACCTCTGTATTTAATTGTTTTCGTTTCCATAAAATACAACATATTCATTTGTATATCCACAGCTCCAAGGCCCCTATGCGACTTTCTAGTTGCTTGTTCAATGTCCAGGCTTCCATGTCCTACAGTAGTGTTGAATATATGTAGCATGTGACAATTCTCATATTTAATGTGTTGTTAATCTCTCTAGATGTTAATACTTATTTCATGTCGTTGAAAGCATTTTTGGCTATTCCTATTCTCTTTTTGATTTCTATTTCACTTTTGACATCATGTTATTACATGTCCTAGATAGGAGAAACTTGTTACTTGTTCTAGTATCTCCCCGTTTACTGTGATGTTCGGGCACCTTGAAGTCCACCAAAATTAATGAAATGGAAAACATAACAGGCTAGAATCAATGGAATAACAGGTGTGACATACGAAGGCTTAACACTTCACATGACTCAGCAGCGGTATCTACCACTGGACAACCTTCACGTGAATATACTTACATACTGGTTGTTGCTGCCTGGAGGCATGGGAAGACTGCTGGTGGCACATGGAAACAGATCCAGGGGAGAGCCGACTAGGAAGGAATTGCTCTTGCTGTCCCCCAGAGAGTTCCACACCATGGCTGTTGGACATTTGATGGTTATGATCTGGGCCAGGGCACACAGCTGTAAGACTATGAAGCGATGGCTCTGACACTCTTTAAACTCTGACATGGCGTTCAGCAGAGACATCTGGATGGTTGTGTTGATGGCCTGGGCAGGGGTCAGTGGGTTGCTGAAACAGAATCAAGAATACATCCAGCATTTTGCTGCATAAGAAACAATGTCAACTCATATGACCATTTTACATTTCATTATCATCATGATGTTGCAGAGTCACTATGAAGTCTTTCTGTCTCCATAACCCAAGTTTTAGACACAGAGGCCTTGGAACATTTGATTACTTAAATACAGTGCATACCTGATAAAGGCGACCTCACCTGGGACACAAGAAAGTGTTCTTCTTATTAGAAATTCCTCTTATTTAGAGTTCTTCTTCTTCTTCTTCTTCTGCATTCATCCGGAGTTTTTTGTCCAGATGTGATTGCGTTGTGCCTGTTTACAGCAAAGCTGCGTTCTTGCGCCGTTAGGCAGACACATCCGACTTCTGCGGGCATTTGTTGACCGGGTTAACCATCCCGAGGTTATAAGAGTTCAAGCATATGGTAATGTATTTACAACATACAATACAATATGGTTAACAACAGAAATTCTTAAGCAGTTTGCTCTGTATAGTTACAATCAAAATAATTGTTGTTGCTGTTATTTTAATGTTGCTGGGTTGTTTACATGTGACAGCCCAATACTATTCATTACCGAGGAGCTCATTCCTGCAGCTGTTCCTGGGACCTGAAGACAGAGTTGGTGATGGGTAGAAAGTGTTCAGAGGTGTTTGTCAAACTGTCATTTACTGCCAATATAGTAACTTGCAGTGTATGGCAGGGGGGTCTTTGAGCCTGAGGAATTAAGGCCGCCTGGCTAGTGCAGTCGCCGCGAACTGTGCAGGTTAGGATTTTCTTTTTGCCGCCGACAGAAAAAAATCCCACACCTTACAGGGGATTCAAACCCGGGTCTCCTGAAGGAGAATCCGGTGTTCTAGAAACTCGGCCAGCTGCTCCGTTCACTGGTGTTTGAAAGAATAACGCATAAAGTGAGAAGTGATTGACTGGTTCATAAGGATGAGAACAACAGAACTGCATTATCCCCAACTATCTGTATGAATCCCAGAAGCATATATAGAAATCAAGAAATCAAATACCTTCATAAGAATGGGATTGGGCAGCAATGAGTAAATAACAAGGCAGTCTTATGACAATAACCAATATATTTTCATGAAGATAATGATCACTGGCATTAAGAAGAAAAAATAACATTACAAGTTAACACATACCCATTAGCATTAATCATTGGATCATTTCTACCCATCATGTGGTCCATCTCTGCCACGAGAACTGTGATCTTCCTACCACAAACTGTGGCCAATCTTCTAGCCAAAATGACAGACTTGCATATATCAGACGAATACTGCAAACAATAAGAAAAAGGTAACTAAAATGAATGTAAAAACAATATACATTAAGAAAATGTGTTTACAGCTAAAACTTGACCACATTTTATTTTACATAAAGCAATGAATGAACATTTTAGAAACTGAAAACTCAATGTGCAAACTTTACAGAAATAAGAGCATTGTTAACACATAGCAAGTAGCTAAATCAGACAATAATTAATCTGGAGTTCACATAAAAAGAACTTTACAAGAATAAAAGGTAATGTACCATTTAATTGTTGCTAAAATCAAGAAAACAAAAGTTACTAGGCAAATATAAATGTTTGGTAAAATAATTTCAAGCCAATAAAATCAATACAAAATACTCTAGTGTGTTTCTGATTTTAATTTATAAAACTAACAATAAAAGACATTTGCGAAATGGATGTCTTCTTCTAATTACCCAATCTGCAGCAGGCATCATCGGTCAAGACTCTCCAATCCTCTCTCTCTAATGATATTTAGATGAAATTGATGTTCCAGAAGAAGAGGCCAACCATGTAAACGATGTACAGAGGGAATAACAGAATCCACGGGAATCTCGATATATGAAGCCTGTAAACGGGCATTTTCCCACTGTTTATGCTTCACCTCAACACAAGGTACAAGAGGAGCAAGATGAGAAGAGATGAGATGGTGCTGCTTATGTTATTATTTGTTGCCAAGCTGTTAAGTTTTCCGCATGCAGTTTTCACTGTCTTTCTCTGCCTCTGTTGCCTAGTATTTTCCCACATAAAGTTAATCTCTCTATTCCACCTTTTCTGTTAATAAGCCTTTTACATTTCATAGAAAGTATATCTATGTCATTTTACAAAAAAACTATGCAAAGGCAAGACAGCAGTTACAGAAACAACAGAACTGTATATCATACCAAATTGAGCTGCACCAAAATGAGTTTCAGAACAACGTCATCTGCCTGTTTCATTTTGTCAGGGAGTTCAATCAGCCAGCTGAGGAACTCATGACGATCAAACAAATTCTCCTGGGAAGGAGGGAGTATCACAAGTTTAAAACATGTAGAATTCATATATTTCACATTTTAACACTGCCTTTACATATATAACAATTGAAACTGCAACTACCTAAATACAGTAATAAAATTAAGGAACTATGTTTCCATGTCGCCATGGCATACATAGTGGGGATATTCTACTGCTTGATTCTCTTCAAGGAGAATGCACCACACCTAGTTATGCAACTCTGTAGCTCAGAGGTTTAGTGTAAGACTTCCTCGAAACAGATTCCATCCAAAGAATGGGCTCTAGCTACCCAGAACAGGTTTACTTTTCCAACAGTTCTGCCATCCCTATTCTGAAATTTGAACCAGGTAACTTAGGAACCCCAGGTGGATACCAAAATCTCTCAGCTATAGCCCATACTGGGATAGGATGTTAAACACATATCAATCGATGGGTAGTATGACCAGTGACACACCGTCTTCCTTCTCAGAAATGATTCAGCACTAATTGTATCCAGCTGGATTTGCTATGAAGTTGTAAAAGTGAAATGTAAAGGACACTTTAACACACCTTGAGGTAATATGGTTAGTAGAAGTAAAAGAATCCTTTTACAAGTGGGAAGGTATATTAGAGATATCGTGCTAGACCCATATTTGTAGACTAAACTGTACTCGATGGGTGGTGGCATCACTATCACATCCTTCGCCTTGGCTTGCCAGGACATTTCTTGGCACCAAATTTAGGCTGGGCCAACCTGGCAGCTCAGGTCAATTTTGTAAAATTTGACTCAAAGGGGATTCAAACCCATGACATAAGAGAGGTTGGCCTAAAACAACCTAGCACAGATTAATGGAAATCAAAATGAGAACTTTAAACCACAGATGAGTTTGGTTACCAGCCAGCTAAGTGACACTGAGAAAGTCTGTTATCCCGCAAGACACCATCAGGCATAATGGGTGCTTTGTTCAAGGATCAAACGAGAAGCGTGTAAGTGTGTAAGAGAAAGAGACAGAGAGAGAGAGAGAGAGAGAGAGAGAGAGAGAGAGAGAGAGAGAGAGAGAGAGAGAGAGAGAGAGAGAGAGAGAGAGAGAGAGAGAGAGAGAGAGAGAGAGAGAGAGGGGGGGGGGGGGCAAAGTGGTCATTTACAATCCCTAAATTAAGCAATGTTTCAGTCTGGTTTTCAACCAATCCCAGCAACCACAAAATCAAACCTACTAGCTGGCAATCTGAATTCTCCTTACACACACAAAGAAGCAAATAACCATACCTCATACATATGATTAGCAAATCTGGTACAGTATGCCCAGTTCTTCATGGCCTGATCCAAGTCAACTTTAGATGTGTTTGGGGCTGGTGCCAACAGAAACGGGGTGGTCACAAGTGTACTGCAAGTCTCGGTATAATAATCTTGAATCTTTTGCAGCTGGTCCTTCAGGAACTTGGTCAGTGCTTGTGTCCAGTCTGAAGATTGAATCAAATAGCCATCAACTTCTGCAATGATTACTTACAACCTTTTTTCAACCGCGTTACAAGAGTCAACTGAATCTAATTCTGGTCTATAGGTGTAAAGTAACTGGGCTTTTCATATAATGGGTCATAACATTAGAATGTGGGAGAAACTACAGCTAAGGGTGTAAAATAATTGGACTCCCCATATACTAAGTCACAATATTGGTATGGGATGGGGGAGAGAAAAAAGAAGGTGAAAGAGACCAAAGCTAAAGGTGTAAAATAATTGGACCTCTTATATATTAGAATGGGGGAAGACCTCAGTTAAGGGTGTACAATAATTGATTCTCTAACAATATAGTACATTAGAATGTGGGGGAGACCACAGCTAAGGGTGTAATATAATTGAGCCTCTCAAATAAGTCAGTCATAACATTAGGATGCGGATGAATCCAGCTCTCTTTATCTTCTCTTTTTCTCTTCTAGGAAAATTTAATGTGACCCTTTGTCTTACTGGGGACCAGAACACACTTTGCACAAAATTAAGCAGACACTCTACACATCTAAAACTGCATGCAGCTGGTTACAAATATCCACAAATCCACCCTTCTCTCTCGGCTGTAGACTGAACCCACAAATTTAGTAACCCATTTCAGTAGCCACTATGCTACCACCACAATGGTGTGATTCATGGAAGAAGAGGCAGAGATGGACCCGCCCAAAGGAAATTAAATATACATTGGATATGAAAATGCAGTAGGCAGGAGAACTGAAGTCTTAGGCTGGGAAACTGGCAATAGATCAAGTCTTAGGCTGGGAAACTTCAACAGATCAAGTATTAGGCTGGGAAACTGACAACAGATCAAGTCTTAAGCTGGGAAACTGGCAACAGATTATGTCTTAGGCAGGGAAACTGGCAAAAGATCAAACCTTAGGGAGGGGAACTGGCAAAAGATCAAGTCTTAGGCAGGAGAACTGGCAAAAGATCAAGTCTTAGGCAGGAGAACTGGCAAAAGATCAAGTCTTAAGCAGGATAACTGGCAAAAGATCAAGCCTTAGGTCAGGGTAACTGGCAAAAGATCACATCTTAGGCACGGGGAACTGGCAAAAGATAAAATCTATTCAGGAACTGCATATATGACATCATCATGAAGTGAACTGCATTGCAGAGTTTCATCAAGATTTGGGATCAGTACTTCTGACTTCAACGAATATTTGTTCAAGTTTGCTTTCCCTAGCCTTAGCTGGCGCATTAGCGTAGTCAATAAAGAGCTGCACCGATAATGTATGAGCGCAGTTGGATGCGAGTTTGAATCCTGCATTCATCATTTCACTAAGTGAGGGAGAGATTGGCCTCCAAAATGTAATGGCCCGACCACATCATAGACCCATAGAAACTCCCTGCTTCAGGAGGGACCATCCCCCCCCCCACCTTTCCAGCCTATGACTGTTCCACTACCTAAAAGGCAGTATGTTTGTGTCTCTCTCCATCTGGTTCTAACCCTTGACCTGTCCGACAAGGGGAAGCCCTATCAGTAGCTGTGCTGCCACTGGCACAACTCTGGGAACAGAGCCCCTCTGCGACTTCAAGAGGGTGAATTGCATTATATAGTAAATTCACTAACATATGCTCTGCTTTGAACAGAATAAATACTCATGAAGAATATTTTTAATAAACTTGCCAAGAAATCACAAACAGCCAAAAAATACTGGGGTTGACTGCAACATCCTGTAAAGAATATGCAACTAACTTTTTTACTAACCCATGCACTGGTCTATGGACAGCTTCCTGCGGTTTCTGGAGTCCTGAGTTCCCATGTTGTGAGCGGCAGTCATTTTGATGAACCAAGCAGCACGGACATTGGGTACAGAATATTCACACAGGGTTGAGAATATTTCTTCCTTCTTGTTAAATGTTGGTACCTGTGCAACAGAAAGACACTGAATTGATCATTTTCATCATAAATAAGAATCACACAGCAAATTAGTTCTCTGTGTCATTTGTGAAGGAAAAAGCCCAACAGATGGGGCTCGTTATCAACCAAGATAAGACAGAATATATGGTAATTTCAAGAGAAGGAATGGCTAAAAACTCTGGCCACATACAAATAGATAATATGACCATTAAAAGAACGGAAACATACAAATACCTGGGTACAATCTTCAACTGCTCCAACATCATAAGGGAAGAAATACAAACTAGAATCAATTCTGGAAATAAGATATACTATGCACTACAACATCTACTAAAATCAAAGGCACTATCTCGTAACACCAAGATCACAATATACAAAACACTGATCAGACCAGTTGTGCTGTATGGCTCTGAAACCTGGAGTACAACGAAAGGAGACGAAGCCTTGCTACAAACCTTTGAGAACAAAGTTTTAAGACGCATCTTTGGACCCATTAGGGATACACAAAGTGGAGAGTGGAAAAGAAGTAGTAACAAAAATATTTATGATCTGTTTAAGTCCCCGCTAATCACTGGTATCATGAAGGCTAATAGACTACAATGGCTGGGGCATATAGAAAGAATGTAAGATAATAGGGAAACAAAACTCGCTTACACTCAGAAAATAAATGACCGTAGACCCCGAGGTAGACCAAGAAGACGGTGGAGAGATAATATATATACAGACCTACAAGCACTTGGAATCAACGACTGGCAAGAGAAGGTCAACCAGAGAGACGAATGGAGACAGATTGTATCTGCAGCAAAGAACCTCAATGGCTCGGAACGCTGAAGAAGAAGAAGAAGTCATTTGTGAATCCAGACATTTATTCTGGGCTTCAAAAATGACACCAATGTGATTATTTTACTTACGTTCAACCCTCTACCCTTTGATCCAGATATTTCATTCTCAGTGTGCTTTCTCTATAAGCTATAAGCCCTTGTTTGTTTATATGGAAGAAATGCATCTTATACTAATAAGAGGAGCCTTTGAATATTCACCAACCAGCTTTTCTTTTAACCTTTTGACCCCAAGGTCCTAGCTTTTTGGTATGAGTGTGGTTTCTCCATAAACCACCATCTCACTTTGCAGGAATAGAGAATTGAATCTTATATTACAGTGAAAACAACAGAAAGATTACTATAAACCAATCAGCCGTTCCTGTACTGGAATAATGAGTAAGCTGCAAACAAGCACATCAGGGCTCAGTAGCTACAACCATGTCAGTACTGTATACCTTATGTAAGAATCAATATCGCTACACTCGGGACATTCCCACACATGCTTCGTCTCCCTATTCAATAACCAATGAAGAGCTCACATGTCAATTATTCCAGCAGCAATCTGATTAAGTCCAGCTGGTTTTACTGCTACACTTTGAGTACTGTCCAGACCCTATACTCCAGTGGTTCAACCTTTTTTGGCCCACGCCCCCCTTTACCATATGTTCAGAGCGTCATTCCAACCCCCCCCCCCCCCCTTTGTTCGAATTTCCTCCCTATAAATCCCCCCCCCCCCACCCTTACACAGTATACATAAAAATGGAAGCTAAATTTAATAACACATACTAGAACAAGTCTAGACATCTACATAAAACGTGATTTGCAGGTCTACTTACGTTATAAAACGATTTTCATTAGGGCGAGAATTACAGAACTGTAAAATTTAGAGGGAAAAACAATATCAAGTAACTGGTTCTTGTATTAATGCGATCTTGAAATAATCGTAATCCCCCCCCCCCCCTGGAAACCCTTAAATTCCCCCGGGGGTGGGGAGGGGGGAAATTCCCCACCAGTTGAGAACCACTGCTCTAGGCATTGTTGCAAGATTATGTCTTATTGAATTGATAAATTCTTATGTGAACTGTGAGCCTGATTTTCTCTGGGAGTTAGGCAATGAAGGAAACAAACAAAACTGCTTCTGATACTAGTCATGGAAAATGTAGCCGATCTAGTGTCAACTTTATGTGAAGTGTTGCAGAAGATGGAAAATTGTATCGATGAAAACGTGATGACGTTATTAATTAGAGGAAATCACAGATGTCTGAGATGATGAAAAGAAGTGGCGTGAAACTGGAGATTTTCCCACTCAGGAGCTCTGGTACAGGGTATGTAAAGGTCTGGGAGAACCAGATTGAAAGGTTAATGAAAGAAAGCCACTATTTCCAAGCTTTAATGACTTGAGGTCAGTATCTTTTACCTAAAGTTTACTTCATATTGTGTGGGTTGCAATTTTGACTTACTGCCTGTATAGCATCAATATAGTTTTTATGACACTTGGACACATTTGAGCCATAAACTTTAAAAGTAAATGACAACATGAAGGAAAGGTCAAAGGAAGGTGTGAAAGTAGACAATGATCTTACCTTGCGACTTAGAGAGGCCAAAGGTTTGCTTCCAGCTAGATCCTTGAACCATGCTTCTGTGGATGATTTACTGCAGGCTGCCTGTGTATATAATTAGCAAAGAATAAACAATCATTATTACAAAGAGAAAGACATGATGAGAATCAACAAGAATAAACAACATTCAATCAATAGTACAATCTGTCTTTCATAAAAACAAATGAATGTGTATGGAGTGGCACTCACAGATAAGGGAACAGGCTTAGACATCAGAGGACACTCTCCTCTGCCTGTTATCACCTAGTGGAGCATAGACCCTCAACCATCTCACACAAAACCGTCCTATACTTTGCTAATATCCTGCTAGTTCACTACAAGTCCACACCCTATTATTAACATCTAACTCTATTTCACTTCATAATGTGTTTTTAGGTCTTCCTCTATTTCATTTGCCCCGTGGATTCCAAACAAGGGATTGTCTAGTTATACAATTATCAGGATTTCTCAATGAGAGGAGACACTTTTTCTTTTTATGTTGCATATCCCTTACAAGACGTTGCAGTCAACACCAGCATTTTTCAGCTGCTGTTGATGTACTGGGCAAGATTACGCTCAGTAGTTTGCCATTGCTTTCTGAGTGACTGGCTCTCATACCCCCATAAGTAACCAACGTGGCACGATTTGCTACTGAATCTCGCGCAGCTTCCTTACTCATGAGAATATAAAAGATTACGGAGAAAGACATTAACCCCTTCGCTAGGGAGACACTAGATAACAGAAAATATAAAGTTATATGCATACCAATTTTTAAACTTGTCACTCAACATCTATAAATCTGTCAATCATTTTAATAGCCTTGGGGTCCCCAATTTTCATTTGTTTCTATTTTAAAATATATTAGAATTGAATTATCTGCAAGACTTCTAATGACAGTAGAAATCTACCATGTACCAAAATAATTTTGTTTGTTTCATTTATGCTATTTATTCATAAATTACTTGTATTTAGATTGCAATTCATAGCAGGCATACTATAACAAAAACAGACTGAATATTACGTAAATAAAAACATCCAGCAAGCAATTTGACAGCAATAGAGATAAAGAAGTTTCAAATATTATCTAGTAAAACTACTCCTGGTCCAATTAGCGACTAGTTTATCCTGAAATTATAATTAAATGTCAGGTTAAACAACTGTTTACTAAGGTTTCATTTACTCTGATCTGAAAATGGAAATAAAATAGAGCTTTATGAATAACATCCCCCTCCCTTACATTCCTCGGGGATCACAGACATGTAACAGCCACTTTCGATCAATTTCTTTTCTAGACAGCCTGCGAACATTTCCCATTCAAACTCAGTTTCTTGATTTCCTCTCTCTCAATGTATTCTATGGTGGTGCTAGTAAACTACTAAACATAAAATTACCTAGTAAATCACAAACTGCCAATACACGTTGGGTTGAAGGCAACGTTTGGTGATGTAAATGGCATATTGCTGTTAATTAGGTACTAAGAAACTCAAGTATTTACTATTGCATTTGAAATCTTATACACAGGACCTGGTATGGGGACAAATTTAATATAAATATCATCAACACAATGCCACAGGCATCTGAAAAACTAGAAATACTAGAATGAAGAGGTGCTTCTTAATGTGGCTTCTTTACAACAGACCTTGATGACTGAAGCTATCAACTGATCAAATTCTGAACATTGTCTGATACCCATTTCAGAGGCTGACCACGAGAAATGATGCTGGATGGAATGAGATTGTGGCATAGAGGAATATCAGCAGCAGAGTTGATCCAGAATACCACAGACTGAGATATGTGGAGAGACATGGATGCCTACACCGGCTGGCATGGCATTTGATGATGATGATGACTCATTGTTATTAAACTGGGTCAACCCCAAAGCTGCATGCTTTAAAGAAATTATTCTGACTCTTAATCCAGACCACTGTCTTGTCCAGATTAAAGTGAACAAAAATGGAAAGTGCCTAAACAAGATATCTTTCAGGCTGGAAATTCTTGACTGACAGATGGCATATAATGGTATTACTGTCCTATTGACACATTCCACAAGTATTAATCAATCAATCAATCATGTGCCATGCTGGAAAGCGTGGGCGGTCATGACTCGCCATTTTACTCGATCACCAGAGTCGTGGATCAGCTCAGTGTTCCTGTCTCGTCCATGCCATGTGGTTAAGCCATCCAGGTATTTTCCTCTCGGTCTTCCTCTTGGTCTGTTCACTTCGATCTTGCCAGTAGTCACTAAGTTCTCCAATCCATTTCTTCTCATAACATGTCCAAAAAAATGTTGACTGTCTATGTCTAATTTCTTTAATCAATTTACGATTTTCATTTGTTTCCTCTAGTACTTGGTCACTGGTTTTTCTGTCTGTCCATGGTATTCTTTGCATTTTCCTCAGAAACCACATTTCTACAGCCATCAGATGTTTTTCAGCTTGACTGCTCATTGTCCAAGTTCCACAAGTATTAAACAAATTAGAAATATTAAACTGAAATAAGGAGGTACCAATTAGTGTAGATTCTTCTTCACAACAGACTGCCTTGATGGCAGAACTCACCAGCTTATATGACAAACAAGAAATCTAACCATTTATCATGGGACACAGGAGGCTTTCATATGAGACCAGCAATTATTGTAAACATAATGATACATGGCCAAATTAGATATGAACTTACAGGCCAGAAATTCTCCTTGACTGGCAGCTGAAACTTTTTGTTCTTACTGTCCTGAAGAGTGTTTAAATCGGTTTTCTTCTTGAACACGCTGTTGTAAAAAGTGCTGCACTGAAACAGAAAACAAAGCATGTGCACTAAAACATCAGTGGCAGTAAGGCAAGTAGAGGACACTTATCCACACCTAGAGGTGTGGATTGGGTATATGGCACTAGCCTTATATTTTATACGCCTACAGGTACTTGATGAATGATGTGGTCAGTATCACGCAGGCTGCCTTTCTTCCCAGAACATTTGATGGTACTCATGTGAGGCTGGGTCAACCTGGAAGCCCGGGTTACATTTTAAGATAAATGCCCTCAGTGGTAGTAAGTAAAGTCAAGGATCCTTGAAAGGGACTTGAGGTATATGGTGCTAGCCCAGATTTTTACAGACCAATCAGCACTTGATGTGTGATGTGGTCAATGTACTTTACCTCACAAAGGATTCAAGTCTGGCTGGCTTTTCCTCTACATTGAGTATTGCTCAGATCCTCTACTTACTCCCTCTGAGTCAGTCTTTCCAGATATGGAGATTCCATCTGTTCAGCTGCACTCTCCACCCGATTCCAGGCAGCCTTCACCACATCGCCTTTATGATAAAGTAGCTGTTCCCCTTTTAGGCTGGGTCAGCCATGGTTAATTTTTACAAATCTGTTGTGATAGGCATACAAATGACAACCAGGGAAATTTGCTAGCCATCACGCTCCCTCCTTGGTGGCAGTAGTCACTTTGAAAGTATGTTTATGAACATCTATAAATATAGGTTACCATTTCACACCACAATCGCAGTATTTACCTTTACCAGGAAAATACATGTATATAGCTCCATAATAAAAGACTTAAATTTATTGATATTGTGGAATAATAACTGTTATCAGAAAATAATCACCACTGTTGTTTGGACCTGCCACAAGAAGTAGTAACCTGACAAATCTGAAAACTTGAAGGGGTGCAGGGAAGTTAGAGGAAGACAGAAGGAATCTGTTGGTCAGCTTGGCGCTGTGGCATGGTTAGACATCCATGTCTGAAATGACTGACCACTTGTGTGACAGAAAGTTTTAGACAAACATGATGACCTAAATCATATGGCACAGATATATACAAGAATATAATAATGAGAGTTACCAATATGCATGTGCTACAAGAGTGTCATCAATCTTCAATTACAATTCCAGGCATAGTCAACATTTAATCCTGTTACTTCTACTACTTCTGTCTCTTATCTCTCAATGAAGTATAGGCCCTCAACCAACTCACCCCACATCCTTTGTTGACTTGTTCACGATTGGTTAGATTTTGTTGCAAAGTTTTCTACTGGTTGAGGTAGTTAGTCTCACGCCAACCCTCTCTAGTCGCCTCTTACAACATGGATGCTAGGTTACTTCTAGTGTTACTTCTTTTCCATGCTTACGGTCTGGGTAAGAGATGACTGAACATTTAGTCATACCCAGACAAGATACCTCAATGAGCTATGGGGGAACTAGAATACTTATAGCAAAGGAAAATAGTGAACTAGAGAATTAAATGCAATGCACAAGAAGACAAGAAATATAGCCAGACATAAACACACACACACAAAAAACAGAATAAGACAGAAAATCAATACTAAATTACATACAGAAACAACAGATGATATGGTGCAATCATATAACCATAATATCAACAGATACAGCCCATCAGAGGGCAAAGCAACTTCATTACATAGATGCGAGTGTAAGATGACGACCACAGAAACAACAGCCAGTGAACCACATCAACGATGAGCAGAGGCAATACAAACACCAGAGCCCTCGAAACAATCATACTTCATACTGATGCTGTAAAGACAAATGACAGAAACATTTCTTACCTTATCTAGGGTGACTTCAATATCTTTACATGAGGCACACTGAAATAAATACAAAATAGGAAACATTTACTTCTAGCATATATTTGTCAGCCTCAATGTACAAATGATGACCTTGAGAACACAGCTAAAGTACAATTTTATTGTGATGTTTGGTTAACCACCTGTGAATGAATATGTGATACTTCTATTTTCAGCTAAGTATTGTTGTTTTCTGGTTTTTATTCATAGACAACTTGTCAAATTGTTCATTTTTGTATCAGTGTGTGTCTTTTGTTTGTTGAGATTTCAGTTACATTTCATGTTCATTCAATTTCATGTTCGTTCACTTCTGAATAAATGATTCTGCTCTGACAAATGAAGACTGCATGTCTATTAAAGTTACAAGCCAGTCATACTTTCCTCTTCAAGTTAAAATTGGATAGTATAAACACACATGTATTGTTTGGACTCTTAGAAGTAAAAGAAAGAAGTAGAGACATCAGGATACGTATGCGTAAAATTGGATAGCAGTGACAAGGAAAGAGAAATAAGTAGACAGTATGTTATGTAAATTTATTCTGTTTCAAAATGCAGTAGAAAATTCTCTAATACATCACCCCATGACAAATCTAGCTCTATGACTGCCAATAAACAACAGTAATTACGTAAATTAATGTGGCGATATCCCCTTGAATTCTACAACCAGTAGGAAGAGAGGAAGGGAGGGAGACCAAGAGAGAAGATGCAAGACAGTTTAACATCATGATATCTTCTTCTTCTTCTTCTGCGTTCATCCGGAGTTTCTTTTTTCGGACGTGATTGCGTTGTGCCTGTTTACAGCAGAGCTGCGTTCTTGCGCCGTTAGGCCGACACATCCGACTTCTGCGGGCATTTGTTGACAGGGTTAACCTTCCCGGACATCATGATATGAAGGGACATCGGTTCATAAATGATTGGCAGCACATGAAACAGAATGTTGTAGACAGACATGAATACCAGCACTACACAGCATGGATTATAAGAAGTGATTGCGAGGGCCTGAAGATGACAGGACAAAACCTTTTACTACATTGCTAAATTTACTTGTTTCATGGTGACTCCAAGGTTAGCGTCATTTCATACTTATGCAAACTGCAGATGTTTATTAATGATTGTTTCAAGCAAGCAGCTTCATACTATATATATATATAATAGACATGTAGACGTTCATAAATGATTGTTCCGAGTAAACAGCATCATACTACACATATAATGGACCTTTGAATGCTTATGAATGATTGTTTCAAGTAAAGAGCTTCATACCATACATATAATGGAGCTGTAGATGTTTAAGAACAAGTATGTCAAGTAAAAGCATCTTACAGAATAACAGAATAGTCATTGAACTTTCATTAGCAATCTAAAGTTAAGATAAAATAATGTAGCTGTATAAAATGCAGTTCCTTACCTCATCTGGCACCAGGGATCCAAGTTGGAAGCCATGCTTAACATTTTGCTGAGTAAGTTCATCCTGTTATAATAAAAACAAACAAAACTGCAGTTAAATAAATGTACACTGAATCTCTACAATGTCAACTGTGACCAACACAAAGTGAAGAGTCCATATCTTCATGATTTTCTAGGCTAACGTGTTCATTCAATAGTTTGCCATTGCTTTCTAAACGTGAAGTCAACGTTTAAGTCCAACTTAATGCCAGTGTAGGGTTTGAAATGCCTACCTGGCCATTAGCATGTTGGAAGTTTCAGAGTGAACACTTATCCTTTCGATCATGCCAACATGGAGGGAGGTGCACTGGGGAGGTAGTGTAACAGAGCCAAGAATGAACAGCCCTGGTCATGGAAACCAATTAAGAACATCTGCAACAGGGTGTCTTCTCTCATGCAGGATAGTGGTTGGCGCTGTATGCAGTTGAAGCAGTTATGGGGACAGTCTGAAATAGGGTGTCTTCTCTCATGCAGGATAGTGGTTGGCGCTGTATGCAGTTATTGGGACAGTTTGAAATAGGGTGTCTTCTCTCATGCAGGATAGTGGTTGGCGCTGTATGCAGTTGTAGCAGTTATGGGGACAGTCTGAAATAGGGTGTCTTCTCTCATGCAGGATAGTGGTTAGCGCTGTATGCAGTTATTGGGACAGTTTGAAATAGGGTGTCTTCTCTCATGCAGGATAGTGGTTGGCGCTGTATGCAGTTATTGGGACAGTTTGAAATAGGGTGTCTTCTCTCATGCAGGATAGTGGTTGGCGCTGTATGCAGTTATTGGGACAGTCTGAAATAGGGTGTCTTCTCTCATGCAGGATAGTGGTTGGCGCTGTATGCAGTTGAAGCAGTTATGGGGACAGTCTGAAATAGGGTGTCTTCTCTCATGCAGGATAGTGGTTGGCGCTGTATGCAGTTGAAGCAGTTATGGGGACAGTCTGAAATAGGGTGTCTTCTCTCATGCAGGATAGTGGTTGGCGCTGTATGCAGTTGAAGCAGTTATGGGGACAGTCTGAAATAGGGTGTCTTCTCTCATGCAGGATAGTGGTTGGCGCTGTATGCAGTTGAAGCAGTTATGGGGACAGTTTGAAATAGGGTGTCTTCTCTCATGCAGGATAGTGGTTGGTGCTGTATGCAGTTGTAGCAGTTATGGGGACAGTCTGAAATAGGGTGTCTTCTCTCATGCAGGATAGTGGTTGGTGCTGTATGCAGTTGTAGCAGTTATGGGGAGAGTCTGAAATAGAACTGCCCTATCCCAGACGATCTAGACCGAGATGGTCGACATAGTGGGACATAGTCACTGCCTCCTGTACTTCGCTTGTTCTGCTGATATGATCATCCCTCCTGAGAATGACATTGGCCTGTCAGTGACCTCCAAAAGCTGTAGAATTACCTTTAAGGATCACCATAATTCAAAAGTGTTATTGTCCTTCATTTCTGGTAGATGATGACTTGCTGATAAACTCCTTTTCAAATTTATCAAACAGGGCAGCAAAACTAAATTACTATAAACAAAGACCAAACTTATTTCATTGAGAAATCCTGGATCTGACTTTTAATTAAGTCCGATTCATGGACAAAAGCATGTTGAAACATCGAAGTAAAATATCCAATTGCAATAATCAAGGTTACACATGCCAACACCCTTCTGGCTAAAACAAACCACTTTCTCCGACCTTAATCTGTGGGGTCAGACTTTCTCCGACCTTAATCTGTGGGGTCAGACAACCTACTAAATAAACATCCCCAGACTAACATCTTGAATTGTTGACCTAAGTGTACAATTCACTCCAGGTGTAATCCACTCTGATCGGTTCTCTTCTCCACTCTGATGTTATACATCCTTCCTTACCGGCTATTATCCTTCTGCCCTTTGTTGTCAACCTTCTCATTTTTGTTGTCAATTGTTGTCATCCTTAGTGACAACACACAAAATTCTCTAAGCAAACGTAATATCTCTTTTTAGTGCATAATAATAATAATTGTTTGCATATCCTTTAAAGGACATTGCTGTCAACATCAGCATCTTTCAGCTGATTGTTGATTTCTTGGCAAGAAATGTAGTAGTTTGCCATTGCTTTCTGAACGGCCGGCTCACATACCCCGTAAGTTACCGACGCGATTCGAACCACTGCTGATTCTCACCGCCGTCACGTTACTTACGAGAGTATACGAGATTATGGAGAAAAGTCGCTAACCTCTAGGCCATATATATATCCTTACTTGTCACCCATAAATTCATCTCTTCTTCTTTAACCCACCGCCAGGACAGTACAAACATGTATAGGTCACCTCTTTGTACATAGCCTATTCTATTACAGTAGAGAAGATGAAAACCACAATATAGATGGATTTAAGATGTGACAAACAATTTACACATGACAGAAGCAGGTCATCTGGCTTATGATAGAGAGAAAAACACTTAACATCAACCTCACAGCACTAGGGACATGTCCAATCTGCTCCGTCTCTACAACAAATGAAGTTCATAACTTATTCCAGTTGTCAGTTAGTATTAGTTAGTGTTAGTCAGATATGACTGAGCTATCGTGTGACAGTAGACAGCACTACCTTCTGTTGGTGCCAAATATTGAGTGGCACTCACCAATCCCAAACCCTATATTGTGCCAACAGCCTCAGGCTGAGGAGCACAACTGAAAGGGTAAGAGCATATCCCTAGTGCAAGGAAATGCACTAAAGACTAAATGTCATGGCAGACCAGGCCTTAAGTCTAGGAAGGAAGCTGCAACAGGTGGACAGTTAGAGCATTGCTTTGCTGATCTGGCAGATTCTGCAGCTTGTCTTGTTCCAGACAATTTGGTGTTACCTTTCCATTGAAGTAAACTAGGCAGGCTGAGAGAGGGATCATGCTACATGGGCAACACAGGGTCTCTACAATTCAGCCCAGGCTCAGTGCTATGAAGGGGTATAACTCCATTTTACAAACTATCATCTGTCAAGACGGCAAGGTGCCAGTTAGTATGCAGGCCTCTACTTCGTCGTCTATCATGATTCTTCCTGCTAGAGAACTTCCTTGTGCAAAAGTAATCACTTATAGATAGTATCATATCTCTTTTTATTCAACCTCAGTGTTCCTCCTGGTGATGTCCTGCATAAAAGATCCTTTCACTTCCACGTACAATCGCATGTCCTGGAGATTGGAACTACTTCAGATCTTGAAAGTGTGATGACTCTGTGTGTGTGTGGCAACTACTCATGCTAAAAATATCCAGACTGAACCTTCTGAAGCTTTCATTGAAAGTCAGCTATGACTGCCTTATTAAATGGGCTACAGAAAGCCATCTCACAGCCACAGTGACCACATCCACTTCCATTCTCACGTTTTATTTTTATCCGTTATAAATTTTCAAATATCATTTTTTTGCATTTCAACAGCTAATTGATATGAGTATGACAGATGAATTTTATTGGAAGTCTTCAGTCTTTTTATTGTTCTTGGTTTACCAGTCCTCTTTGTTTCCTTTCTCCTCCACCCTCTCTATATGTGAATCCTATTTATTTCTGCTGAGGGTATCATTATCCAGTGATTATCAACGTCAGAGAATTATCATCAATACTTACATAGCTCCCGTGAATATTCCACATGAAAATGATGAACTTTGACTTACTTATCAACTACTTATCATACTTAATTGTAAATAAATGGTGGACAAAAGCGATCCACCTGACTGAGAACCAGGGCAGGGATGATTCAGAGGTCTACAACTACTAGAACAATCAGCATCTACACATTACATCTGCTAAAGAGACAGAACTTCTATGGGTTTGCCCGGAGTGCTAATGTTTATTCTTAAAACAATAAAACCGAGGGGGGGGGGGGAATGTCAACAAAAACAAACCAGCTGTGCTGTAGCGGCAGTAACGTATTTTTACATTTCGTTGCAAAATAAACACTGCAGTGATTAAACTCTTTAACGGAAATATGATGAATAAAGAATTGTAAACCTCCTTTTGTTTAGGATCTTGAGGATAAACATCTGGAGGGCCCAGGCGCGATTTCTTTATTGGGCGATGCTCCTGGCTAGGGTACGCCGCAGCCATTTTCACAGTCACGGCGCAGGAAGTGCTCCTGCTGGCTACTTTCCTGCGTTTACAAGCTAAATAGCAATGTCCCAAGCAAGCAAAGCCAAATCAAGATTTTATTGATTTATTTTTGTTTTCAAAACCCTGTTTGACCCCTTCTTCTTCTTCTGGTATTTGATATGTAGCGACCATGACTCTCCAATTATCTCTATTGTCTGATATTTTTCCCGCTTTAATCTCAGGCGTAGTACATACACACTATGTCTAGTAGTGCTGGACTGAATTTTGCTTGTGGCTTAGCTATTAACAGTTTCCCTCGCCATTAGGCGTTAAACCCACTCAGACTTCAGTGGTACTTGTAATTTACCTCCCCAAGTCAATAGCGAGAGGTCAACATTTTAGTCCAATTGTCCGGTGTAGGGGTTGAACGCCTTACCTCGGCATCAGCACACCAGAAGTTTAAGAACACGCGTTCTTATCTATTGGGCCATGCTGACCTATGTCTGGCGAGGAGTGGGTGCAAGTGCCAACAGACTTCTGCACATCCTTTTCAGTTTGCATCCAACTAGATAGAAAATGCAGACAAGAAAATCCGGCTGCTGTTGAGGCTGAAGTACAAGCGTTGATTTTCGAGAATTCGCTAGACAGTGACGCGGTCATCTACACAGATGGGTCGGTCATCCGACATGTGAGAAGCTCATGGGCCTTTACAGCTCGGGCCGGAGGGAGAATTGTGAAGGAGGACTCTGGTGCTTTCACTGAAACCACAAGTAGCCTGACCATGGAAGTCATGGCAGTAAGTAAAGCAATAACATGGCTCGAGACACAGACATTCACTAGGGCTTGTTTCCTTAGCGACTCAATGAACATGATCAAGAGGATAGAGGAGGGGTCGATCCGAAGAGAATGGTTGCTGCCTCTGAAGCGGTCTCGGCTGGCAAAGATTAGTTTCATCTTCGTGCCAGGGCATGCGGGAGTACAAGGAAATGAGCGGGCTGACAAGCTCGCAGGTGAGGCTACTGTTGAGGGCGGACGCGCCATGGACCAGGCTGACATTCTGAATGCTCTACGAGAAGTGAGACTTTTGCAAGAACCAAGTGATGACTGTGAATCTACAACAATGGCCAGACTGCGAGAGCAGCAAATTAAAAGAGGGGTGGCCAAACTAGAACACTACGCAGGAAGCCAAAGAAGATTGATAAACCAACACAGAACTGGCGTCGTTAGCCGCTACACGCTGCGGGATTTGCTGAGGAGGGGATCCGAGCACTTATGGACTGAATGGTCCGATGTGCAACGAGGATGATCTGTCGACTAACTAACTGACCTATGTCTGATGTTTTGATGTATCCGGTATTTATAGTAGCCTATATTTCTTGCTATATATTATATATTTTAGCCTATATCATTATAGTGTTTAAAGTAGTATAAACAGTCCAAATACAGCTGTCTGCTTTTCTCTGCCTCTCTTTCAAAATATTTTCCTTAAATGGGAAAAAAAAATTATTTTCTACATTTTCTGTTGATATGCCCCATATTTTGTTCTAGTCTTTGCCCTGAATGGTGTTAATGATCGATCTTGTAATCGATTCTATTATACCATTAGCCCAACCCCATTCAATTCAAAGAGAAGTTATATTAGGGTCCATCCCTGACCCAGATTAATAATCCTCTGACTGAGTCAGCCACAAACAGGATATTAATTTGAAGGTGACTGTTGTCCAAAGAGCACTTTGATCTTGTAGCACTTGCTGTTCTTAATGTCTCATTCTTCAGATGTTTGCTTCTTTGTTTACATCATTTTAATATTAACCACATCACTGTTGTAGTGCTGAGGTGTATAAAAATAAGGGTCCAGTACATATGTCCGATATACTTTAAGGCCTTTAAAGGGAATCTTTACATGTTATGTTTACTCTAACTAAGCAAGTGTTGTATGGAAAGCTACTGAGGTAGAAAGAAAATCCAAACTACCTAGGTGCCACCTTTGTTCATTCTTCTTCTTCTTCTTCTTCTTCTTCTTTCGTTCACCTTTGTTCATTATCTGGCATGGAAAACATAGAAAATGAATAAGATCAAGACAAAGAATGACAATGAGAAAAAAAGAGTTCTGGTACAACATAGCACCGGAGAAAGTTCTCAAGCGGTTGTATACTGAGCGAGGGAGACCGGTACTTGAATATTGGATGTGGTGTGTTGACTTCGGTTACAGGCGTGGTTGGGGCGGGGGTGGGGGAGAGTTAATGTTTTATCATATTGCAACATACCTAGAAATAAACAGGCTAGCATACTGGCAAATGAAGGCAAAAGACTACCTCAACTGGATATAGACAGAATCTACAATACGGCCAAAAGGTTCCTAAAAAGTACTTATAGAGTACTTACCAAGTGGGAATCAGAGCAACCAGACCGCCAGAAAGATGATGCATATTACCATCTTCAAGGAAATAAACAAGCAGCATTCTTCAGACTCGGCACAGGGTATGCCTTATGTTTTCGTTTCCGATTGTCAGTTACTTTTATACATAGCGGAAAACAGCGGCACCGGAGAAGCAATAGTCTGTTTGGGGGTGTTAATTGAAAAATATATATGTTCGTTTTATAGACTACAAGAAAGCTTTTGATATAGAGTACAACCACCCATTCATCATGTGCCATGCCGATAAGCGTGGGCGGTCATGTTCTGCCATCTCACTCGATTACCAGAGTCGTGGATCAGCTCCGTGTTCCTGTCTCGACCATGCCATGTGGCCAAGCCATCCAGGTATTTACTTCTCGGTCCTCCCCTTGGTCTCTTCCCTTCATGAGCGACTAATTACATGCGTTCAAGATATATGACTAGACGGAAAGGACATCAGACTTATTAGTAACTTGTACTGGGAACAAGGCCGGTCTCCCTGGTCTTTCTCCGTAATCCCGTATACTCTCGTGAGTAACGTGATGTTTGCGAGAATCGGTAGCGGTTCTCTCCGCGTCGGTAACTTATGGGGTATGTGAGCCAGTCGCTCAGAAAGCAATGGCAAACTACTGAGCGTAATCTTGCCAAGAAATCAACAATCGGCTGAAAGATGCTGATGTTGACAGCAATGTCCTTTAAAGGATATGCGGAGGGAAAAACTGGGAACAAGTAGCGTCTATTAGGTGCGGAGAGATACTAGAATAAGTAACATGTTTCTCCTATCTTGGACTTATAATAACAGACGATTTCAGAAGTGAAATAGAAATCAAAACGAGAACAGGAATGGCCAAAAATGCTTTCAACAGCCTGAAATCTGTATTACCATCTAGAGAGATTAACAATGCATTAAAAACGAGAATTATCAAATGTTACGTATACTCAACACTACTGTATGGTGCGGAAGCCTGGACAATGTACAAGCAACTAGAAAGTCGAATAGAGGCCCTGGAGATATGAATATACAGACGAATATGTCATATTTCATGAAAACAAAAACAATCAAATACATAGGTTCTAGAAAAACTAGGAATAAAAAGAAAGTTGATGAAAGAAATAAAAACAGAGGCAAGTGAAATATTTCGGCCACGTTAAAAGAGATAATACTCTTATACAAACCATACTGGAGAGCGAGGTTGAGGTCAAACGAGCAAGAGTAAGACAATAATACAAGGAGTAAGATAACATCAAGAGATGAACGAACACCAATCTGACAGAATGTACAGTCAGGGCGAGAGACAGACAGTGTTGGTGATCCATTGCAGTCAACTTTCATTGTGGAGATGGTACCTGATTGATTGATTGATTGATTGATTGATTGATTGATCTATACATAACTCGCCCCAAACATGTTTAGCCTGCTGGTAGCAGTCTTCAGAACACACTAACTGTTGCAGAGCCGTGCACTTATTAGAGACTGCGACCATAAATTGTTCCTGAATGTCTTTATTTCTGAGACACACTACTACATTGGCACCTTTCTGTCTTGACCGACGATAGTTTGTTACATTGTACTATAAAAAAGACATAATAACTACAACCCATGGTGGCTGCGAATGTGACTGATCAAATCAATTCGCGCTGTACATGTTCATTCACAGCATGTGAACACGGGGTCATTTTCACCATCACGCACCATCTTACGTCTCACACGCTCAGTGTGTGACCTGTCGAAATCATTTTCTCCTTTGTCTTTATTCCATTTCTGATATTTACTCTCCATGCAACACGTTCGGCGGCGACTTACTTCCACTGTGCGTTATCAATGCCTGTATCAATCATGTCCCGCTTACACACATCTTTGTATCGTAGTAGAGGCCGAACCCAAGATCTCTTACCCATCTACAATTCACCAAAAAAGATGTCCTTTGGATTATACCATCATCCATCCCCTTAACGTGTCCTATCCATCTAAATCTACGAAGACTGAGCATGGAACAAACCGTCACACAACCTGATCTTTCCAATACGTCAGTATTTGTTATTTTGTCTTGCCACTTAATACATTGTATTCTTCACAGACACCGCACATGAAAGCTGATTAAACGTTTCTCTTGGTGTAAGTTGACCAGGTTTCACTGCCATAATGAAGAGTACTAAGGACACAGGCTTGATAGACAAGGATTTTTATTTTGGTAGTAAGCTTCCTGTTCTCCCAGACTCTTATTGTTAACCTAATCATTGTTGTTACAGCCTTGCCAATCCTGTTGTTGATTTTCTGATCTAGGAATAATTTGCTATTTACCTCCGATCCTAAATATGTACAATGGTCTACTATCTCCAGTTCGGCGTCGTCAATAAAGACATACTACATTGAATTAATTTCTTTATTTAAAGAATGTTATGTACCGCTTGAGTTTCAGTCTAACTTTGCTTATCAGCAGATGATAATCTGCACACGAGTCTGCACCTTTATAAACTCCTACGTCGCATAGAGATGGTCTAAATTTCATGGTTTTTTTATTTTTAAAGATCCGATGAATCTGACTCTTTTTTTTTTTTTTTTTTTGAAGGGGGAGGGGTCAGATGAAGTTCCCGTTACTGTATGTATTCCTTTATGTGAGATAATACTTCCACCTATGACGTACTGATTCACTTCTAAGAAATTGACAAATGACTGCATCATTCATTATACCATGTCCCTGCTTCACCATGATCTCTTCAAAGTCCATGTTAACCGATCCTATATTGGCATTAAAGTTGCCCATCAAAACCTTGCTATTTCGATTTCTTTGTTAGCTCATAATTCTTTGGAGTTTCTTGTAACATCCCTTCTTAATTGTTTCATCCTTTTTATATGAGGGTGCGTAAAACAATTGTATTCATGTTCACGTTTTAATTTATTTTAATTTAATTTTTTTGTTTGGTTCTAAATGTTGCTTTTATTATTTGCGAACGCACTGCTTTCCACTCTATTGCTTATTTTCTGCCTCTTTAGACACAATTAGGGCAACTCCTTCACTGTGTGAGGCATAATTCCTTTGTTTGGCTTAAGAACAGCACGGTTTAATCCTTGCATAGAAGCATTTTGCCTGCTACAGTCCACCTTGTTTCGCATAATACCGAAATGCTAATCTCACAGTATTTCATCTCCTACACTACCCGTCTTTCCCAGTTCATACATAGTTATAAAATTGCAAGTGGATAATAAATAATAGTCCCTAGGTGAAAGGAAGAAAATCTGTGATCGAGACTCCTTGCGGCTTTCTCTGTATGGCGCCATGTCTCTTTTAGAAGTGCCACCTTGCCTCTTGGTTGGCTTGGTCCTCTTTGATTTTGACTTGGTTTGACTTTGGGGATCGTCTGAGATGGCTAACCTTATATGTATCGGCATTGTGCACGATGATGGTGAGTAATATTGATTAGACAGTTTAGAAGCCGTGGTAGCGCAATGGTTAGTGGGTCGGGTTCAATCTCCACCAGGGAAAAAATTATTTCCCCCGACCAGCATGGCTGGGAGCCACGATAGAGTAGTTGCTAGACGCTCGCAAACCTGCGCGGTGGTCATGGGGTTGAATTCGCATCAAACGCAGATTTTCAAAATTGACCTCGACTCTCAGATCGACCCAGCCTAAAATGGGTACAGGAAATGTTTAAGGAAGTCAACGTGATCGGGGTGATGCTGACCATATCACCCGTAGAGCGCCAGTTAGCCTATACAAATATGCGTATATGCCCAATGCGTCTTAAAGGTCTTAGAGAGAGAGAGAGAGAGAGAGAGAGAGAGAGAGAGAGAGAGAGAGAGAGAGAGAGAGAGAGAGAGAAAGAGAGAGAGAGAGAGAGAAAGAAAGAGAGAGAGAGAGAAAGAGAGAGAGAGAGAGAAAGAAAGAAAGAAAGAGAGAGAGAGAGAGAGAGAGAGAGAGAGAGAGAGAGAGAGAGAGAGATTAAAATAAAATTACAAAAGACAAGGCTGGCATTCAATTCACTATTAAATTTGTGGAAATAAAACAAAATAATAATTAAAACGAGTACCAAGAATATTTAACGATAACGTTACACCTGTAAAATTGCATGGATCGGAGACAAGGGGAAATTGACTAAAACAGATACGAATAAGCTATGAGGGGGCTTCACATGAAAACGTACCCGGAAAGATTAACCCGGTCAACAAGTGCCAGCAGAAGTCGGATGTGTCGACCTAAATGCGAAAGTAAACAGGAGCAACGCAATTACGTCTTTTTTAAAAAAAACGCCCCGGATGAAGGCAGAAGAAAAAGAAATGAAAACGTTAAAAGTGTGATAGAAATTACAATAACCACGAATTGTCTTGTTAAATATCAGTATTGTTGTTAAGGATGTCAAGAGAGTTAAGCACGTGCCATCACAGTGCAGACGAACACGATGACGTCATAAGAACAGTTTAAAGATTACCGTCCAACTTTTTAGCATGCACCAAAAAGGAGCAGCATTTTTCTTTTCTTTTCTAATCAGTGAAAGGGTGAAACCTATAGAAATTCATCAGCGAATGAAATTCCAATATGGTGATGCATGCCTGTCAGTCCAGCAAGTGTATGAGTGGAGGAGGAAGTTTAAAAACAGCGTGACTTCTGTGACAGACTGTTCACGACCGAGTCAGGTCAAGCACACCGAGTAGTGACCCCACAAAATGTTTTTCAACAGTAATCCAAGCACTTTATCGGCGCTGAAGGACTTGCATTGAACGCAGTGGTGACTACATCACCAAATTAAACATTTGTTCTTGACTTTTGTTTCCCTAAATATATTCACCGAAAAAAAATAATTAAGTATTTCATTGGAAGCCCCCTTGTATAAACATAATCTTCTTCTTATACTCCATGCCATATGGCGCTGGTGATCATATCTTTCCACAGCCTTCTGTCTCGTGTTCTGTCAGTCATATCTGAAACTGATGTTTCTTCATGCCATGATGTCAAACTGCCCAGTATCTTCTCTCTTGGTCTTCCCCTATGTCTTCCATCGCCTCCAACTTTGTGACGACATATTCCAGCTTTGTTCTTCTCGTGACACGCGCAATTAATGTGAACTGACCTCGTCTGATGCGAGACACAAGTTCTTTGTGTGAATTAACTTCTTTAAAGATATCAAGATTATATGTGCAGAATAGGTGGGATAAAATTATATGATTGAATCACAAATGCAGAGCTTTTGAAGAGAATTATACAGATTCCAGCGAATCAAGAACAGAAAAAGAACACACACTGAGAAAACCTGATAAGTATAACTAGAAATTCCAACATGTGGGACGCACATGGTAAATGAAACTGAGAGATACCTAAAGACACACGGAGAAGAGAATTGGAGACAGAGATGACTAATACAGGAAGGACACAAGCGGAACTGCAGGCGATAGGACGGTTTGAAATGGTTGAGAGGCCTATGCACCATTGGGATGTAAAGGGCAGTAAAAGAAGAAGTACATCTCTGGTCTCATACAAACAGATGATTTTCATAATAGTCTGATAGAGAAAGTATGCGAGGTAGGCAACTGGTCACCGCACCTCGCTATACAATGTCCTATAATTTTTGAAGGCCTACTAGTACTACTACTTCACACCCCAAGACAGTATGTGCCATGGGAACCACCACCTTTAACTTGTCATTTCAATTATTGAAAATGTGGGGCTGACACTTATACCCGATTTGCCGTATATGGGTTTTACCTTTTCAAGTAAAAATATGTAAATGGCAGAACAGAACAATTATATATTTACTTCCCCCCAGAGTGTTCTTAATTTGTACACGCGAAGCATATAAAAAAAAAAAAATGCAGTCTAGTCCCTAATTTGTACAGAATCTGGCCACTAGCCCAAATGTTACCTGTGAAAGCACCTTTTTGGTGACAGGTGGGCTGTGACGCGCGCCGTGTATAAGTGTTCGTGTCTGTGTACGGGAGAGTGCGGAATTTGAATATACAGTTTGTGACAGCCACTACACGGAAGGAAGGCAACTCGACGAAAGTCTCGGGACATTTAGTGTTGTGTTACGCGTGTAGTAATCTTTTATTTGTTGTGAATCTGGCCGTGGGACTACGGGATATAATGAATTAACCGACGGTGCCGTGTTTTAACTTAAACTGTAGAGCAGTGCTAATTTACATTGTAACTTATTGATTTCCGCAAATGATTCTTGTAACTTGCTTGTAGTTACTTAGGAAATTGTTCTGTTTGCTAATAATGGCTACTCGTGGAGATTATTTCCCAGTCGATCCAGAGGATAGAAGCAGTAGCAGGTTGCTAGAAAACAACCCTTTAGCGTCTACCGAGGACTCGCCGAGGACTGAAAATAATGACTCCAAAGGTCATACGTGTATTAGCATGTGGTCATTTTCTTTGATTATTATTGGATTAGCTGTGATGTTTTTGGTAGGCATTTGTGCTGGATTCTACGTGAGAGAGTTGCAGAAAGGGGATCCTCGGGCAGAAGGAATATGTGGTGCCACAAAGAAAATGCAAGAGATCGACTTTAACAAGCTCGGCGGTCTGCACGAAACTTTGGTTTATTACATTCGCGGGGAAGAGATCAGAAAGTTCGTCAGGTATGTTGTTGTTATTCATTAAAATAAAAAATAAACAACTCACACTTTACTAGGCCAAAGGGAGCCTAGGTGGCGTAGTGGCTAGATGCTGGCCTGTCCGCCCCTGGGGTCATGGGTTTGAATTCGCACCCAGTTGGACTCTGTGAACATTGACCTGAGATTTTAGCCTAACATGGGTACCAGAAAATGTATTTGGAAGTAAAGGCGGCCGGCATGTTATTGGCCTCATTACCAATGGAGTGCTGATTGGTCTATACACATTTGTGTCTAGCACCATATACCCAATACCCCTACAGGTGTGTAAAAGTATCATTTACTGACTGACTGACTGACTGGCTGGCTGGCTGGCTGGCTGGCTGGCTGACTGACTGGCTCACTGACTGACTAACTGGGCAAATAGTTCTCTGTAATCAGTCAAAAGTATCGCTTTGTTGTACGTGACTATTGTACGTGACCAAACAAAACCATTCACGTTGAATTCACGTACTAACTTTGTATCAAAGAACTCTCGCTATGCGTGTTTGCTTGTATTGGTGCTAAATACATACTATAGGCATTACTATAGCAGTCGCGGTAGCGCAGTAGCTAGTACGTTTGTCTGCCGGTCCAATAGTTATATGTTCAAATCCGTATTGAGGAGGGGAAAAAAAAAGAACAATTGACCTGGATTCCCAGCTTAATCCAGTCTAAAATGGGTAGCAGTAATTGTCTCCTGGGAAGAAAGGACTTCTTGACATTAACCGCAACATACATTGTCTGTAAAAATGCCAGATGCTAGATGGCGAAACTCAATGAAAGGCAACGAATGCAGATTGAACGAGGTACAAGTGTATTGTTTTTCTTTTGTTTTCTGTCCAGTATTGAGCAGAACCTAATTTAAAGTAGGCAGTTGTGATAGCATGCTCTAGGAAGGAACAAAGGCTCTATCCCAGATTTTAGTGATCGCGTGAGCTGGTGAAACCTGACATCCATGACCTAGATGGCATGTAAGGAAAGAACGAAGGTGTGATCGAAGGTATTATATAATACCAACTCAAGTTACATTCACAGACGTGAAGATTTCGTCTTCATACAATACGCTGATTGACTGACTGTCTGACTGACTGACTGACTGACTGACTGACTGACTGACTGACTGACCAGATAGTTATATGCACATGGTTCCCGAAGAAGATCACTTTGTCACCTATCAGTTCCAAAGTAGGGTCTGGGATGGCTGGTTAGGCCAACGGGGCCTGGAAACGTGTGTATAGTGATCTTGCAAAGTCCGGGATAAGTTCCTTGCAGGTACAGGATGCGTTTTCCGACCATTACAGCTCTGGGACCATTCCTCATTTTAAAAAAAAAGTCCCATAGCAGCAGGAAAATTGCCGTGGGTATATGAGTGCTAGGACCATCATATTTTTGTAGGCTCGAGTCCACAGAGGAATAGGTGACCAATCTTTCCCTCTTTTAGCAAACGACGAGATCTGGCATCAAAGCCTTGTCCGGCAGATACACAAATTCTTTCGTTCCTCATATCATGTGAGCACCAAATAATATTGTAACGGTTTTCTGGGAAATCCCGGGGGAAGAGAGGCGGAGAAGAAGGGATATGGCCATGCTCATCTGATTATTTGGTGGTTAGAATTTGTACAAGCGATTTAAGTCTTTAGAAACGAAATCACAAGAATACTTAGCTAGAAAACTGAAATATCATAATCAAAGTGGAATGCCGAAGGAGTTTTACAAGAAGAAAGTCTCCCTAACACAGCGTCTTCATAAAGATAGAATAGATGTGGCATGCATTCAAGAGACACACCTCAACGCCAATCGCAAATTCTCAGTCAGAGGATATCAGGCCACACGTTTCGACCGCGAAGGACACAAAGGAGGCGTTCTAATACTTACACGAAATACAATACCTTGCAGCGAAGTATCTGTGATCTCTGACAACCAAACGGAAATTATAGGTATTGATATAATGATAAAGGACGTGAAAATAAGAATCTACAATCTGTATAGCCCAGCAGATAAGGACCTTACACTCTGAAACATGAAAATAACTGACACTAACTGCATTATTGTCTTCTTTGCGTTCATCCGGAGTGTGTTTTCAGATGTTATTGCAGTGTGTCTGGTCCAACTTTTAGCGAGCATTTTTGACAGGTAGCATTCCTGTGGGACTCTCACTTTTGTGGTGCCGTCCACATCTCAGCTTGTCAAGTTGGAACGGTCGAATGCTTCACTATCAGCCCTCAAGGGAAGGCAGAAACAGTCCATGGAATTTTCCGCCATCCAGGGTGGCTTCCATAGTTGCAGAGCCGACACATAGCGCCCTGGTGCTGGGCTCACCGAGGGAATCATCACGTCCTGCTCATAGCTGCTTTAATTCCTCACTTCAATGTATTGGGCATTTCGTCGTTGTACCTTTCCCGCACAAACCAGACCGGTCTGCAGACGGTATCCACTCAGCGAGCTTTCGATTCGGACATGTGCTTGTCGTTGTGCCCGCCAGAGCTGTTCCTGGCAAAACGGACATTCGGAAAAGTAGCTAGTCAGAGCTTTTCCGGACACGATAGGCATTCGGAAAACTAGGTAGTCAGAGCTGTTCCTAGTGCGAAAGACATTTCACTCGGACGTAATTGCGTAGTGCCAATTTTTATTTTGCCACCCGTAGGACGGCACTTCCGTCTTCGGCGGCATTTTTTAATGAGGTTAGCCTTCCCCGGGTTTCGAGGCACGTTAGACTCTTACTGTTGTGGTGTCGCCGACATCTCAGCTGGTCACGGTAGAACGGTCAAAGACATCACTGTCAACCCTCAAGGGAAGGCAGGGGCAGACCATGGGCATTCCGCACTATCCAAGGAGGCTTCCATAATTGCAGAGCCGGCACATATTGCTCTGAGACTGGGCTCACCCGAGCAATCGCTACGTCCTGCTCATGGCTGCTTTAATTCCTCATTTCCATATACTGAGCATTTCGTTAGCCACTCGCTGCTCCCCGCACAAACCAGGAACGGTTAGGCTGCGGACGACATCCACTATGTAAGTTTTAGCTTCGGACTTCCACGCAATAGATTCGCTAGCCAAGGTTCCATTTCATGTTAATGAGACGTTTTCACCTTTGAATGCACTCACTCTTTGAGTATAGATATAGACATTTTCCGTAACCATTTCGTGCGACTGGGGCGCTTTTCTGCCTTTAGTACTCGCTCACGAGGTAGGGCTACATGTGCTGCCGGCTGAGCACATTGCCTCCGGGCATCAGTGAGCGAGAGATGGCCATGCCCTCTCATCCGGGGATCCCTCATATCCCCCAGCTGAGCGCCTTCGAACAAGTATCTGAACTAAGCATGTAGCGTGCTCAGCATCTCACCTCCGTTTTGCAGTATGTTGGTATCGGCCCGGCTCTCACATCTAGGGGTTAGTGGCTTAGAGGCGTTCAGCCATATCCCTCAGATGGTAGCCTTAGGGTATGTGTCTGGACCAAGTATTAGTGGCTTCGTGCACCTGATTTGAGCTTGTGACTGCTATCCTCAGTCTACCTGCAGAGCAGCAGGTTGTGTCTCTCTTAGTCTGGTCACTATCTCAAGAGCTGTCCGACATGTAGTTGTATATCCATTGGCATAACGCTTGGGGTCACTGGACTCTCAAGCCCCCCCCCCCCCCCCCCCCCCCCACACACACACACCGCGGCAAGGTGGAGACACATCGTGGGGGGGGGGGGGTAATTCACAAATCATGTGGATTATTTATTTGTGATTAGGAAAATGGCAGATATTAAATGCAGAAGAGGTCAAGTGCAAGGTGCATTCAGAAAATGAAAAGTATCTTATGCAATAAATGTTGTATAGCATCTGTTTTGCTGTGTGACAGCGAATCATGAAACGTAATGAACAAATTATGTAGAGCTTAGAAGACGAATATTGTGAAGACGAATACTCCTAGACTGCCAAAGTAACTAACAACGATTGCTTGGAATAGGTTAATAAAACTCGAACATTATATACCTCTATAAGAAAGAGACAAACTGCATTCCTTGTCGTGTTATGAGAAGAAAGACATTGGAGAACATCGTGACAACTGAAAAAAAATCACCGTGAGACAAGAGTTAGAGGCATACCAAGATCAATGAAGCTGGATGGACTGAGACAGTGGGAATAGAGGAATGTCAACAACAGAGTTAAAACCTGGCCACCCAGAACCGAGTTCTGTGGAGAGACATTAAGGCCAACGCCAGTTTTCAGGGCACATGATGATAATTGTGATAGTTCGATTTTCTAGCTTTTTTGTTTATTGATGAAGACTTTGGTCATAGCGTTCTCTTGTATTTGCTGTGTGTCTTTTTTTTTTTCGTCCGGCATTCTAGTAACATTTTGTATTTATTTTTCGTATCAGCTTGGCTGCATCAACCCCAATTCTCGATGCCTAGAACAGTGGTTCTCAACTAGTGGGGAATTC